>JAZGTH010000206.1:0-80050 GCA_036877525.1 Chromobotia macracanthus | reverse complement strand
AATGAGAATGCCATTTTTTCACACCAATTGGTGGTACAGTGGTAGAACTCTCACGTGTCATGCGGCAGGACCTGGGTTCGATTCCCAGCTAAGGCAACAGTATCTTATTTTGATGATTGTTGATTTCAGCACAATATGCCTGGAAGGTAATAAAGTTGCTGATTTTATTAAGACATTTGTCTTTCCTGACAGATAGCATCAGGTCGATTTCTCTTTTGGCAGTACTCCCTATTGATGGTTGGAAACCTGACTCGTTTAACCCTGGACTCTACCATTGTTTGCCATGTGGTTGGAAACCTGACTCAATTTTAGCCTGGATTCTACCATGGTTTCCAATGAGATTGGAAACCTGAGTTCTATTTGCCCTGGACTCTACCATTGTGTGCCATGAGATTGGAATCCTGAGTCATTTTTAGACTGGACTGTACCATTGTTTGCCATGTGGTTGGAATCCTGAGTCCTTTTTAGAATGGACTATACCATTGTTCGCCATGTGATTGGAATCCTGACTCCATTTTAGCCTGGACTGTACCATTGTTTGCCATGTGATTGGAATCCTGACTCCATTTTAGCCTGGACTCTACCATTGTTTGCCATATGGTTGGATTCCTGACATCATTTTAGCCTGGACTCTACCATTGTGTGCCATGAGATTGGAAACCTGAGTCATTTTTAGAATGGACTATACCATTGTTTGCCATGTGGTTGGAATCCTGAGTCATTTTGAGACTGGACTGTACCATTGTTCGCCATGTGATTGGAATGCTGACTCCATTTTAGACTGGACTGTACCATTGTTTACCATGTGGTTGGAATCCTGACTTCATTTTAGCCTGGACTCTACCATTGTTTTAGCCTGGAATCTACCATAGTATTCACTGAGACTGTATGTCTGTGTCTTTTGTGATCAGTGTATGTCATATTGGCATTGTTTTGCTCTTCAGCATGTCTCTTCATCTTCGTTTGCCACTTGCATTTAATTCCGTGGTTTGAGAAGTTCAGAAGGGCTAGGTGATGGCAATGAGAATGCCACATTTTCACACCAATTGGTGGTACAGTGGTAGAACGCTTGCCTGTCATGCGGCAGGACCAGGGTTCGATTTCCAGCTAAGGCAACAGGAACTTGTTTTGATGATTGTTGATTTCAGCAGAATATGCCTGGAAGGTAATCAAGTTGGATTGGAATTGCTGACTCCATTTTAGCCTGGACTGTACCATTGTTTGCCATGAGATTGGAATCCTGAGTCCTTTTTAGAATAGACTATACCATTGTTCGCCATGTGATTGGAATCCTGACTCCATTTTAGACTGGACTGTACCATTGTTTGCCATGTGTTTGGAAACCTGACTCCATTTTAGACTGGACTGTACCATTGTGTGCCATGAGATTGGAATCCTGAGTCCTTTTTCGAATGGACTATACCATTGTTCGCCATGTGATTGGAATCCTGACTCCATTTTAAACTGGACTCTACCATTGTTTGCCATGTGGTTGGAAACCTGACTCCATTTTAGCGTGTACTCTACCATGGCTTCCCATGAGATTGGAAACCTGAGATCTATTTGCCTTGGACTCTACCATTGTGTGCGATGAGATTGGAATCCTGAGTCCTTTTTTGTAATGGACTATACCATTATTCGCCATGTGATTGGAATCCTGACTCCATTTTAAACTGGACTCTACCATTGTTTGCCATGTGATTGGAATCCTGACTCCATTTTAAACTGGACTCTACCATTGTTCGCCATGTGATTGGAATCCTGACTCCATTTTAAACTGGACTGTACCATTGTTTGCCATGTGGTTGGAATCCTGACTTCTTTTTAGCCTGGACTCTACCATTGTTTTAGCCTGGACTCTACCATAGTTTTCAATGAGACTGTATGTCTGTGTCTTTTGTGATCAGTGTATGTCTTATTGGCATTGTTTTGCTCTTCAGCATGTCTCTTCATCTTCGTTTGCCATTTGCTTTTTAATTCCGTGGTTTGAGAAGTTCAGATGGGCTAGGTGATGGCAATGAGAATGCCATTTTTTCACACCAATTGGTGGTACAGTGGTAGAACTCTCACGTGTCATGCGGCAGGACCTGGGTTCGATTCCCAGCTAAGGCAACAGTATCTTATTTTGATGATTGTTGATTTCAGCACAATATGCCTGGAAGGTAATAAAGTTGCTGATTTTATTAAGACATTTGTCTTTCCTGACAGATAGCATCAGGTCTATTTCTCTTTTGGCAGTACTCCCTATTGATGGTTGGAAACCTGACTCGTTTAACCCTGGACTCTACCATTGTTTGCCATGTGGTTGGAAACCTGACTCCATTTTAGCCTGGATTCTACCATGGTTTCCAATGAGATTGGAAACCTGAGTTCTATTTGCCCTGGACTCTACCATTGTGTGCCATGAGATTGGAACCCTGAGTCATTTTTAGACTGGACTGTACCATTGTTTGCCATGTGGTTGGAATCCTGAGTCCTTTTTAGAATGGACTATACCATTGTTCGCCATGTGATTGGAATCCTGACTCCATTTTAGCCTGGACTCTACCATTGTTTGCCATATGGTTGGATTCCTGACATCATTTTAGCCTGGACTCTACCATTGTGTGCCATGAGATTGGAATCCTGAGTCATTTTTAGAATGGACTATACCATTGTTCGCCATGTGATTGGAATCCTGACTCCATTTTAGACTGGACACTACCATTGTTTTAGCCTGGAATCTACCATAGTATTCACTGAGACTGTATGTCTGTGTCTTTTGTGATCAGTGTATGTCTTATTGGCATTGTTTTGCTCTTCAGCATGTCTCTTCATCTTCGTTTGTCACTTGCTTTTTAATTCCGTGTTTGAGAAGTTCAGAAGGGCTAGGTGATGGCAATGAGTGCCATATTTTCACACCAATTGGTGGTACAGTGGTAGAACGCTCGCCTTTCATCCGGCAGGACCCGGGTTCGATTCCTAGCTAAGGCAACAGAAACTTGTTTTGATGATTGTTGATTTCAGCAGAATATGCCTGGAAGGTAATCAAGGTGCTGATTTTTTGAATGTTTGTCTTTCCTGACAGACAGCATCAGGTGTATTTCTCTTTTGGCAGTTCTCCGTATTGATGATTGGAAACCTGACTCGTTTAACCCTGGACTCTACCATTGTTTGCCATATGGTTGGATTCCTGACATCATTTTAGCCTGGACTCTACCATTGTGTGCCATGAGATTGGAATCCTGAGTCATTTTTAGAATGGACTATACCATTGTTTGCCATGTGGTTGGAATCCTGAGTCATTTTTAGACTGGACTGTACCATTGTTCGCCATGTGATTGGAATGCTGACTCCATTTTAGACTGGACTGTACCATTGTTTGCCATGTGGTTGGAATCCTGACATCATTTTAGCCTGGACTCTACCATTGTTTTAGCCTGGAATCTACCATAGTATTCACTGAGACTGTATGTCTGTGTCTTTTGTGATCAGTGTATGTCATATTGGCATTGTTTTGCTCTTCAGCATGTCTCTTCATCTTCGTTTGCCACTTGCTTTTAATTCCGTGGTTTGAGAAGTTCAGAAGGGCTAGGTGATGGCAATGAGAATGCCACATTTTCACACCAATTGGTGGTACAGTGGTAGAACGCTTGCCTGTCATGTGGCAGGACCAGGGTTCGATTCCCAGCTAAGGCAACAGGAACTTGTTTTGATGATTGTTGATTTCAGCAGAATATGCCTGGAAGGTAATCAAGTTGGATTGGAATTGCTGACTCCATTTTAGCCTGGACTGTACCATTGTTTGCCATGAGATTGGAATCCTGAGTCCTTTTTAGAATAGACTATACCATTGTTCGCCATGTGATTGGAATCCTGACTCCATTTTAGACTGGACTGTACCATTGTTTGCCATGTGTTTGGAAACCTGACTCCATTTTAGACTGGACTGTACCATTGTGTGCTATGAGATTGGAATCCTGAGTCCTTTTTCGAATGGACTATACCATTGTTCGCCATGTGATTGGAATCCTGACTCCATTTTAAACTGGACTCTACCATTGTTTGCCATGTGGTTGGAAACCTGACTCCATTTTAGCGTGTACTCTACCATGGCTTCCCATGAGATTGGAAACCTGAGTTCTATTTGCCTTGGACTCTACCATTGTGTGCGATGAGATTGGAATCCTGAGTCCTTTTTATAATGGACTATACCATTATTCGCCATGTGATTGGAATCCTGACTCCATTTTAAACTGGACTCTACCATTGTTTGCCATGTGATTGGAATCCTGACTCCATTTTAAACTGGACTCTACCATTGTTCGCCATGTGATTGGAATCCTGACTCCATTTTAAACTGGACTGTACCATTGTTTGCCATGTGGTTGGAATCCTGACTTCTTTTTAGCCTGGACTCTACCATTGTTTTAGCCTGGACTCTACCATAGTTTTCAATGAGACTGTATGTCTGTGTCTTTTGTGATCAGTGTATGTCTTATTGGCATTGTTTTGCTCTTCAGCATGTCTCTTCATCTTCGTTTGCCATTTGCTTTTTAATTCCGTGGTTTGAGAAGTTCAGATGGGCTAGGTGATGGCAATGAGAATGCCATTTTTTCACACCAATTGGTGGTACAGTGGTAGAACTCTCACGTGTCATGCGGCAGGACCTGGGTTCGATTCCCAGCTAAGGCAACAGTATCTTATTTTGATGATTGTTGATTTCAGCACAATATGCCTGGAAGGTAATAAAGTTGCTGATTTTATTAAGACATTTGTCTTTCCTGACAGATAGCATCAGGTCTATTTCTCTTTTGGCAGTACTCCCTATTGATGGTTGGAAACCTGACTCGTTTAACCCTGGACTCTACCATTGTTTGCCATGTGGTTGGAAACCTGACTCCATTTTAGCCTGGATTCTACCATGGTTTCCAATGAGATTGGAAACCTGAGTTCTATTTGCCCTGGACTCTACCATTGTGTGCCATGAGATTGGAATCCTGAGTCATTTTTAGACTGGACTGTACCATTGTTTGCCATGTGGTTGGAATCCTGAGTCCTTTTTAGAATGGACTATACCATTGTTCGCCATGTGATTGGAATCCTGACTCCATTTTAGCCTGGACTGTACCATTGTTTGCCATGTGATTGGAATCCTGACTCCATTTTAGCCTGGACTCTACCATTGTTTGCCATATGGTTGGATTCCTGACATCATTTTAGCCTGGACTCTACCATTGTGTGCCATGAGATTGGAATCCTGAGTCATTTTTAGAATGGACTATACCATTGTTCGCCATGTGATTGGAATCCTGACTCCATTTTAGACTGGACACTACCATTGTTTTAGCCTGGAATCTACCATAGTATTCACTGAGACTGTATGTCTGTGTCTTTTGTGATCAGTGTATGTCTTATTGGCATTGTTTTGCTCTTCAGCATGTCTCTTCATCTTCGTTTGTCATTTGCTGTTTAATTCCGTGTTTGAGAAGTTCAGAAGGGCTAGGTGATGGCAATGAGTGCCATATTTTCACACCAATTGGTGGTACAGTGGTAGAACGCTCGCCTTTCATCCGGCAGGACCCGGGTTCGATTCCTAGCTAAGGCAACAGTAACTTGTTTTGATGATTGTTGATTTCAGCAGAATATGCCTGGAAGGTAATCAAGTTGCTGATTTTTTGAATGTTTGTCTTTCCTGACAGACAGCATCAGGTGTATTTCTCTTTTGGCAGTTCTCCGTATTGATGATTGGAAACCTGACTCGTTTAACCCTGGACTCTACCATTGTTTGCCATGTGATTGGACACCTGACTCCATTTTAGCCTGTATTCTACCATGGTTTCCCATGAGATTGGAAATCTGAGATCTTTTTGCCCTGGACTCTACCATTGTGTGCCATGAGATTGGAATCCTGAGTCCTTTTTAGAATGGACGTTACCATTGTTCGCCATGTGATTGGAATCCTGACTCCATTTTAAACTGGACTCTACCACTGTTTGCCATGTGTTTGGAATCCTGACTTCTTTGTACCCTGGACTGTACCATTGTTTGCCATGTGATTGGAATCCTGACTCCATTTAAGACTGGACTGTACCATTGTTTGCCATGTGGTTGGAATCCTGACATCATTTTAGCCTGGACTCTACCATTGTGTGCCATGAGATTGGAATCCTGAGTCCTTTTTAGAATGGACTATACCATTGTTCGCCATGTGATTGGAATCCTGACTCCATTTTAAACTGGACTCTACCATTGTTCGCCATGTGATTCGAATGCTGACTCCATTTTAGACTGGACTGTACCATTGTTTGTCATGTGGTTGGAATCCTGACATCATTTTAGCCTGGACTCTACCATTGTTTTAGCCTGGACTCTACCATTGTGTGCCATGAGATTGGAATCCTGAGTCCTTTTTAGAATGGACTATACTATTGTTCGCCATGTGATTGGAATCCTGACTCCATTTTAAACTGGACTCTACCATTGCTCGCCATGTGATTGGAATGCTGACTCCATTTTAGACTGAACTGTACCATTGTTTGCCATGAGATTGGAATCCTGACTTCTTGGACCCTGGACTGTACCATTGTTTGCCATGTGGTTGGAAACCTGACTCCATTTTAGCCTGGACTGTACCATTGTTTGCCATGAGATTGGAAACCTGAGTTCTATTTGCCCTGGACTCTACCATTGTGTGCCATGAGATTGGAATCCTGAGTCCTTTTTAGAATGGACTATACCATTGGTCGCCATGTGATTGGAATCCTGACTCCATTTTAAAGTGGACTCTACCATTGTTTGCCATGTGATTGTTATCCTGACTCCATTTTAGCCTGGACTCTACCATTGTTTGCCATATGGTTGGATTCCTGACATCATTTTAGCCTGGAATCTACCATTGTGTGCCATGAGATTGGAATCCTGAGTCCTTTTTAGAATGGACTATACCATTGTTCGCCATGTGATTGGAATCCTGACTCCATTTTCAACTGGACTCTACCATTGTTCGCCATGTGATTGGAATCCTGACTCTATTTTAACCTGGACTCTACCATTGTTCGCCATGTGATTGGAATGCTGACTCCATTTTAGACTGGACTGTACCATTGTTTGCCATGTGGTTGGAAACCTGACTCCATTTTAGCCTGGACTGTACCATTGTTTGCCATGAGATTGGAAACCTGTGTTCTATTTGCCCTGGACTCTACCATTGTGTGCCATGAGATTGGAATCCTGAGTCCATTTTAGAATGGACTATACCATTGTTCGCCATGTGATTGGAATCCTGACTCCATTTTAAACTGAACTCTACCATTGTTCGCCATGTGATTCGAATGCTGACTCCATTTTAGACTGGACTGTACCATTGTTTGCCATGTGGTTGGAATCCTGACATCATTTTAGCCTGGACTCTACCATTGTTTTAGCCTGGACTCTACCATAGTTTTCAATGAGACTGTATGTCTGTGTCTTTTGTGATCAGTGTATGTCTTATTGGCATTGTTTTGCTCTTCAGCATGTCTCTTCATCTTCGTTTGCCATTTGCTTTTTAATTCCGTGGTTTGAGAAGTTCAGAAGGGCTAGGTGATGGCAATGAGAATGCCACATTTTCACACCAATTGGTGGTACAGTGGTAGAACTCTCGCCTGTCATGCGGCAGGACCAGGGTTCGATTCCCACCTAAGGGAACAGTAACTTGTTTTGATGATTGTTGATTTCAGCAGAATATGCCTTAAAGGTAATCAAGTTGCTGATTTTTGAGATGTTTGTCTTTCCTGACAGACAGCATCAGGTGAATTTCTCTTTTGGCAGTACTCCCTATTGATGGTTGGAAACCTGACTCGTTTAACCCAGGACTCTACCATTGTTTGCCATGAGATTGGAAATCTGAGATCTTTTTGCCTTGGACTCTACCATTGTGTGCCATGAGAATGGAATCCTGAGTCCTTTTTAGAATGGACTTTACCATTGTTCGCCATGTGATTGGAATCCTGACTCCATTTTAAACTGGACTCTACCACTGTTTGCCATGTGTTTGGAATCCTGACTTCTTTGTACCCTGGACTGTACCATTGTTTGCCATGTGATTAGAATCCTGACTCCATTTTAGACTGGACTGTACCATTGTTTGCCATGTGGTTGGAATCCTGACTTCATTATAGCCTGGATTCTACCATTGTTTTAGCCTGGAATCTACCATAGTATTCACTGAGACTTTATGTCTTTGTCTTTTGTGATCAGTGTATGTCTTATTGGCATTGTTTTGCTCTTCGCATGTCTCTTCATCTTCGTTTGCCATTTGCTTTTTAATTCTGTGTTTGATAGTTCAGAAGGGCTAGGTGATGGCAATGACTGCCACATTTTCACACCAATTGGTGGTACAGTGGTAGAACGCTCGCTTTTCATGCGGCAGGACCAGGGTTCGATTCCCAGCTAAGGCAACAGTAACTTGTTTTGATGATTGTTGATTTCAGCAGAATATGCCTGGAAGGTAATCAAGTTGCTGATTTTTTTAAGACATTTGTCTTTCCTGACAGACAGCATCAAGTGTATTTCTCTTTTGGTAGTACTCCCTATTGATGGTTGGAAACCTGACTCGTTTAACCCTGGACTCTACCATTGTTTGCCATGTGGTTGGAATCCTGACTTCTTTGTACCCTGGACTGTACCATTGTTTGCCATGTGGTTGGAAACCTGACTCCATTTTAGCCTGGACTGTACCATTGTTTGCCATGAGATTGGAATCCTGTGTCCATTTTTGAATGGACTATACCATTGTTCGCCATGTGATTGGAATCCTGACTCCATTTTAAACTGGACTCTACCATTGTTCGCCATGTGATTCGAATGCTGACTCCATTTTAGACTGGACTGTACCATTGTTTGCCATGTGGTTGGAATCCTGACATCATTTTAGCCTGGACTCTACCATTGTATTAGCCTGGACTCTACCATTGTGTGCCATGAGATTGGAATCCTGAGTCCTTTTTAGAATGGACTATACCATTGTTCGCCATGAGATTGGAATCCTGACTCCATTTGAAACTGGACTCTACCATTGTTTGCCATGTGATTGTAATCCTGACTCCATTTTAGCCTGGACTCTACCATTGTTTGCCATATGGTTGGATTCCTGACATCATTTTAGCCTGGACTTTACCATTGTGTGCCATGAGATTGGAATCCTGAGTCCTTTTTAGAATGGACTATACCATTGTTCGCCATGTGATTGGAATCCTGACTCCATTTTCAACTGGACTCTACCATTGTTCGCCATGTGATTGGAATGCTGACTCCATTTTAGACTGGACTGTACCATTGTTTGCCATGAGATTTGAATCCTGACTTCTTGGACCCTGGACTGTACCATTATTTGCCATGTGGTTGGAAACCTGACTCCATTTTTGCCTGGACTGTACCATTGTTTGCCATGAGATTGGAAACCTGAGTTCTATTTGCCCTGGACTCTACCATTGTGTGCCATGAGATTGGAATCCTGAGTCCTTTTTAGAATGGACTATACCATTGTTCGCCATGTGATTGGAAACCTGACTCCATTTTAGCCTGGACTGTACCATTGTTTGCCATGTGGTTGGAATCCTGACTTCATTTTAGCCTGGACTCTACCATTGTTTTAGCCTGGAGTCTACCATAGTTTTCAATGAGACTGTATGTCTGTGTCTTTTGTGATCAGTGTATGTTTTATTGGCATTGTTTTGCTCTTCAGCATGTCTCTTCAACTTCGTTTGTCATTTGCTTTTTAATTCTGTGTTTGATAGTTCAGAAGGGCTAGGTGATGGCAATGAGAGCCACATTTTCACACCAATTGGTGGTACAGTGGTGGAACGCTCGCTTTTCATGCGGCAGGACCAGGGTTCGATTCCCATCTAAGGCAACAGTAACTTGTTTTGATGATTGTTGATTTCAGCAGAATATGCCTGGAAGGTAATCAAGTTGCTGATTTTTTTAAGACATTTGTCTTTCCTGACAGACAGCATCAAGTGTATTTCTCTTTTGGCAGTACTCCCTATTGATGGTTGGAAACCTGACTCGTTTCACCCTGGACTCTACCATTGTTTGCCATGTGGTTGGAATCCTGACTTCTTTGTACCCTGGACTGTACCACTGTTTGCCATGTGGTTGGAAACCTGACTCCATTTTAGCCTGAACTGTACCATTGTTTGCCATGAGATTGGAATACTGTGTCCATTTTAGAATGGACTACACCATTGTTCGCCATGTGATTGGAATCCTGACTCCATTTTAAACTGGACTCTACCATTGTTTGCCATGTGGTTGGAAACCTGACTCCATTTTAGCCTGGATTATACCATGGTTTCCAATGAGATTGGAAACCTGAGTTCTATTTGCCCTGGACTCTACCATTGTGTGCCATGAGATTGGAATCCTGAGTCATTTTTAGACTGGACTGTACCATTGTTTGCCATGAGATTGGAATCCTGAGTCCTTTTTAGAATAGACTATACCATTGTTCGCCATGTGATTGGAATCCTGACTCCATTTTAAACTGGACTCTACCATTGTTTTAGCCTGGAATCTACCATAGTATTCACGGAGACTGTATGTGTGTGTCTTTTGTGATCAGTGTATGTCTTATTGGCATTGTTTTGCTCTTCAGCATGTCTCTTCATCTTCGTTTGCCAATTGCTTTATAATTACGTGGTTTGAGAAGTTCAGAAGGGCTAGGTGATGGCAATGAGAATGCCACATTTTCACACCAATTGGTGGTACAGTGGTAGAACTCTCGCCTGTCATGCGGCAGGACCAGGGTTCGATTCCCAGCTAAGGCAACAGTAACTTGTTTTGATGATTGTTGATTTCAGCACAATATGCCTGGAAGGTAATCAAGTTGCTGATTTTTTTAAGACATTTGTCTTTCCTGACAGACAGCATCAGGTGTATTTCTCTTTTGGCAGTACTCCCTATTGATGGTTGGAAACCTGACTCGTTTAACCCTGGACTCTACCACTGTTTGCCATGTGTTTGGAATCCTGACTTCTTTGTACCCTGGACTGTACCATTGTTTGCCATGTGGTTGGAAACCTGACTCCATTTTAGCCTGGACTCTACCATGGCGTCCCATGAGATTGGAAACCTGAGTTCTATTTGCCTTGGACTCTACCATTGTGTGCCATGAGATTGGAATCCTGAGTCCTTTTTAGAATGGACTCTATCATTGTTCGCCATATGATTGGAATGCTGACTCCATTTTAGACTGGACTGTACCATTGTTTGCCATGTGAATGGAATCCTGACTTCATTTTAGCCTGGACTCTACCATTGTTTTAGCCTGGAATCTACCATAGTTTTCACTGAGACTGTATGTCTGTGTCTTTTGTGATCAGTGTATGTCTTATTGGCATTGTTTTGCTCTTCAGCATGTCTCTTCATCTTCGTTTGCCATTTGCTTTTTAATTCCCTGGTTTGAGAAGTTCAGAAGGGCTAGGTGATGGCAACGAGAATGCCACATTTTCACACCAATTGGTGGTACAGTGGTAGAACTCTCGCCTGTCATGTGGCAGGACCAGGGTTTGATTCCCAGCTAAGGCAACAGTAACTTGTATTGATGATTGTTGATTTCAGCAGAATATGCCTGGAAGGTAATCAAGTTGCTGATTTTTTTAAGACATTTGTCTTTCCTGACAGACAGCATCAGGTGAATTTCTCTTTTGGCAGTACTCCCTATTGATGGTTGGAAACCTGACTCGTTTAACCCTGGACTCTACCACTGCTTGCCATGTGTTTGGAATCCTGACTTCTTTGTACCCTGGACTGTACCATTGTTTGCCATGTGGTTGGAAACCTGACTCCATTTTAGCCTGGACTCTACCATGGCTTCCCATGAGATTGGGAACCTGAGTTCTATTTGCCTTGGACTCTACCATTGTGTGCCATGAGATTGGAATCCTGAGTCCTTTTTAGAATGGACTATACCATTGTTCGCCATGTGATTGGAATCCTGACTCCATTTTAGACTGGACTCTACCATTGTTTGCCATGTGGTTGGAAACCTGACTCCATTTTAGCCTGGACTGTACCATTGTTTGCCATGAGATTGGAATCCTGAGTCCTTTTTAGAATAGACTATACCATTGTTCGCCATATGACTGGAATCCTGACTTCATTTTAGCCTGGACTCTACCATTGTTTTAGCCTGGAATCTACCATAGTTTTCACTGAGACTGTATGTCTGTGTCTTTTGTGATCAGTGTATGTCTTATTGGCATTGTTTTGCTCTTCAGCATGTTTCTTCATCTTCGTTTGCCATTTGCTTTATAATTCCGTGGTTTGAGAAGTTCAGAAGGGCTAGGTGATGGCAATGAGAATGCCACATTTTCACACCAATTGGTGGTACAGTGGTAGAACTCTCGCCTGTCATGCGGCAGGACCAGGGTTTGATTCCCAGCTAAGGCAACAGTAACTTGTTTTGATGATTGTTGATTTCAGCAGAATATGCCTGGAAGGTAATCAAGTTGCTGATTTTTTTAAGACATTTGTCTTTCCTGACAGACAGCATCAGGTGTATTTCTCTTTTGGCAGTACTCCCTATTGATGGTTGGAAACCTGACTCGTTTAACCCTGGACTCTACCACTGTTTGCCATGTGTTTGGAATCCTGACTTCTTTGTACCCTGGACTGTACCATTGTTTGCCATGTGGTTGGAAACCTGACTCCATTTTAGCCTGGACTCTACCATGGCGTCCCATGAGATTGGAAACCTGAGTTCTATTTGCCTTGGACTCTACCATTGTGTGCCATGAGATTGGAATCCTGAGTCCTTTTTAGAATGGACTCTACCATTGTTCGCCATGTGATTGGAATGCTGACTCCATTTTTAGACTGGACTGTACCATTGTTTGCCATGTGAATGGAATCCTGACTCCATTTTAGCCTGTACTCTACCATTGTTTTAGCCTGGAATCTACCATAGTTTTCACTGAGACTGTATGTCTGTGTCTTTTGTGATCAGTGTATGTCTTATTGGCATTGTTTTGCTCTTCAGCATGTCTCTTCATCTTCGTTTGCCATTTGCTTTTTAATTCTGTGGTTTGAGACGTTCAGAAGGGCTAGGTGATGGCAACGAGAATGCCACATTTTCACGCCAATTGGTGGTACAGTGGTAGAACTCTCGCCTGTCATGCGGCAAGACCAGGGTTCGATTCCCAGCTAAGGCAACAGTAACTTGTTTTGATGATTGTTGATTTCAGCACAATATGCCTGGAAGGTAATCAAGTTGCTGATTTTTTTACGACGTTTGTCTTTCCTGACAGACAGCATCAGGTGTATTTCTCTTTTGGCAGTACTCCCTATTGATGGTTGGAAACCTGACTCGTTTAACCCTGGACTCTACCATTGTTTTCCATGTGGTTGGAATCCTGACTTCTTTTTAGCCTGGACTCTACCATTGTTTTAGCCTGGAATCTACCGTAGTTTTCTCTGAGACTCTACTATTGTTTACCATGTGTTTGGAATCCTGACTTCTTTGTACCCTGGACTGTACCATTGTTTGCCATATGGTTGGAAACCTGACTCCATTTTAGCCTGGGCTGTACCATTGTTTGCCATGTGGCGAGAGTTCTACCACTGTACCACCAATTGGTGTGAAAATGTGGCATTCTCGTTGCCATCACCTAGCCCTTCTGAACTTCTCAATCAGTCCAGGCTAAAATGGAGTCAGGTTTCCAACCATATGGCAAACAATGGTACAGTCCAGTCTAAAATGGAGTCAGCATTCCAATCACATGGAGAACAATGGTATAGTCCATTCAAAAAATGACTCAGGATTCCAATCTCATGGCACACAATGGTAGAGTCCAGGGCAAATAGAACTCAGGTTTCCAATCTCATGGGAAACCATGGTACAGTCCAGGCTAAAAAGAAGTCAGGATTCCAATCTCATGTCAAACAATGGACAGTCCAGGGTAAAAAGAAGTCAGGATTCCAATCTCATGGCAAACCATGGTAGAGTCCAGACTAAAAAGGACTCAGGATTCAAATCTCATGGCACACAATGATAGGGTCCAGGGTAAAAAGGACTCAGGATTCCAATCTCATGGCACACAATGGTAGAGTCCAGGGAAAAGGAGTCAGGTTTCCAACCACATGGCAAACAATGGTTGAGTCCAGGTTAAAAGGGGTCAGGATTCCAATCACATGGCAAACAATGGTAGAGTCCAGGGTAAAAAGGAGTCAGGATTCCAACCATCTATAGTGAGTACAGCCAAAAGAGAAATACACCTGAAGCTGTCTGTCAGGAAAGACAAATGTGTCAAAAAAACAGGAACTTGATTACCTTCCAGACATATTCTGCTGAAATCAACAAACATCAAAACAAGTTGTTGTTACCTTAGCTGGGAATAAAACCCTGGTCCTCCCGCAGGCAAGAGTTCTACCACTGTACCACCAACTGGTTTGAAAATGTGACATGCTGAAGAGCAAAACAATGCCAGGAATTCAAACACTAATCACAAAAGACACAGACATACAACCTCAGGAAAAACAATGGAAGAGTCCAGGCTAAAACAATTGTAGAGTCCAGGCTACAAAGGAGTCAGGATTCCAGCCTCATGGCAAACAATGGTAGAGTCCATTCTAAAATGGAGTCAGGATTCCAATCTCATGGCAAACAATGGTATTTTCCAGGATAAAAAGGAGTCAGGATTCCAATCTTATGGCAAACAATTGTAGAGTCCAGGGTAAAAAGGAGTCAGCATTCCAATCTCATGCAAACAATGGTAGAGTCCAGGGTAAAAAGGAGTCAGCATTCCAATTTCATGCAAACAATGGTAGAGTCCAGGCTTAAAAGGAGTCAGGATTCCAATCTCATGGCAAACAATGGTAGAGTCCAGGGTAAAAAGGAGTCCGCATTCCAATCTCATGCAAACAATGGTAGAGTCCAGGCTTAAAAGGAGTCAGGATTCCAATCTTATGGCAAACAATGGTAGAGTCCATGCTAAAAAGAAGTCAGTATTCCAACCACATGTCAAACAATGGTACAGATCAGGGTAAAAACGAGTCAGGATTCCAATCTCATGACAAACAATGGTAGAGTCCAGGCTAAACAGAAGTCAGGATTCCAATCTCATGGCAAACAATGGTAGAGTCCAGTCTATAAAGGAGTCAGGATTCCAATCTCATGGCAAAGAATGGTAGAGTCTAGGCTTAAAAGGAGTTAGGATTCCAACCACATGGCAAACAATGGTACAGTCTAGGGTAAAAATGAGTCAGGATTCCAGTCACTTGGCAAACAATGGTAGAGTCCAGGCAAAAAAGGAGTCAGGATTCCAATCTCATGGCAAACAATTGTAGAGTCAAGGCTATAAACGAGTCAGGATTCCAATCTCATGGCAAACAATGGCAGAGTCCAGGGTAAAAAGGAGTCAGCATTCCAATCTCATGGCAAATCTACCCCAACAATAAACCGTGGATAAACAACAACGTTTACGCAGCCCTGAAAGCGTGGACATCTGCGTTTAATTCTGGAGATGCGGAGGAGTACAAATGCACCAGCTTTGCGGAGGAGTACAAATGCACCAGGTTACACGGTCCTTCCGTCGGGTGAATATTCGCAAGGCTGCGGGTCCTGATGGTATTCTGGGCTGCGTACACAGAGCATGTTTTCAGCCCCCTCCTGTACTCCCTATACACCCACGACTGCGTGGCCACACACAGCTCTAATGTCATTGTAAAATTTGCTGATGACACAACGGCGGCAGGCCTGATCACCGACAACGACGAGACGGCCTACAGAGAAGGGGTGTGCGCTCTGACACTGGTGTCAGGAGAACCATCTCTCACTCAACATTGACAAGACCAAAGAGATTGTTGTGGACTTCAGGAAACAGGAAAGAGAACACACCCCCATCACCATCAGTGGGTCAGCAGTGGAGCGGGTCAACAGCTTCCTCAAGGACTTCACATGGTCTGCTCACACAGATGCAGTGGTGAAGAAGGCTTACCAGTGCCTGTTCTACCTCAGGCGTCTGAGGAAGTTCGGTATGAAATGCAACATCCTCAGATCTTTCTACACCTGCACTGTGGAGAGCATTCTGTCTGGTTGCATCACAGCCTGGTACGGTAACACCACGGCCCTTAACCGCAAGGCCCTGCAGAGGGTGGTCCGAACTTCCAACCACATTACAGGAGGTGAGCTTCCCATCCTCCAGAATATATACAACAGGCGGTGTCTGAGAAAGGCACAGAGGATCATCAGTGACTCTAGCCACCCAAGTCACGGTCTGCTATCCCTACTGCCCTCAGGCAGATGGTACCACAGCATCTGGACACGCACAAGCCGACTGAGGGACAGCTATTTTTCTGAAGCTGTCCGATTACTCAATGTGAACTGACATAATCTCAACCCACCCCCACCCTTTTGCATACACATCACTTTAACTTTGAGAGATCATCAGCATGGAGAACTCTTTAAGTCAACTTTCAGTCAATGTTAATGTTATATTATGTTATAGTAATATATAGTTATAAAGTTAGCCTGAAAGAAAGCCTGTGTATTTTTGTAACATTTTTGCAACATTTTGGATGTATGGATATTTAATCTAAATTTTAACAATACAGAGAGATTAAATTAATATATCTAAGCAATTAAAACTGAAGAGGGTATTTTCTGTAAAATGTAATTCCACAAAATGCAAATAATATCTGAGGCAAAGGTTTGGACACCCTCACATGTATTCCCTCTTAAAATGGCTCAAATCATACACAGGTGTATCACACCAGGTGCACATAATAGTAGATCGTTACTCAGCATTTTGAATGAGGCTTGCCCTATCTAAACCTCAGACATTTAGTTTGGTGTGCTCCTGACTGTTGAAGTGAGAGTGAGCACCATGGTGAGAGCAAAAGAGCTGTCAGATGCCTTCAGAAAAAAAACATTGTAGCATCCTGTGAGTCTGGTAAGGGATTTAAAAAGATCTCAAAAGATTTTGTAATCAGCCATTCTACTGTCCAGAAGATCGTCTACAAGTGGAGGGCTTTCAAAACAACTGCCATCATGCCCAGGTCTGGTCGCCTCAGCAAGTTCACCCCAAGAGCAGACCGCAAGATGCTAAAAGAGGTCTCCGAAAACCCTAAAATGTCATCGCTACAGCAGGTTCTGGCTACTGTTGATGTAAATGTGCATGCCTCTACAATCAGAAAGAAACTGCACAAGTTTAACTTGCACGGGAGGTGTGCAAGGAGAAAACCTTTGCTCTCTGAGAGAAACATCAAGGCCAGACTGACATTTGCCAGAGAGAATGTTGAAAAACACCAGGACTTCAGGAATAATGTTCTTTGGACAGATGAGTCCAAAATTGAATTATTTGGACACCACAGCAGAGGATATGTTTGGCGTATACCAAAGACAGCATTCCACGAATAGAACCTCATACCAACTGTGAAGCATGGAGGTGGAAGTGTCATGGTTTGGGGCTGCTTTGCTGCAGCAGGACCTGGTCAGCTCACCATCATAGAATCCACCATGAATTCTATTGTGTATCAGAATGGGCTTGAAGAACATGTGAGACCATCTGTTGGAAAATTAAAGCTAAAGAACTGGACCGTGCAACATGATAAGGACCCAAAACATACTAGTAAATCAACCAAAGACTGGCTGAAAAGGCAAAAATGGAGAGTCCTGGAATGGCCGAGTCAAAGTCCAGATCTGAATCCCATTGAGATGCTGTGGGGTGACTTGAAAAGGGCTGTACATCCAAGAAACCCCTCAAACATCTCACAGCTAAAAAAAATTTGCATTGAGGATTGGGGTAAAATTTCCTCAGACCGATGTCAGAGACTGGTAGATAGCATCTCACTGCAGTTATTTCAGCCAAAGAAGGTAACACTAGCTATTAGGGGCTAGGGTGTCCTATCTTTTTCCTCAGTTAAAATGGGCATTATTGTAGAATTATATTTACAGAAGATCTTAAACACTTTTCTTAAGTTTTAAGCTCTGTATTGTCAAAATCGAGACTAAATAACCATATATAAAAAATTTTACACATTTTTTCAGTACAAAAATAAACTGTAAATATTATATTAGACTTGAATATATTATATCAGAATTTCTTTCTAGTGATACTGTTTGGTTGAGAAGGAGAAAAGCAGCATGTCTCAGATTCAGATTGATAAGTTTAAACACAAATTTAAGGTCCAAAAAGTTTGTCCTGTTTTACTGGTACTATTTACTGGCATGCAAATAGTCCAGAAAAATACCTATTGTTATTTAAGCCCTCTACAACAAAAAAATAATAAACTCCATTAACTTTGGTAAGGTGATGCAGAAACTTTATAAACTATTGATTCAGAAACCTTATGAACTATTGATTCATTAAACAGTTAGTTTAACCACCACTACCTTTGGATATATGACGCAGAATCTTTATAAAGTATTGATTCAATAAACAGTTAGTTTAACTACCACTAACTTTGGTAAAATTATGCAGAATCTTTATAAACTGTTGATTCATTTAACAGTTAGTTTAACTACCACTAGCTATGGTCAGATGATGCAGAATCTTTATAAACTATTGGTTCATTAAACAGTTAATTTAACCACCACTAGTTTTGGTTAAATGATACATAATCTTTATAAACTATTGATTCATTAAACATTTAGTTTAACTACCACTAGCTATGGTCAGATGATGCAGAATCTTTATAAACTATTGGTTCATTAAACAGTTAATTTAACCACCACTAGTTTTGGTTAAATGATACATAATCTTTATAAACTATTGATTCATTAAACATTTAGTTTAACTACCACTACCTTTGGTTAGATGATGCAGAATCTTTATGAACTATTTATTCATTAAACAGTTAGTTTAACTACCACTAGCTTTGGTTATGTGACGCAGAATCTTTATAAAATATTGATTCATTAAACAGTTATGTTAACTACCACTAACTTTGGTAAAATGATGCACAATCTTTATAAACTGTTGATTCATTAAACCGTTAGTTTAATCACCTCTACCTTTGGTTAGATGATGCAGACTCTTTATAAACTTTTGGTTCATTAAACAGTTATGTTAACTACCACTAATAAAGATTCTGCATCATATTACCAAAGTTAGTGGTGGTTAAAATAACTGTTTATTGAATCAACAGTTTATAAAGATTCTCCAACATCTTACCTAAGCTAATGGTATTTAAACGAACTGTTCATTGAATCAACAGTTTATAAAGATTCTGCATCATTTTACCAAAGTTAGTGGCAGTTAACATAACTGTTTAATGAATCAATATTTTATAAAGATTCTGCGTCACATAACCAAAGCTAGTGGTAGTTAAACTAACTGTTTATTGAACCAATAGTTTATAAAGATTCTAAATCATCTTACCAAAGTTAGTGGTGGTTAATCTAACTGTTTAATGAATCAATAGTTTATAAAGATTCTGCATTATCTTGCCAGAGATAATGGAGTTAAACTAACTGTTTAATGAACCAATAGTTTAAAAAGATTCCGCATCATCTTTTCAACGCTAGTGGTGGTTAAACTAATTGGCTAATGTATCAATAGTTTATAAAGATTCTCCATCATCTTAGCTAAGCTAATGGTAATTAAACAAGCTGTTTATTGAATCCACAGTTTATAAAGATTCTAAATCATCTTACCAAAGTTAGTGGTGGTTAATCTAACTGTTTAATGAATCAATAGTTTATAAAGATTCTGCATCATCTTGCCAAAGATAATTGAGTTAAACTAATTGTTAAATGAACCAATAGTTTATAAAATTCTGCATCATCTTACTAAAGCTAGTGGTGGTTAATTTAACCGTTTAATGAATCAATAGTTTACAAAGGTTGTACATCATCTAACAAACGTTAGTGTTGGTTAAACTAACTGTTTAATGAATCAATAGTTTATAAAGATTCTGCATCATCTTACCAAAACTAGTGGTAGTTAACGTAACTGTTTAATTAATCAGTAGTTCATAAAGATTCTGCATCACCTTACCAAAGCTAGTGGTGGTTAAACTAACTGTTTATTGAGTCAATTCTTTATAAACACTCTGCATCACCTTACCAAAGCTAGTGGTATTTAAACAAATTTTTTAATGAATCAATAGTTTATAAAGATTCTGCATCATCTTACCAAAACTAGTAGTAGTTAAAGTAACTGTTTATTGAATCAATAGTTTATAAAGATTATACATCATCTTACCAAGGTTAGTGGTAGTTAAACTAACTGTTTAATGAATCAATAGTTTATAAAGATTCTGCATCATTTTACCAAACTTTAATGAAGCTGATCTGACTGTTTAATGAATCAATAGTTTATAAAGATTTTGCATCATTTTACCAATGCTAATGGTATTTAAACTAACTGGTTAATGAATCAATAGTTTATAAAGATTCTGCATTATCTAACCAAAGCTAGCGGTGGTTAAACTATCTGTTTAATGAGTCAATAGTTTTTATGTTTCTGCATCATCTTAACAAAGCTAGTGGTAGTTAAACTATCTATTGAGTATTATAAACAAACTTAACAGACAGTTACCTTCTTTGTTCCATTCTGTCCTGCACAGCTGAACAAACCATTTGACTGTTCTTCTGTCTCAGAAGTCACCTGTAAAATATGGAAGGTATTTGTAAACATAAATTGGCATGAGGTCATATGTGATGCTGTATAGGAAATTTGTGAGGACAGTTTAATGAATCAATAATTTATAAAGATTTTGCACCATCTTACCAAAGCTAGTGGTAGTTAAACTAACTGTTCAATGGATCAATAGTTTATAAAGATTCTGCATCATCTTACTAAAGCTAGTGGTGGTTAAACTAACTGTTTAATGAATCAATAGTTTATAAAGTTTCTGCATCACCTTACCAAAGTTAATGGAGTTTATACTTTTATTTGTTGTAGAGGGCTTACATAATAACAATAGGGATTATTCCGCACTTGTAAGGGGGCTGAGGCAGAAGCTGAAGCAGGATCCAGTTGCGGATGTTTATTGGGGTTATCCATAATCAAAGTCGAAAGTACAGGCAAAGGGTCGTAATACACATAGACAGTCCAACCAGGTGTCAAACAAAGGGGCTAGGCAAAAATCAGAAAACGAGAACCAAACAATAGGTAAAACACAGGAAAGCAGGCAGTAAAAGAGAATGCTTAGTAGTCAGGTGTAAAGCTGGCAATACTTCGCAACATGGCCATGTGGCAGCAAGGTTTATATAGATGCCAAACAGGAAGTTCAGAGTTCAAAGTTCAGAGTTCAGCAGAGGGAACATGAGCAGTCAGTATTCCGGTGAGGGCTCCCTCTGCTGGCGTGATGTTACAGAACCCCCCTCTAGGAGCACCTCCAGGTGCTCTACGTGGCGTCCCCGTGGACGTGGTGCTGGACGGTCAGGTCTGGCTCGATGAAACTCCTCCATGAGCGAGGATCCAGAATGTCCACTGCCGCTACCCACGATCTCTCCTCTGGGCCGTATCCCTCCCAATCCACCAGGTATTGTAACTGACCCCCCTCTTCGCCGTGAGTCAAGCAGGACGTTCACCTTGTAGGCCGGCGTTCCGCCAATGTCCAGCGGTGGCGGTGGCTCCTGCAATATGGCCTCGGGGTCAGCGTCCCGGTGGAAAGGTTTGAGGAGTGACACATGGAAAGAAGGAGAGATGCGGTAGTCAGCAGGAAGCTCTAATTGGTAAGTGACCTCATTAATCTGTCTTATGATTTTAAATGGGCCAACATACCTGGGAGAGAGCTTCCTGCTCGGCAGACGTAGCTTGAGATCCCTCGTGGAGAGCCAGACCCTTTGTCCAGGTTGGTATGGAGGGTGTGGGCGACGGTGACGGTTAGCGTTAATCTCCTGCCTCCTCACAGCGCGTTGAAGCCGTACATGGGCACTGTCCCACACCCTCTCACTGTTACGAATCCAGTCATTAACAGCAGGCACAGACGATGGTTCTCCTGACCACGGGAACAGGGGAGGCTGGTAACCCAGCACACATTGAAATGGTGTGAGTCCTGTAGAGGAGTGCGTGAGTGAGTTCTGGGCATACTCGGTCCAAGGGAGAAATTCAGCCCAGCGATGTTGTTCGCGGCTGCAGTAAGTCCGCAGGTACCTGCCGATCTCTTGGTTCAGCCTCTCCACCTGACCGTTTGACTGCGGATGATAGCCAGAGGTTAAACTCACATTGATATCTAAAAGGTTACAAAAGGATTTCCAAACCTGAGAGGTGAACTGAGTTCCTCGATCTGATACAATGTCTTCAGGTAGACCATAGTTTCGAAAGACATGGTGGAACATGGCTTGAGCAGTCTCCATGGCAGTAGGTAATCCTTTTAATGGAACCAGACGACAGGCTTTGGAGAAGCGGTCGACGATGACCAGGATTGTGGTGTAACCATCAGACAGGGGTAAGTCAGTGATGAAGTCAATGGAGAGGTGAGACCAAGGTCGTTGGGGAATCGGGAGAGGCTGTAGAAGTCCCGTCGGCAGGTCCCTGGGAGTCTTGGACTGGGCACAGATGGAGCAAGACTTGACATAATTGGCCACATCTTTGGTCATTGAAGGCCACCAGAAGGAATTCTGCACAAGTTTAAGGGTTCGTGAAATGCCGGGATGTCCCGTGCTGAGTGATGTGTGGACCCACTGGATGACCCGGTGACGTAGTGTCTGGGGAACATATTGTTTGGAAGGGGGGCAGTTCGGTGGTGATGGTTCTGTGAGGACGGCCTGGTGAATTTCCTCCATTATGTCCCAGTTGACCGGAGCAACAAACAAGGCTGGACTTAGGATAGGTTCAGGATTGTAGTTCTGTCGTGGGGGATCATGGCGCCTGGATAGTGCATCTGCCTTGCTATTCTTGGAGCCTGGACGATAAGTGACTGTAAAATGGAATCGTGAAAAGAACAGAGACCATCTTGCCTCGAGCAGACTTGACATACTCAAGGTTCTTATGGTCCGTGATAACTTGAAAAGGATGAGCTGCCCCCTCGAGCCAATGTCTCCATTCTTCTCCATTCTTCTGTCAATGAAGGCAGCCTTCATTGACAGAAGCTCTTTGTTTCCCACATCATAATTAAACTCAGCGGGGGTTAGCTTCCGAGAGAAGAAGGCACACGGGAAAAGCTTGGGAGGTTGTCCGTGACGTTGAGAGAGCACGGCTCCAATCCCACAGTCAGAAGCATCGACCTCCACAATGAAGGGGAGTTCTGGATCTGGATGTTTAAGGATGGGGGCCGTCGTGAAGCTGGTCTTGAGCTTTTGGAAGGCTGCATTGGCAGAAGCGTTCCATGACAACTTCTTGGGTTTTCCCTTGAGTAATGAGGTGAGAGGTGCAGCAATAGAGCTGTAGTTCCTAATGAAGCGTCGATAGAAGTTAGCAAAACCCAGGAACCTCTGCAATTCTTTCAACGTGGAGGGCTGCGGCCACTCAGTGACGGCGGTTACCTTAGAAACATCCATTTCAACGCCCTGGTGGCTGATGTTGTACCCCAGGAATGTTGTCTGCTTCACATGAAACTCACATTTTTCAGTCTTGACATAGAGTTGGTGATTGAGAAGCTTGGAAAGAACACTCTTGACATGAGTGACATGATCCTCTTCATTCAGGGAATAGATTAGGATGTCGTCAAGATATGCGATGACATACTTGTGGAGGACATCTTTGAAGACTTCATTTATGAAGGATTGGAAGACGGCTGGGGCATTGGCAAGGCCAAAGGGCATAACCAGGTATTCGTAGTGCCCCCTGGTGGTGAGAAAAGCTGTCTTCCACTCATCTCCGTCCCTGATGCGTATCAGGTTATAAGCGTTTCTCAAGTCGAGTTTGGTAAAAATTTTGGCCTTCCTGAGTTGTTCTAGGGCAGAAGGGACTAGAGGCAGTGGATACCTGAATTTAACAGTGACATTATTGAGGCCTCTGTAGTCGATGCACGGACGCAGACCCCCATCCTTCTTCTCCACGAAGAAGAAGCCGGCTGCAGCGGGAGAAGTAGAAGGACGGATAAAGCCAGCTTCCAGAGCCTCCTTGATGTAGTCCTCCATAGCCTGTGCTTCTTGGCGTGACAGCGGGTAGACTTTGCTTTTGGGAGGACACATGTTGGGAAGCAGGTCTATAGCACAGTCCCAGTGCCGATGTGGTGGTAACTGTGTGGCTTTAACCTTGCTGAAGACCTCCAAAAGCTCGTTATAAACCTTGGGGATCTTTGGTTGGGTCAGGCTCGGAGGGCTCCCCATGCTTGTGGACAGACATGGACTGGACTGCTTAAGGGTTAGACAGTGACTAAAACAGAATGGAGACCAGTGGGTCAGCTCACCCGTGCACCAGGAGATGTGGGGATCGTGGCAACTTAGCCATGGCATTCCTAAAATTATTTCATATTTGGGTGAGTCGATCAGATATAGAGAGATGTTCTCTTCATGAAAAACCCCAATTTGCATTTTCAGTGATCGGGTCTGTTCCAGAACTCCTCCTTTGATGGGTTGGTTATTGACAGCCGTAATACTGATAGGTGGAAAGCATGGAATGGTGGGTAGTTGATGTTTCCGGGCGATGTCCGAGTTGATGAGGTTGAGAGCGGCGCCGGAATCTACTAATGCTGTCAACATAAAAGAACCACTTTCGGTAGAAATCTGTACGGGTAATGTGAAGACTTTAAATGGATTTTGTGAAAGGGTGTCCACATTCACCCGGTCTTGTGCTGTGAGGGACCTCCGGGTCTTTTGAGGACACTGTGACTTATGATGACCTGGTTCACCACAATAAAAGCAGAGGTTGTTGATGAACCTTCGTCTACGCTCGTCCTCAGACAGCCTGGTAGATCCTACTTGCATGGGCTCGGTAACACATGGATTCCGAAGTGCAGGTCGTGACATAAGGTGGGATGCATGCGCTTGCTTGGGTTTAGGTGAGTTCCTGAGCAAATTATCAATCTTAACAGTCATGTTAACAAAGTCATTGAAAGAAGATTCCTCACCTCGACATGCCATCTCCAACTGCAATTGGGGACATAGGCTTTCCCGAAACACCCCTTTAAGTGCAGCATCATTCCATCCACTCTGAGCTGCAAGAGTCCTGAATTCGACTGCGTGCTCTGCTGCACTATGTGAGCCTTGAGAAAGGTGTAAAAGACGAGACGAAACATCCCGACCCCCAGCAGGATATTCAAATACTTCTCGGAGTTGTTGCAAAAAATACTCAGGTGAAGATCTAAACTGTTCGTCCGTCTCCCAAACCGCAGCAGCCCAATCAATAGCCTTGCCAGATAATAGTGACATGATAAAAGAGCATTGATCAGAACTAGCATGAGACTGATCCCCCAAGGATTCCAAATAAGTGCGTACTTGTCGAATGAACCCTTTACACCGTTCTGCAGAACCATCAAACTTATCGGGAAGAGCAAGTCTTACCGTGCTCGACGTGGTGGAAGGAGGAGAGCAAAGTCGCTGGAGCAGTAGTTCATTCGATGCCTGTAAGTTAGCTAGCTGTTCGTGGTAGCTGCGTAATAGTTCTCCCTGGTAGACAAATTCAGCTTGCAGCTGTGAAACATCCGCTGGATTGAGGGTAGGCGAAGTATTCTGTAAGGGGGCTGAGGCAGAAGCTGAAGCAGGATCCAGTTGCGGATGTTTATTGGGGTTATCCATAATCAAAGTCGAAAGTACAGGCAAAGGGTCGTAATACACATAGACAGTTCAACCAGGTGTCAAACAAAGGGGCTAGGCAAAAATCAGAAAACGAGAACCAAACAATAGGTAAAACACAGGAAAGCAGGCAGTAAAAGAGAATGCTTAGTAGTCAGGTGTAAAGCTGGCAATACTTCGAACATGGCCATGTGGCAGCAAGGTTTATATAGATGCCAAACAGGAAGTTCAGAGTTCAAAGTTCAGAGTTCAGCAGAGGGAACATGAGCAGTCAGTATTCCGGTGAGGGCTCCCTCTGCTGGCGTGATGTTACAGCACTATTTGCATGCCAGTAAATAGTACCAGTAAAACAGGACAAACATTTTGGATGTTAAATTTGTGTTTGTGCTTATCAATCTGAATCTGAGACATGCTGCTTTTCTCCTTCTCAACCAAACAGCATCACTAGAAAGAATCACTGATATGATATATTCAAGTCTAATATGACATTTACAGTCATGTGAAAAAATTAGGACACCCTATGAAAGCATGTGTATTTTGTAACATTTTAATATATGGTTATTTAGTCTCAATTTTGACAATACAGAGAGAGTAAAGTTATAACTTTAAACTAAAACAAAGTATTGTAAAGTATAAATAAACAATTTAAACTGAAGAAAAGTGTTTAAGATCTTCTGTAAATGTAATTCTACAAAAATGCCTATTTTAACGGAGGAAAAAGATAGGACACCCTAGCCCCTAATAGCTAGTGTTACCTTCTTTGGCTGAAATAACTGCAGTGAGATGCTTTTTGTAGCTATCTACCAGTCTCTGACATCGGTCTGAGGAAATTTTACCCCACTCCTCAATGCAAATTTTTTTTCAGCTGTGAGATGTTTGAGCGGTTTCTTGGATGTACAGCCCTTTTCAAGTCACCCCACAGCATCTCAATGGGATTCAGATCTGGACTTTGACTCGGCCATTCCAGGACTCTCCATTTTTGCCTTTTCAGACAGTCTTTGGTTGATTTACTAGTATGTTTTGGGTCCTTGTCATGTTGCATTGTCCAGTTCCGCTTTAGCTTTAATTTTGTAACAGATGGTTTCACATGTTCTTCAAGCACCTTCTGATACACAGTAGAATTCATGGTGGATTCTATGATGGTGAGCTGACCAGGTCCCGCTGCAGCAAAGCAGCCCCAAACCATGACACTTCCACCTCCATGCTTCACAGTTGGTATGAGGTTCTTTTCGTGGAATGCTGTCTTTGGTTTACGCCAAACATATCCTCTGCTGTGGTGTCCAAATAATTCAATTTTGGACTCATCTGTACAAAGAACATTATTCCAGAAGTCCTGGTCTTTGTCAACATTCTCTCTGGCAAATGTCAGTCTGGCCTTGATGTTTCTCTCAGAGCAAAGGTTTCCTCTTTGCACACCTCCCATGCAAGTTAAACTTGTGCAGTCTCTTTCTGATTGTAGAGGCATGCACATTTACATCAACAGTAGCCAGAGCCTGTTGTAGGTCCCAAGATGACATTTTAGGATTTTTGGAGACCTCTTTTAGCATCTTGCGGTCTGCTCTTGGGGTGAACTTGCTAGGGCGACCAGACCTGGGCATGTTGGCAGTTGTTTTGAAAGCCCTCCACTTGTAGACAATCTTCTGGACAGTGGAATGGCTGATTACAAAATCTTTTGAGGTCTTTTAAAATCCTTTACCAGACTCATAGGATGCTACAATGTTTTTTTCTGAAAGCATCTAACAGCTCCTTTGCTCTCACCATGGTGCTCACTCTCACTTCAACAGTCAGGAGCACACCAAACTAAATGTCTGAGGTTTACATAGGGCAAACCTCATTCAAAATGCTGAGTAACAATCTACTATTATGTGCACCTGGTGTGATACACCTGTGTATGATTTGAGCCATTTTAAGAGGGAATACATGTGATGGTGTCCTAACTTTTGCCTCAGTTATTATTTGCATTTTGTGGAATTACATTTTACAGAAAATACCCTCTTCAGTTTTAATTGCTTGAATATATTAATTTAATCTCTCTGTATTGTTAAAATTTAGATTAAATATCCATATATCCAAAATGTTGCAAAAATGTTACAAAAATACACAGGCTTTCTTTCAGGCTAACTTTATAATTAACATAACATAACATTAACATTGACTGAAAGTTGACTTAAAGAGTAGCAGTGTTCTTTGAGTTGTGTCATTAATCTTACCTTTAATTTCTCCATGCTAATGATCTGTCAAAGTTAAAGTAATGTGTATGTATAGGGTGGGGGTGGGTTGAGAATATGTCAGTTCACATTGAGTAATCGGACAGCTTGAGGAAAGTAGCTGTCCCTCAGTCGGCATGTGCGTGTCCGGATGCTGTGGTACCGTCTGCCTGAGGGCAGTAGGGATAGCAGACCGTGACTTGGGTGGCTAGAGTTACTGATGATCCTCCGTGCCTTTCTCAGACACCGCCTGTTGTATATATTCTGACGGATGGGAAGCTCACCTCCTGTGATGTGGCTGGAAGTTCGGACCACCCTCTGCAGGTCCTTGCGGTTAAGGGCAGTGGTGTTCCCACACCAGGCTGTGATGCAACCAGACAGAATGCTCTCCACAGTGCAGGTGTAGAATGATCTGAGGATGTTGCGGTTCATACCGAACTTCCTCAGAAGCCTGAGGTAGAACAGGCTATGGTGAGCCTTCTTCACCACTGCATCTGTGTGAGCAGACCATGTGAAGTCCTTGAGGAAGCTGTTGACCTGCTCCACTGGTGACCCATTAATAGTGATGGGGGTGTGTTCTCTTTCCTGTTTCCTGAAGTCCACAACAATCTCTTTGGTCTTGTCAATGTTGAGTGAGAGGTGGTTCTCCTGACACCACTGTGTCAGAGCGCACACCCCTTCTCTGTAAGCCGTCTCATCGTTGTTGGTGATCAGGCCTACCGCCGTTGTGTCATCAGCAAATTTTAATGACATTAGGGCTGTGTGTGGCCACGCAGTCGTGGGTGTATAGGGAGTACAGGAGGTGGCTGAAAACATGCTCTGAGTACGCGGCGCAGAATGCCGTCAGGACCCGCAGCCTTGCGAATATTCACCCGATGGAAGGACAGTGTAACATCCGCTACAGAGACAGAGAGCGCACTCGCATCTGTATCAGCGGTTGTGGGAGCTCTCTCCGTTATTTGTTTCAAAATGAGCGTAGAAAGAATTAGGCTCATCCGGGAGAGAGGCAGCGGTGTTCATAGCGGGGTGTTTATTTCTCTTTAAGTCCGTAATGTTGTTGATTCCCTGCCACATGCTTCTTGTGCTGTTGGAGTTGAACTGACCTTCTACTTTCTATCTGTACTGGTGTTTGGCAGCTTTGATGGTTTTCCGGAGGGCATAGCTGGTGTGTTTGTACTTCTCCGCATAGCTGGTGCATTTGTACTCCTCCGCATCTCCAGAATTAAACGCAGATGTCTGCGCTTTCAGGGCTGCGCAAATGTTGTTGTTTATCCACGTTTTATTGTTGGGGTAGATCCGGATAGTTTTGGTCGTCACAATGTCATCTATGCACATCTTAATGAAACACGTAATGGTATCTGAGTAAACCTCGATGTCGCCATCGGAAGCAGACCAGAACATTTCCCAGTCTACGTGATCAAAACAGTCCTGTAGCATAGAATCCGATTGGTCCGACCAGCACTGGATTGTCCTGTGAGCGAGTGCTTCCTGTTTCAGCTTCTGCCTGTAAGCTGGCAGCACGGAAGAGTGGTCCGATTTGCCGAAGGGTGGGCGGGGGAGGGACTTGTAGCCATCCTGGAAGGAAGAGTAACAATGATCCAAAATCCGGTTTCCTTGTGTGTTGCATGTTATATGCTGGAAGAATTTTGGTGTTATTGTTTTGAGGTTGGCCTTTGTAAAGTCACCAATTATAATGAACGCGGCCTCAGGGTGCGCGGTTTCCTGCTTGTTTATACTGCCATACAGTTCTTTGAGTGCCTGGTCTGTGTCGGCTTGAGGGGGAAAGTATACAGCTGTGATGATAACAGCTGTGAACTTCCTCGGCAGCCAGTACAGTCGACACAAAAGCATGAGGTATTCTAGATCAGGGGAGCAAAAGGACTTGATTGAGTGCACATTCCTTCAATCACACCAAGCGTCGTTGATCATAAAACATACACCCCCTCCTCTGCTCTTCCCCGGAGAACCCCACGGGTTCGAAGGCTGAGTCTGGAACATCAGACATCCAGGTTTCCGTAAGGCAGATAATGCAGCAGTCCCTCATTTCTCGTTGGTAGGACATACGCACCCTCGGTTCGCAGAGCAGAATGGTGGGGAGCGAGGATCGGAAGGCACGGCGTCCCAGCCTGATGAGAACACAGCTCTCTTTTCCTTGTGTTTTTCCAAGGTCGCGGCCGGGCCGTCCAAACAAAGGGCTCTGTTGGCGTGTTTGTAAACAGAGCGTCTACAGGGAACTCAAAGTCCGGTTTCCGGTGAGCGACAGTGTAGCCAATATCCAAAAGTGTTTGTCATATACAATTAAACTGACGACATCACACGAAAATCAACATGGTTACATACAAAATAAACAGATAGATAAACAAAAAACTGTAGTGTCTCGACGGAGCTCGCAACATGGCTGCCACACTCGGCGCCATCTTGGATCAATTTCTGTTATTGAAAAGACTGTATTGTATATATGATAAAGCTTGAAAAACAAAATGTACTATTTGGCACTTTAAATTTTCAAAGGAGCCAGATTAATCTTCATTGGTCATGACCTCAGAGAAGATATTGCAGGAGATGACTGGAGGCTTTGAAGGAGATATAACCCTACTCTGGCTGCCTTTGTTAAACAAACATTGATATTTACATTAACAATTAAAATCAGAATTGTATTCTTTCGTAAATCAATTTTTCAGATGAACCACATTAAACCACATAAAAGACCAAAGGAGATGTAAGTGTCAATCAAGCACCCATAGCTTTCTACATGGTGGTAGGGACCATAGGGTCATTTTGCTATTGGAAAGGCTGCATTACGGTTGACAAAGCTTAAAGTACAAATTTGTTACTTTTGTACTCTTGTACATGAAATTTTCCAAAGGGCAATGTTAGTTTTCATTGGTCATGACCACAATTAAGTTATCTATAGCGTTCTACAAGATGGTGGGCACCATAGGGTCATTTAGATTTCTACAATGTTGTGGGGACCACATGGTCATTTTACCTTCTGGAATGACTACTCTGTGCTTGTCATAAGGATTGAAATCCAAATTGTATTCTCTGGCAAGAACACTTTTCACAAAAACCATGTTACATCATTGCCCACAACCACAACTGGTCATGATCACAAGAAAGGCATACTAATCTGTCATGACTACAAGGACATGGCAAATAACAGATTAATTGGTCATGACTTCAGTGAAGACATTGCGGGAAGTGACTAGAGACACTGGCTCTTCAACATGTCTCTTGATCTTCGTTTGCCATGTGCCTTTCGTTTCCCAGGTTTGATTCCTGGCCAATTGATTCCTGGCCAATGAGGTTGGGTGTCTTTGTTATTTGTGATCAGTGTTTGTCTTACTGGCTTTGTTTTGCTATTCAACGTGTCTCTTGTTTATCATTTGCCATGTGCTTTTCAATTCCCTGGTTTGAGAAGTTCAGACGGGATAGGTGATGGCAACGAGAATGCCTCATTTTTAAAAGAGTTTGGTGGTTCAGTGGTAGAATTCTCACCTGCCACGCGGGTGCCCCGGGATCAATTCCCGGCCAGTGCAGCAGCCGCTTGTTTTGATGATTGTTGATTTCAGCAGAATATGCCTGGAAGGTAATCACATTCCTGATTTTTTGAGACATTTGTCTTTCCTGACACACAGCTTCAGGCGTTTTTCTCTTCTGGCTGTACTGCCTATAGGTGGCTCATTTAGGTAACTGCACTGGGTTGTTTCCTGGGTGTCAGGATCTGAACAAATGCTCTGAGTCTTATCCTTTGTATTGTGGGGTTTTATGTTGGAACATGGAGTCTGGATTCCACCACAGTTTGCCATTTCGTTGGAATACTGACTCCTTTTTAGCCTGGCCTCTACCATTGTTTGCCATGTGGTTGGAATCCTGACTCCTTTTTAGCCTGGCCTCTACCATTGTTTGCCATGTGGTTGGAATCCTGACTCTTTGTTAGCCTGGACTCTACAATTTTTTGCCATGTGGTTGCAATCCTGACTCCTTTTTAGCCTGGACTCTACCATTGTTTGCCATGAGGCTGGAATCCTGACTCCTTTTAAGCCTGGACTCTACTATTGTTTGCCATGAGATTGGAATCCTGACTCCTTTTTAGCCTGGACTCTACCATTGTTTGCCATGAGATTGGAATCCTGACTCCTTTTTAGCCTGGACTCTACCATTGTTTGCCATGAGATTGGAATCCTGAATCCTTTTTACCCTGGACTCTACCATTGTTTGCCATGAGATTGGAATCCTGAGTCCTTTTTAGAATAGACTATACCATTGTTCGCCATGTGATTGGAATCCTGACTCCATTTTAAACTGGACTCTACCATTGTTCGCCATATGATTGGAATGCTGACTCCATTTTAGACTGGACTGTACCATTGTTTGCCATGTGAATGGAATCCTGACTTCATTTTAGCCTGGACTCTACCATTGTTTTAGCCTGGAATCTACCATAGTTTTCACTGAGACTGTTTGTCTGTGTCTTTTGTGATCAGTGTATGTCTTATTGGCATTGTTTTGCTCTTCAGCATGTCTCTTCATCTTCGTTTGCCATTTGCTTTATAATTCCGTGGTTTGAGAAGTTCAGAGGGGCTAGATGATGGCAATGAGAATGCCACATTTTCACACCAATTGGTGGTACAGTGGTAGAACTCTCGCCTTTCATACGGCAGGACCAGGGTTCGATTCCCAGCTAAGGCAACAGTCACTTGTTTTGATGATTGTTGATTTCAGCAGAATATGCCTGGAAGGTAATCAAGTTGCTGATTTTTTTAAGACATTTGTCTTTCCTGACAGACAGCATCAAGAGTATTTCTCTTTTGGCAGTACTCCCTATTGATGGTTGGAAACCTGACTCGTTTAACCCTGGACTGTACCATTGTTTGCCATGTGTTTGGAATCCTGACTTCTTGGACCCTGGACTGTACCATTGTTTGCCATGTGGTTGGAAACCTGACTCCATTTTAGCCTGGATTCTACCATGGTTTCCCATGAGATTGGAAATCTGAGATCTTGTTGCCCTGGACTCTACCATTGTGTGCCATGAGATTGGAATCCTGAGTCCTTTTTTGAATGGACTTTACCATTGTTCGCCATGTGATTGGATTCCTGACTCCATTTTAAACTGGACTCTACCACTGTTTGCCATGTAATTGGAATCCTGACTTCTTTGTACCCTGGACTGTACCATTGTTTGCCATGTGATTGGAATCCTGACTCCATTTTAGACTGGACTGTACCATTGTTTGCCATGTGGTTGGAATCCTGACTTCATTTTAGCCTGGACTCTACCATTGTTTTAGCCTGGAATCTACCATAGTATTCACTGAGACTGTATGTCTGTGTCTTTTGTGATCAGTGTATGATCTTTTTAACATTTGTCTTTCCTGGAGAGACAGCATCCAAGTGCATTTCTCTTTTAGCAATTCCCTATTGATGGTTGGAAACCTGATGTTTAACCCTGGACTCTACCATGTTTGCCATGTGTTTGGAATCCTGACTTCTTTTTCCCTGGACTGTACCATTGTTTGCCATGTGGTTGGAAACCTGACTTCATTTTAGCCTGGACTGTACCATTGTTTGCCATGAGATTGGAATCCTGAGTCCTTTTTTGAATGGACTATACCATTGTTCCCATGTGATTGGAATCCTGACTCCATTTTAAACTGGACTCTACCATTGTTTTGCTGATCCATGTTAGACTGGAATCCTGTCTCCATTTTAGCCTGGACTCACCATTGTTTTAGCCTGAATCTACCATAGTATTCACTGAGACTGTATGTCTGTGTCTTTTGTGATCAGTGTATGTCTTATTGGCATTGTTTTGCTCTTCAGCATGTCTCTTCATCTTCGTTTGCCATTTGCTTTTAATTCCGTGGTTTGAGAAGTTCAGAAGGGCTAGGTGATGGCAATGAGAATGCCACATTTTCACACCAATTGGTGGTACAGTGGTAGAACTCTCGCCTGTGATGCGGCAGGACCAGGGTTCGATTCCCAGCTAAGGCAACAGTAACTTGTTTTGATGATTGTTGATTTCAGCAGAATATGCCTGGAAGGTAATCAAGTTGCTGATTTTTTTTAAGACATTTGTCTTTCCTGACAGACAGCATCAGGAGTATTTCTCTTTTGGCAGTACTCCCTATTGATGGTTGGAAACCTGACTCGTTTAACCCTGGACTCTACCATTGTTTGCCATGTGATTGGAATCCTGACTTCTTTGTACCCTGGACTGTACCATTGTTTGCCATGTGGTTGGAAACCTGACTCCATTTAAACTGGACTCTACCATTGTTTGCCATGTGATTGGAATCCTGACTCCATTTTAGACTGGACTGTACCATTGTTTGCCATGTGGTTGGAATCCTGACTTCATTTTAGCCTGGACTCTACCATTGTTTTAGCCTGGAATCTACCATAGTATTCACTGAGACTGTATGTCTGTGTCTTTTGTGATCAGTGTATGTCTTATTGGCATTGTTTTGCTCTTCAGCATGTCTCTTCATCTTCGTTTGCCATTTGCTTTTAATTCCGTGGTTTGAGAAGTTCAGAAGGGCTAGGTGATGGCAATGAGATGCCACATTTTCACACCAATTGGTGGTACAGTGGTAGAACTCTCGCCTGTCATGTGGCAGGACCAGGGTTCGATTCCCAGCTAAGGCAACAGTAACTTGTTTTGATGATTGTTGATTTCAGCAGAATATGCCTGGAAGGTAATCAAGTTGCTGATTTTTTAAGACATTTGTCTTTCCTGACAGACAGCATCAAGGGTATTTCTCTTTTGGCAGTACTCCCTATTGATGGTTGGAAACCTGACTCGTTTAACCCTGGACTCTACCATTGTTTGCCATGTGGTTGGAATCCTGACTCCATTTTAGCCTGGACTCTACCATTGTTTGCCATAGATTGGAATCCTGAGATCTTTTTTAGCCTGGACTCTACCATTGTGTGCCATGAGATTGGAATCCTGAGTCCTTTTTAGAATGGACTATACCATTGTTCGCCATGTGATTGGAATCCTGACTCCATTTTAAACTGGACTCTACAATTGTTCGCCATGTGATTGGAATGCTGACTCCATTTTAGACTGGACTGTACCATTGTTTGCCATGTGGTTGGAATCCTGACTTCATTTTAGCCTGGACTCTACCATTGTTTTAGCCTGGAATCTACCATAGTATTCACTGAGACTGTATGTCTGTGTCTTTTGTGATCAGTGTATGTCTTATTGGCATTGTTTTGCTCTTCAGCATGTCTCTTCATCTTCGTTTGCCATTTGCTTTATAATTCCGAGGTTTGAGAAGTTCAGAAGGGCTAGGTGATGGCAATGAGAATGCCACATTTTCACACCAATTGGTGGTACAGTGGTAGAACTCTCGCCTGTCATGCGGCAGGACCAGGGTTTGATTCCCAGCTAAGGCAACAGTAACTTGTTTTGATGATTGTTGATTTCAGCAGAATATGCCTGGAAGGTAATCAAGTTGCTGATTTTTTTAAGACATTTGTCTTTCCTGACAGACAGCATCAGGTGTATTTCTCTTTTGGCAGTACTCCCTATTGATGGTTGGAAACCTGACTCGTTTAACCCTGGACTCTACCATTGTTTGCCATGTGGTTGGAAACCTGACTCCATTTTAGCCTGACTCTACCATGGTTTCCAATGAGATTGGAAACCTGAGTTCTATTTGCCTGGACTCTACCATTGTGTGCCATGAGATTGGAATCCTGAGTCATTTTTAGACTGGACTGTACCATTGTTTGCCATGTGGTTGGAATCCTGAGTCCTTTTTAGAATGGACTATACCATTGTTCGCCATGTGATTGGAATCCTGACTCCATTTTAGCCTGGACTGTACCATTGTTTGCCATGTGATTGGAATCCTGACTCCATTTTAGCCTGGACTCTACCATTGTTTGCCATATGGTTGGATTCCTGACATCATTTTAGCCTGGACTCTACCATTGTGTGCCATGAGATTGGAATCCTGAGTCATTTTTAGAATGGACTATACCATTGTTTGCCATGTGGTTGGTCTATGGACTGTACCATTGTTCGCCATGTGATTGGAATGACTCCATTTTAGACTGGACTGTACCATTGTTTGCCATGTGGTTGGAATCCTGACTTCATTTTAGCCTGGACTCTACCATTGTTTTAGCCTGGAATCTACCATAGTATTCACTGAGACTGTATGTCTGTGTCTTTTGTGATCAGTGTATGTCTTATTGGCATTGTTTTGCTCTTCAGCATGTCTCTTCATCTTCGTTTGCCACTTGCTTTTAATTCCGTGGTTTGAGAAGTTCAGAAGGGCTAGGTGATGGCAATGAGAATGCCACATTTTCACACCAATTGGTGGTACAGTGGTAGAACGCTTGCCTGTCATGCGGCAGGACCAGGGTTCGATTCCCAGCTAAGGCAACAGGAACTTGTTTTGATGATTGTTGATTTCAGCAGAATATGCCTGGAAGGTAATCAAGTTGGATTGGAATTGCTGACTCCATTTTAGCCTGGACTGTACCATTGTTTGCCATGAGATTGGAATCCTGAGTCCTTTTTAGAATAGACTATACCATTGTTTGCCATGTGATTGGAATCCTGACTCCATTTTAGACTGGACTGTACCATTGTTTGCCATGTGTTTGGAAACCTGACTCCATTTTAGACTGGACTGTACCATTGTGTGCCATGAGATTGGAATCCTGAGTCCTTTTTAGAATGGACTATACCATTGTTTGCCATGTGATTGGAATCCTGACTCCATTTTAAACTGGACTCTACCATTGTTTGCCATGTGGTTGGAATCCTGACTCCATTTTAGCCTGGACTCTAAACCGGATTGTCTTTTGCCTTATGATTGGAATCCTGAGTCCTTTTTAGAATGGACTATACCATTGTTTGCCATGTGATTGGAATCCTGACTCCATTTTAGCCTGGACTCTACCATTGTTTGCCATGTGATTGGAATCCTGACTCCATTTTAACCTGGACTCTACCATTGTTTGCCATGTGATTGGAATCCTGACTCCATTTTAAAATGGACTGTACCATTGTTTGCCATGTGATTGGAATCCTGACTTCATTTTTAGCCTGGACTCTACCATTGTTTTAGCCTGGGATCTACCATAGTTTTCAATGACTGTATGTCTGTGTCTTTTGTGATCAGTGTATGTCTTATTGGCATTGTTTTGCTCTTCAGCATGTCTCTTCATTTCGTTTGCCATTTGCTTTGTAATTCCTGGGAGAAGTTCAGGCTAGGTGATGGCAATGAGAATGCCACATTTTCACACCAATTGGTGGTACAGTGGTAGAACTCTCGCCTGTCATGCGCAGGACCAGGGTTCGATTCCCAGCTAAGGCAACAGTAACTTGTTTTGATGATTGTTGATTTCAGCACAATATGCCTGGAAGGTAATCAAGTTGCTGATTTTTTTAAGACATTTGTCTTTCCTGACAGACAGCATCAGGTGTATTTCTCTTTTGGCAGTACTCCCTATTGATGGTTGGAAACCTGACTCGTTTAACCCTGGACTCTACCATTGTTTGCCATGTGGTTGGAATCCTGACTCCATTTTAGCCTGGACTGTACCATTGTTTGCCATGAGATTGGAAACCTGAGTCCTTTTTAGCCTGGACTCTACCATTGTGTGCCATGAGATTGGAATCCTGAGTCCATTTTTAGACTGGACTCTACCATTGTTTGCCATGTGATTGGAATCCTGAGGCCTTTAAAAAACAGTCGCCATGTTGGAATCCTGACTCCATTTTAGCCTGGACTCTACCATTGTTTGCCATGTGGTTGGATTCCTGACTCATTTTAGCCTGGACTCTACCATTGTTTGCCATGAGATTGGAATCCTGACTCCATTTTTAGATTGGACTGTACCATTGTTTGCCATGTGGTTGGAATCCTGACATCCATTTTAGCCTGGACTCTACCATTGTTTTAGCCTGGAATCTACCATAGTATTCACTGAGACTGTATGTCTGTGTCTTTTGTGATCAGTGTATGTCTTATTGGCATTGTTTTGCTCTTCAGCATGTCTCTTCATCTTCGTTTGCCATTTGCTTTTTAATTCCGTGGTTTGAGAAGTTCAGAAGGGCTAGGTGATGGCAATGAGAATGCCACATTTTCACACCAATTGGTGGTACAGTGGTAGAACTCTCGCCTGTCATGCGGCAGGACCAGGGTTCGATTCCCAGCTAAGGAACAGTAACTTGTTTTGATGATTGTTGATTTCAGCAGAATATGCCTGGAAGGTAATCAAGTTGCTGATTTTTTTGAGATGTTTGTCTTTCCTGACAGACAGCATCAGGTGTATTTCTCTTTTGGCAGTACTCCCTATTGATGGTTGGAAACCTGACTCGTTTAACCCTGGACTCTACCATTGTTTGCCATGTGATTGGAATCCTGACTCCATTTTTGCCTGGACTCTACCATTGTTTCCCATGAGATTGGAAACCTGAGTCTTTTTAGCCTGGACTCTACCATTGTGTGCCATGAGATTGGAATCCTGAGTCCTTTTTAGAATGGACTTTACCATTGTTCGCCATGTGATTGGAATCCTGACTCCATTTTAAACTGGACTCTACCATTGTTTGCCATGTGATTGGAATCCTGACTCCATTTTAAACTGGACTCTACCATTGTTTGCCATGTGATTGGAATCCTGACTCCATTTTAGACTGGACTGTACCATTGTTTGCCATGAGATTGGAATCCTGACTTCTTTGTACCCTGGACTCTACCATTGTTTGCCATGTGGTTGGAAACCTGACTCCATTTTAGCCTGGACTGTACCATGGTTTGCCATGAGATTGGAAACCTGAGTTCTATTTGGCCTGGACTCTACCATTGTGTGCCATGAGATTGGAATCCTGAGTCCTTTTTAGAATGGACTATGCCATTGTTCGCCATGTGATTGGAATCCTGACTCCATTTTCAACTGGACTCTACCATTGTTTGCCATGTGATTGGAATCCTGACTCCATTTTAACCTGGACTCTACCATTGTTTCGCCATGTGATTGGAATCCTGACTCCATTTTAGACTGGACTGTACCATTGTTTGCCATGTGGTTGGAAACCTGACTCCATTTTAGCCTGGACTCTACCATTGTTTGCCATGAGATTGGAAACCTGAGTTCATTTGCACTGGACTCTACCATTGTGTGCCATGAGATTGGAATCCTGAGTCCTTTTTAGAATGGACTATACCATTGTTTGCCATGTGATTGGAATCCTGATCCATTTTAAACTGGACTCTACCATTGTTCGCCCATGTGATTCGAATGCTGACTCCATTTTAGACTGGACTGTACCATTGTTTGCCATGTGATTGGAATCCTGATCCATAGGGATGGCAATGAGAATGCCACATTTTCACACCAATTGGTGGTACAGTGGTAGAACTCTCGCCTTATGCGGCAGGACCAGGGTTTGATTCCCAGCTAAGGCAACAGTAACTTGTTTTGATGATTGTTGATTTCAGCAGAATATGCCTGGAAGGTAATCAAGTTGCTGATTTTTTTAAGACATTTGTCTTTCCTGACAGACAGCATCAGGTGTATTTCTCTTTTGGCAGTACTCCCTATTGATGGTTGGAAACCTGACTCGTTTAACCCTGGACTCTACCATTGTTTGCCATGTGGTTGGAAACCTGACTCCATTTTAGCCTGGACTGTACCATTGTGTGCCATGAGATTGGAATCCTGAGTCCTTTTTAGAATGGACTATACCATTGTTCGCCATGTGATTGGAATCCTGACTCCATTTTAGCTGGACTCTACCATTGTTTGCCATGTGATTGGAATCCTGACTCCATTTTAGCCTGGACTCTACCATTGTTTGCCATATGGTTGGATTCCTGACATCATTTTAGCCTGGACTCTACCATTGTGTGCCATGAGGTTGGAATCCTGACTCCATTTTAGCCTGGACTGTACCATTGTTTGCCATGTGGTTGGAATCCTGACTTCATTTTAGCCTGGACTCTACCATTGTTTTAGCCTGGAATCTACCATAGTTTTCACTGAGACTGTATGTCTGTGTCTTTTGTGATCAGTGTATGTCTTATTGGCATTGTTTTGCTCTTCAGCATGTCTCTTCATCTTCGTTTGTCATTTGCTTTTTAATTCTGTGTTTGAGAAGTTCAGAAGGGCTAGGTGATGGCAATGAGAGCCACATTTTCACACCAATTGGTGGTACAGTGGTAGAACGCTCGCCTTTCATGCGGCAGGACCAGGGTTCGATTCCCAGCTAAGGCAACAGTAACTTGTTTTGATGATTGTTGATTTCAGCAGAATATGCCTGGAAGGTAATCAAGTTGCTGATTTTTTTAAGACATTTGTCTTTCCTGACAGACAGCATCAAGTGTATTTCTCTTTTGGCAGTACTCCCATTGATGGTTGGAAACCTGACTCGTTTAACCCTGGACTCTACCATTGTTTGCCATGTGGTTGGAATCCTGACTCCTTTTTACCCTGGACTGTACCATTGTTTGCCATGTGATTGGAAACCTGACTCCATTTTTAGCCTGGACTCTACCATTGTTTGCCATGAGATTGGAATCCTGACTCCATTTTAGCCTGGACTCTACCATTGTTTGCCATGTGATTGGAATCCTGACTCCATTTTGTTTTAGCCTATACCATAGTATTCACTGAGACTGTATGTGAGTGTCTTTTGTGATCAGTGTATGTCTTATTGGCATTGTTTTGCTCTTCAGCATGTCTCTTCATCTTCGTTTGCCATTTGCTTTTTAATTCCGTGGTTTGATAAGTTCAGAAGGGCTAGGTGATGGCAATGAGAATGCCACATTTTCACACCAATTGGTGGTACAGTGGTAGAACTCTCGCTTGTCATGCGGCAGGACCAGGGTTCGATTCCCAGCTAAGGCAACAGTAACTTGTTTTGATGATTGTTGATTTCAGCAGAATATGCCTGGAAGGTAATCAAGTTGCTGATTTTTTTAAGACATTTGTCTTTCCTGACAGACAGCATCAGGTGTATTTCTCTTTTGGCAGTACTCCCTATTGATGGTTGGAAACCTGACTCGTTTAACCCTGGACTCTACCACTGTTTGCCATGTGTTTGGAATCCTGACTTCTTGTACCCTGGACTGTACCATTGTTTGCCATGTGGTTGGAAACCTGACTCCATTTTAGCCTGGACTCTACCATGGCTCCCATGAGATTGGAAACCTGAGTTCTATTTGGCCTGGACTCTACCATTGTGTGCCATGAGATTGGAATCCTGAGTCCTTTTAAGAATGGACTATACCATTGTTCGCCATGTGTTGATTGGAATCCTGACTCCATTTTAAACTGGACTCTACCATTGTTTGCCATGTGATTGGAATCCTGACTCCATTTTAGACTGGACTGTACCATTGTTTGCCATGTGGTTGGAATCCTGACTTCATTTTTAGCCTGGACTCTACCATTGTTTGCCATGTGTTTGGAATCCTGACTCCTTTGTACCCTGGACTGCACCATTGTTTGCCATTGGTTGGAAACCTGAGTTCATTTTGCCCTGGACTCTACCATTGTGTGCCATGAGATTGGAATCCTGAGTCCTTTTTAGAATGGACTATACCATTGTTCGCCATGTGATTGGAATCCTGACTCCATTTTAAACTGGACTGTACCATTGTTTGCCATGTGATTGGAATCCTGACTCCATTTTAAACTGGACTCTACCATTGTTTGCCATGTGATTGGAATCCTGACTTCTTTTACCCTGGACTCTACCATTGTTTGCCATGTGGTTGGAAACCTGACTCCATTTTAGCCTGGACTCTACCATTGTTTGCCATGTGATTGGAATCCTGACTTCTTTTAGTACCTGGACTGTACCATTGTTTGCCATGTGGTTGGAAACCTGACTCCATTTTAGCCTGGACTGTACCATTGTTTGCCATGAGATTGGAATCCTGTGTCCATTTTAGAATGGACTATACTATTGTTCGCCATGTGATTGGAATCCTGACTCCATTTTAAACTGGACTATACCATTGTTTGCCATGTGATTGGAATCCTGACTCCATTTTTAGCCTGGACTCTACCATTGTTTGCCATGTGATTGGAATCCTGACTCCTTTTACCCTGGACTTACCATTGTTTGCCATGTGGTTGGAAACCTGACTCCATTTTAGCCTGGATTCTACCATGGTTTCCAATGAGATTGGAATCCTGAGTCATTTTTTGAATGGACTATACCATTGTTCGCCATGTGATTGGAATCCTGACTCCATTTTAAACTGGACTGTACCATTGTTTGCCATGTGGTTGGAATCCTGACTTCATTTTGCCTGGACTCTACCATTGTTTTAGCCTGGAATCTACCATAGTTTTCACTGAGACTGTATGTCTGTGTCTTTTGTGGTCAGTGTATGTCTTATTGGCATTGTTTTGCTCTTCAGCATGTCTCTTCATCTTCGTTTGCCATTTGCTTTATAATTCCGTGGTTTGAGAAGTTCAGAAGGGCTAGGTGATGGCAATGAGAATGCCACATTTTCACACCAATTGGTGGTACAGTGGTAGAACTCTCGCCTGTCATGCGGCAGGACCAGGGTTCGATTCCCAGCTAAGGGAACAGTAACTTGTTTTGATGATTGTTGATTTCAGCAGAATATGCCTGAAAGGTAATCAAGTTGCTGATTTTTGAGATGTTTGTCTTTCCTGACAGACAGCATCAGGTGAATTTCTCTTTTGGCAGTACTCCCTATTGATGGTTGGAAACCTGACTCGTTTAACCCAGGACTCTACCATTGTTTGCCATGTGATTGGAAACCTGACTCCATTTTAGCCTGGATTCTACCATGGTTTCCCATGAGATTGGAAATCTGAGATCTTTTTGCCTTGGACTCTACCATTGTGTGCCATGAGATTGGAATCCTGAGTCCGTTTTAGAATGGACTATACCATTGTTCGCCATGTGATTGGAATCCTTACTCCATTTTAAACTGGACTCTACCATTGTTCGCCATGTGATTGGAATGCTGACTCCATTTTAGACTGGACTGTACCATTGTTTGCCATGTGGTTGGAATCCTGAGTTCATTTTAGCCTGGACTCTACCATAGTATTCACTGAGACTGTATGTCTGTGTCTTTTGTGATCAGTGTATGTCTTATTGGCATTGTTTTGCTCTTCAGCATGTCTCTTCATCTTCGTTTGCCATTTGCTTTTTAATTCTGTGGTTTGAGAAGTTCAGAAGGGCTAGGTGATGGCAATGAGAATGCCACATTTTCACAGCAATTGGTGGTACAGTGGTAGAACTCTTGCCTGTCATGCGGCAGGACCAGGGTTTGATTCCCAGCTAAGGCAACAGTAACTTGTTTTGATGATTGTTGATTTCAGCAGAATATGCCTGGAAGGTAATCAAGTTGCTGATTTTTTGAGATGTTTGTCTTTCCTGACAGACAGCATCAGGTGTATTTCTCTTTTGGCAGTACTCCCTATTGATGGTTGGAAACCTGACTCGTTTAACCCTGGACTCTACCATTGTTTGCCATGTGTTTGGAATCCTGACTTCTTGGACCCTGGACTGTACCATTGTTTGCCATGTGGTTGGAAACCTGACTCCATTTTAGCCTGGACTCTGCCATTGTTTGCCATATGGTTGGATTCCTGACATCATTTTAGCCTGGACTCTACCATTGTGTGCCATGAGATTGGAATCCTGAGTCCTGTTTAGAATGGACTATACCATTGTTCGCCATGTGATTGGAATCCTGACTTCTTTGTTCCCTGGACTGTACCATTGTTTGCCATGTGATTGTAATCCTGACTCCATTTTAGCCTGGACTCTACCATTGTTTGCCATATGGTTGGATTCCTGTGTCCATTATTGAATGGACTATACCATTGTGTGCCATGAGATTGGAATCCTGAGTCCTTTTTCGAATGGACTATACCATTGTTCGCCATGAGATTGGAATCCTGAGTCCGTTTTCGAATGGACTATACCATTGTTCGCCATGAGATTGGAATCCTGAGTCCTTTTTCGAATGGACTATACCATTGTTCGCCATGTGATTGGAATCCTGACTCCATTTTAAACTGGACTCTACCATTGTTCGCCATGTGATTGGAATGCTGACTCCATTTTATCCTGGACTCTACCATTGTTTGCCATGTGGTTGGAATCCTGACTTCATTTTAGCCTGGACTCTACCATTGTTTTAGCCTGGAATCTACCATAGTATTCACTGAGACTGTATGTCTGTGTCTTTTGTGATCAGTGTATGTCGTATTGGCATTGTTTTTCTCTTCAGCATGTCTCTTCATCTTCGTTTGTCATTTGCTTTTTAATTCCGTGTTTGAGAAGTTCAGAAGGGCTAGGTGATGGCAATGAGTGCCATATTTTCACACCAATTGGTGGTACAGTGGTAGAACGCTCACCTTTCATCCGGCAGGACCAGGGTTCGATTCCTAGCTAAGGCAACAGTAACTTGTTTTGATGATTGTTGATTTCAGCAGAATATGCCTGGAAGGTAATCAAGGTGCTGATTTTTTGAGATGTTTGTCTTTCCTGACAGACAGCATCAGGTGTATTTCTCTTTTGGCAGTACTCCGTATTGATGATTGGAAACCTGACTCGTTTAACCCTGGACTCTACCATTGTTTGCCATGTGATTGGAAACCTGACTCCATTTTAGCCTGTATTCTACCATGGTTTCCCATGAGATTGGAAATCTGAGATCTTTTTGCCCTGGACTCTACCATTGTGTGCCATGAGATTGGAATCCTGAGTCCTTTTTAGAATGGACTTTACCATTGTTCGCCATGTGATTGGAATCCTGACTCCATTTTAAACTGGACTCTACCACTGTTTGCCATGTGTTTGGAATCCTGACTTCTTTGTACCCTGGACTGTACCATTGTTTGCCATGTGATTAGAACCCTGACTCCATTTTAGACTGGACTGTACCATTGTTTGCCATGTGGTTGGAATCCTGACTTCATTTTAGCCTGGACTCTACCATTGTTTTAGCCTGGAATCTACCATAGTATTCACTGAGACTGTATGTCTGTGTCTTTTGTGATCAGTGTATGTCGTATTGGCATTGTTTTTCTCTTCAGCATGTCTCTTCATCTTCGTTTGCCATTTGCTTTTTAATTCCGTTTAGTTAAAAAAGGTTGATGTTGGCAATGAGATCCATATTTTCACACCAATTGGTGGTACAGTGGTAGAACTCTCGCCTTTCATGCGGCAGGACCAGGGTTCGATTCCCAGCTAAGGCAACAGTAACTTGTTTGATGATTGTTGATTTCAGCAGAATATGCCTGGAAGGTAATCAAGTTGTTGATTTTTTTTAAGACATTTGTCTTTCCTGACAGACAGCATCAGGTGTATTTCTCTTTTGGCAGTACTCCCTATTGATGGTTGGAAACCTGACTCGTTTAACCCTGGACTCTACCATTGTTTGCCATATGGTTGGATTCCTGACATCATTTTAGCCTGGACTCTACCATTGTGTCCCATGAGATTGGAAACCTGAGTCCTTTTGGACTATACATTGTGCGCGATGAGATTGGAATCCTGAGTCCTTTTTAGAATGGACTATACCATTGTTCGCCATGTGATTGGAATCCTGACTCCATTTTAAACTGGACTCTACCATTGTTTGCCATGTGATTGGAATGCTGACTCCATTTTAGAGAGGGGAACTGGACCTTAGTACCCATTGTTTGCCATGTGGCTGGAATCCTGACTCCATTTTAGACTGGACTCTACCATTGTTTTAGCCTGGAATCTACCATAGTTTTCACTGAGACTGTATGTCTGTGTCTTTTGTGATCAGTGTATGTCTTATTGGCATTGTTTTGCTCTTCAGCATGTCTCTTCATCTTCGTTTGCCATTTGCTTTATAATTCTGAGGTTTGAGAAGTTCAGAAGGGCTAGGTGATGGCAATGAGAATGCCACATTTTCACTCCAAATGGTGGTACAGTGGTAGAACTCTCGCCTGTCATGCGGCAGGACCAGGGTTTGATTCCCAGCTAAGGCAACAGTAACTTGTTTTGATGATTGTTGATTTCAGCAGAATATGCCTGGAAGGTAATCAAGTTGCTGATTTTTTAAGACATTTGTCTTTCCTGACAGACAGCATCAGGTGTATTTCTCTTTTGGCAGTACTCCCTATTGATGGTTGGAAACCTGACTCGTTTAACCCTGGACTCTACCACTGTTTGCCATGTGTTTGGAATCCTGACTTCATTTTAGCCTGGACTCTACCATTGTTTTAGCCTGGAATCTACCATAGTTTTCACTGAGACTGTATGTCTGTGTCTTTTGTGATCAGTGTATGTCTTATTGGCATTGTTTTGCTCTTCAGCATGTTTCTTCATCTTCGTTTGCCATTTGCTTTATAATTCCGTGGTTTGAGAAGTTCAGAAGGGCTAGGTGATGGCAATGAGAATGCCACATTTTCACACCAGGTGGTGGTACAGTGGTAGAACTCTCACCTGTCATGCGGCAGGACCAGGGTTTGATTCCCAGCTAAGGTAACAGTAACTTGTTTTGATGATTGTTGATTTCAGCAGAATATGCCTGGAAGGTAATCAAGTTGCTGATTTTTTTAAGACATTTGTCTTTCCTGACAGACAGCATCAGGTGTATTTCTCTTTTGGCAGTACTCCCTATTGATGGTTGGAAACCTGACTCGTTTAACCCTGGACTCTACCACTGTTTGCCATGTGTTTGGAATCCTGACTTCTTTGTACCCTGGACTGTACCATTGTTTGCCATGTGGTTGGAAACCTGACTCCATTTTAGCCTGGACTCTACCATGGCGTCCCATGAGATTGGAAACCTGAGTTCTATTTGCCTTGGACTCTACCATTGTGTGCCATGAGATTGGAATCCTGAGTCCTTTTTAGAATGGACTCTACCCTTGTTCCATGTGATTGGAATGCTGACTCCATTTTAGACTGGACTGTACCATTGTTTGCCATGTGAATGGAATCCTGACTTCATTTTAGCCTGGACTCTACCATTGTTTTAGCCTGGAATCTACCATAGTTTTCACTGAGACTGTATGTCTGTGTCTTTTGTGATCAGTGTATGTCTTATTGGCATTGTTTTGCTCTTCAGCATGTCTCTTCATCTTCGTTTGCCATTTGCTTTTTAATTCCCTGGTTTGAGAAGTTCAGAAGGGCTAGGTGATGGCAACGAGAATGCCACATTTTCACACCAATTGGTGGTACAGTGGTAGAACTCTCGCCTATGATGTGGCAGGACCAGGGTTTGATTCCCAGCTAAGGCAACAGTAACTTGTATTGATGATTGTTGATTTCAGCAGAATATGCCTGGAAGGTAATCAAGTTGCTGATTTTTTTAAGACATTTGTCTTTCCTGACAGACAGCATCAGGTGTATTTCTCTTTTGGCAGTACTCCCTATTGATGGTTGGAAACCTGACTCGTTTAACCCTGGACTGTACCATTGTTTGCCATGTGGTTGGAAACCTGACTCCATTTTAGCCTGGACTCTACCATGGCTTCCCATGAGATTGGAAACCTGAGTTCTATTTGCCTTGGACTCTACCATTGTGTGCGATGAGATTGGAATCCTGAGTCCTTTTTAGAATGGACTATACCATTGTTCGCCATGTGATTGGAATCCTGACTCCATTTTAAACTGGACTCTACCATTGTTTGCCATGTGGTTGGAAACCTGACTCCATTTTAGACTGGACTGTACCATTGTTTGCCATGTGGTTGGAATCCTGACTTCATTTTAGCCTGGACTCTACCATTGTTTTAGCCTGGAATCTACCATAGTATTCACTGAGACTGTATGTCTGTGTCTTTTGTGATCAGTGTATGTCTTATTGGCATTGTTTTGCTCTTCAGCATGTCTCTTCATCTTCGTTTGCCATTTGCTTTATAATTCCGAGGTTTGAGAAGTTCAGAAGGGCTAGGTGATGGCAATGAGAATGCCACATTTTCACACCAATTGGTGGTACAGTGGTAGAACTCTCGCCTGTCATGCGGCAGGACCAGGGTTTGATTCCCAGCTAAGGCAACAGTAACTTGTTTTGATGATTGTTGATTTCAGCAGAATATGCCTGGAAGGTAATCAAGTTGCTGATTTTTTTAAGACATTTGTCTTTCCTGACAGACAGCATCAGGTGTATTTCTCTTTTGGCAGTACTCCCTATTGATGGTTGGAAACCTGACTCGTTTAACCCTGGACTCTACCACTGTTTGCCATGTGTTTGGAATCCTGACTTCTTTGTACCCTGGACTGTACCATTGTTTGCCATGTGGTTGGAAACCTGACTCCATTTTAGCCTGGACTCTACCATGGCGTCCCATGAGATTGGAAACCTGAGTTCTATTTGCCTTGGACTCTACCATTGTGTGCCATGAGATTGGAATCCTGAGTCCTTTTTAGAATGGACTCTACCATTGTTCGCCATGTGATTGGAATTGATTGATGGACTGTACCATTTTTGCCATGTGAATGGAATCCTGACTTCATTTTAGCCTGGACTCTACCATTGTTTTAGCCTGGAATCTACCATAGTTTTCACTGAGACTGTATGTCTGTGTCTTTTGTGATCAGTGTATGTCTTATTGGCATTGTTTTGCTCTTCAGCATGTCTCTTCATCTTCGTTTGCCATTTGCTTTTTAATTCCCTGGTTTGAGAAGTTCAGAAGGGCTAGGTGATGGCAACGAGAATGCCACATTTTCACACCAATTGGTGGTACAGTGGTAGAACTCTCGCCTATGATGTGGCAGGACCAGGGTTTGATTCCCAGCTAAGGCAACAGTAACTTGTATTGATGATTGTTGATTTCAGCAGAATATGCCTGGAAGGTAATCAAGTTGCTGATTTTTTTAAGACATTTGTCTTTCCTGACAGACAGCATCAGGTGTATTTCTCTTTTGGCAGTACTCCCTATTGATGGTTGGAAACCTGACTCGTTTAACCCTGGACTCTACCACTGTTTGCCATGTGTTTGGAATCCTGATTGAACTGACTCCATTTTAGCCTGGACTCTACCATGGCTTCCCATGAGATTGGAAACCTGAGTTCTATTTGCCTTGGACTCTACCATTGTGTGCGATGAGATTGGAATCCTGAGTCCTTTTTAGAATGGACTATACCATTGTTCGCCATGTGATTGGAATCCTGACTCCATTTTAGACTGGACTCTACCATTGTTTGCCATGTGGTTGGAAACCTGACTCCATTTTAGCCTGGACTGTACCATTGTTTGCCATGAGATTGGAATCCTGAGTCCTTTTTAGAATAGACTATACCATTGTTCGCCATATGACTGGAATCCTGACTCCATTTTAAACTGGACTCTACCATTGTTTTAGCCTGGAATCTACCATAGTATTCACGGAGACTGTATGTGTGTGTCTTTTGTGATCAGTGTATGTCTTATTGGCATTGTTTTGCTCTTCAGCATGTCTCTTCATCTTCGTTTGCCAATTGCTTTATAATTCTGTGGTTTGAGAAGTTCAGAAGGGCTAGATGATGGCAATGAGAATGCCACATTTTCACACCAATTGGTGGTACAGTGGTAGAACTCTCGCCTGTCATGCGGCAGGACCAGGGTTCGATTCCCAGCTAAGGCAACAGTAACTTGTTTTGATGATTGTTGATTTCAGCAGAATATGCCTGGAAGGTAATCAAGTTGTTGATTTTTTTAAGACATTTGTCTTTCCTGACAGACAGCATCAGGTGTATTTCTCTTTTGGCAGTACTCCCTATTGATGGTTGGAAACCTGACTCGTTTAACCCTGGACTCTACCACTGTTTGCCATGTGTTTGGAATCCTGACTTCATTTTAGCCTGGACTCTACCATTGTTTTAGCCTGGAATCTACCATAGTTTTCACTGAGACTGTATGTCTGTGTCTTTTGTGATCAGTGTATGTCTTATTGGCATTGTTTTGCTCTTCAGCATGTTTCTTCATCTTCGTTTGCCATTTGCTTTATAATTCCGTGGTTTGAGAAGTTCAGAAGGGCTAGGTGATGGCAATGAGAATGCCACATTTTCACACCAGTTGGTGGTACAGTGGTAGAACTCTCGCCTGTCATGCGGCAGGACCAGGGTTTGATTCCCAGCTAAGGCAACAGTAACTTGTTTTGATGATTGTTGATTTCAGCAGAATATGCCTGGAAGGTAATCAAGTTGCTGATTTTTTTAAGACATTTGTCTTTCCTGACAGACAGCATCAGGTGTATTTCTCTTTTGGCAGTACTCCCTATTGATGGTTGGAAACCTGACTCGTTTAACCCTGGACTCTACCACTGTTTGCCATGTGTTTGGAATCCTGACTTCTTTGTACCCTGGACTGTACCATTGTTTGCCATGTGGTTGGAAACCTGACTCCATTTTAGCCTGGACTCTACCATGGCGTCCCATGAGATTGGAAACCTGAGTTCTATTTGCCTTGGACTCTACCATTGTGTGCCATGAGATTGGAATCCTGAGTCCTTTTTAGAATGGACTCTACCATTGTTCGCCATGTGATTGGAATGCTGACTCCATTTTAGACTGGACTGTACCATTGTTTGCCATGTGAATGGAATCCTGACTCCATTTTAGCCTGGACTCTACCATTGTTTTAGCCTGGAATCTACCATAGTTTTCACTGAGACTGTATGTCTGTGTCTTTTGTGATCAGTGTATGTCTTATTGGCATTGTTTTGCTCTTCAGCATGTCTCTTCATCTTCGTTTGCCATTTGCTTTTTAATTCCCTGGTTTGAGAAGTTCAGAAGGGCTAGGTGATGGCAACGAGAATGCCACATTTTCACACCAATTGGTGGTACAGTGGTAGAACTCTCGCCTATGATGTGGCAGGACCAGGGTTTGATTCCCAGCTAAGGCAACAGTAACTTGTATTGATGATTGTTGATTTCAGCAGAATATGCCTGGAAGGTAATCAAGTTGCTGATTTTTTTAAGACATTTGTCTTTCCTGACAGACAGCATCAGGTGTATTTCTCTTTTGGCAGTACTCACTATTGATGGTTGGAAACCTGACTCGTTTAACCCTGGACTCTACCACTGCTTGCCATGTGTTTGGAATCCTGATTTCTTTGTACCCTGGACTGTACCATTGTTTGCCATGTGGTTGGAAACCTGACTCCATTTTAGCCTGGACTCTACCATGGCTTCCCATGAGATTGGAAACCTGAGTTCTATTTGCCTTGGACTCTACCATTGTGTGCGATGAGATTGGAATCCTGAGTCCTTTTTAGAATGGACTATACCATTGTTCGCCATGTGATTGGAATCCTGACTCCATTTTAGACTGGACTCTACCATTGTTTGCCATGTGGTTGGAAACCTGACTCCATTTTAGCCTGGACTGTACCATTGTTTGCCATGAGATTGGAATCCTGAGTCCTTTTTAGAATAGACTATACCATTGTTCGCCATATGACTGGAATCCTGACTCCATTTTAAACTGGACTCTACCATTGTTTTAGCCTGGAATCTACCATAGTATTCACGGAGACTGTATGTGTGTGTCTTTTGTGATCAGTGTATGTCTTATTGGCATTGTTTTGCTCTTCAGCATGTCTCTTCATCTTCGTTTGCCAATTGCTTTATAATTCTGTGGTTTGAGAAGTTCAGAAGGGCTAGATGATGGCAATGAGAATGCCACATTTTCACACCAGTTGGTGGTACAGTGGTAGAACTCTCGCCTGTCATGCGGCAGGACCAGGGTTCGATTCCCAGCTAAGGTAACAGTAACTTGTTGTGATGATTGTTGATTTCAGCAGAATATGCCTGGAAGGTAATCAAGTTGTTGATTTTTTTAAGACATTTGTCTTTCCTGACAGACAACATCAGGTGTATTTCTTTTTTGGCAGTACTCCCTATTGATGGTTGGAAACCTGACTCGTTTAACCCTGGACTCTACCACTGTTTGCCATGTGTTTGGAATCCTGACTTCATTTTAGCCTGGACTCTACCATTGTTTTAGCCTGGAATCTACCATAGTTTTCACTGAGACTGTATGTCTGTGTCTTTTGTGATCAGTGTATGTCTTATTGGCATTGTTTTGCTCTTCAGCATGTTTCTTCATCTTCGTTTGCCATTTGCTTTATAATTCTGTGGTTTGAGAAGTTCAGAAGGGCTAGGTGATGGCAATGAGAATGCCACATTTTCACACCAGTTGGTGGTACAGTGGTAGAACTCTCGCCTGTCATGCGGCAGGACCAGGGTTTGATTCCCAGCTAAGGCAACAGTAACTTGTTTTGATGATTGTTGATTTCAGCAGAATATGCCTGGAAGGTAATCAAGTTGCTGATTTTTTTAAGACATTTGTCTTTCCTGACAGACAGCATCAGGTGTATTTCTCTTTTGGCAGTACTCCCTATTGATGGTTGGAAACCTGACTCGTTTAACCCTGGACTCTACCACTGTTTGCCATGTGTTTGGAATCCTGACTTCTTTGTACCCTGGACTGTACCATTGTTTGCCATGTGGTTGGAAACCTGACTCCATTTTAGCCTGGACTCTACCATGGCGTCCCATGAGATTGGAAACCTGAGTTCTATTTGCCTTGGACTCTACCATTGTGTGCCATGAGATTGGAATCCTGAGTCCTTTTTAGAATGGACTCTACCATTGTTCGCCATGTGATTGGAATGCTGACTCCATTTTAGACTGGACTGTACCATTGTTTGCCATGTGAATGGAATCCTGACTCCATTTTAGCCTGGACTCTACCATTGTTTTAGCCTGGAATCTACCATAGTTTTCACTGAGACTGTATGTCTGTGTCTTTTGTGATCAGTGTATGTCTTATTGGCATTGTTTTGCTCTTCAGCATGTCTCTTCATCTTCGTTTGCCATTTGCTTTTTAATTCCCTGGTTTGAGAAGTTCAGAAGGGCTAGGTGATGGCAACGAGAATGCCACATTTTCACACCAATTGGTGGTACAGTGGTAGAACTCTCGCCTATGATGTGGCAGGACCAGGGTTTGATTCCCAGCTAAGGCAACAGTAACTTGTATTGATGATTGTTGATTTCAGCAGAATATGCCTGGAAGGTAATCAAGTTGCTGATTTTTTTAAGACATTTGTCTTTCCTGACAGACAGCATCAGGTGTATTTCTCTTTTGGCAGTACTCACTATTGATGGTTGGAAACCTGACTCGTTTAACCCTGGACTCTACCACTGCTTGCCATGTGTTTGGAATCCTGATTTCTTTGTACCCTGGACTGTACCATTGTTTGCCATGTGGTTGGAAACCTGACTCCATTTTAGCCTGGACTCTACCATGGCTTCCCATGAGATTGGAAACCTGAGTTCTATTTGCCTTGGACTCTACCATTGTGTGCGATGAGATTGGAATCCTGAGTCCTTTTTAGAATGGACTATACCATTGTTCGCCATGTGATTGGAATCCTGACTCCATTTTAGACTGGACTCTACCATTGTTTGCCATGTGGTTGGAAACCTGACTCCATTTTAGCCTGGACTGTACCATTGTTTGCCATGAGATTGGAATCCTGAGTCCTTTTTAGAATAGACTATACCATTGTTCGCCATATGACTGGAATCCTGACTCCATTTTAAACTGGACTCTACCATTGTTTTAGCCTGGAATCTACCATAGTATTCACGGAGACTGTATGTGTGTGTCTTTTGTGATCAGTGTATGTCTTATTGGCATTGTTTTGCTCTTCAGCATGTCTCTTCATCTTCGTTTGCCAATTGCTTTATAATTCTGTGGTTTGAGAAGTTCAGAAGGGCTAGATGATGGCAATGAGAATGCCACATTTTCACACCAGTTGGTGGTACAGTGGTAGAACTCTCGCCTGTCATGCGGCAGGACCAGGGTTCGATTCCGAGCTAAGGTAACAGTAACTTGTTGTGATGATTGTTGATTTCAGCAGAATATGCCTGGAAGGTAATCAAGTTGTTGATTTTTTTAAGACATTTGTCTTTCCTGACAGACAGCATCAGGTGTATTTCTCTTTTGGCAGTACTCCCTATTGATGGTTGGAAACCTGACTCGTTTAACCCTGGACTCTACCACTGTTTGCCATGTGTTTGGAATCCTGACTTCATTTTAGCCTGGACTCTACCATTGTTTTAGCCTGGAATCTACCATAGTATTCACGGAGACTGTATGTGTGTGTCTTTTGTGATCAGTGTATGTCTTATTGGCATTGTTTTGCTCTTCAGCATGTCTCTTCATCTTCGTTTGCCAATTGCTTTATAATTCTGTGGTTTGAGAAGTTCAGAAGGGCTAGGTGATGGCAATGAGAATGCCACATTTTCACACCAATTGGTGGTACAGTGGTAGAACTCTCGCCTGTCATGTGGCAGGACCAGGGTTCGATTCCCAGCTAAGGGAACAGTAACTTGTTTTGATGATTGTTGATTTCAGCACAATATGCCTGGAAGGTAATCAAGTTGCTGATTTTTTTACGACGTTTGTCTTTCCTGACAGACAGCATCAGGTGTATTTCTCTTTTGGCAGTACTCCCTATTGATGGTTGGAAACCTGACTCGTTTAACCCTGGACTCTACCATTGTTTTCCATGTGTTTGGAATCCTGACTTCTTTTTAGCCTGGACTCTACCATTGTTTTGCCTGTGAATCTACCATAGTTTTCACTGGACTTATGTCTGTGTTTGTGATCAGTGTATGTCTTATTGGCATTGTTTTGCTCTTCAGCATGTTTCTTCATCTTCGTTTGCCATTTGCTTTATAATTCAGGTTTGAGAAGTTCAGAAGGGCTGAGGCAATGAGAATGCACATTTTCACACCAGTTGGTGGTACAGTGGTAGAACTCTCGCCTGTCATGGGCAGGACCAGGGTTTGATTCCCAGCTAAGGCAACAGTAACTTGTTTTGATGATTGTTATTTCAGCAGAATATGCCTGGAAGGTAATCAAGTTGCTGATTTTTTTAAGACATTTGTCTTTCCTGACAGACAGCATCAGGTGTATTTCTTTTTGGCAGTACTCCCTATTGATGGTTGGAAACCTGACTCGTTAACCCTGTCGACTCTACCACTGTTTGCCATGTGTTTGGAATCCTGACTTCTTTGTACCCTGGACTGTATCATTGTTTGCCATGTGGTTGGAAACCTGACTCCATTTTAGCCTGGACTCTACCATGGCGTCCATGAGATTGGAAACCTGAGTTCTATTTGCCTTGGACTCTACCATTGTGTGCCATGAGATTGGAATCCTGAGTCCTTTTTAGAATGGACTCTACCATTGTTCGCCATGTGATTGGAATGCTGACTCCATTTTAGACTGGACTGTTCCATTGTTTGCCATGTGAATGGAATCCTGACTCCATTTTAGCCTGGACTCTACCATTGTTTTAGCCTGGAATCTACCATAGTTTTCACTGAGACTGTATGTCTGTGTCTTTTGTGATCAGTGTATGTCTTATTGGCATTGTTTTGCTCTTCAGCATGTCTCTTCATCTTCGTTTGCCAATTGCTTTATAATTCCGTGGTTTGAGAAGTTCAGAAGGGCTAGATGATGGCAATGAGAATGCCACATTTTCACACCAGTTGGTGGTACAGTGGTAGAACTCTCGCCTGTCATGCGGCAGGACCAGGGTTCGATTCCCAGCTAAGGTAACAGTAACTTGTTGTGATGATTGTTGATTTCAGCAGAATATGCCTGGAAGGTAATCAAGTTGCTGATTTTTTTAAGACATTTGTCTTTCCTGACAGACAACATCAGGTGTATTTCTCTTCTTGGCAGTACTCCCTATTGATGGTTGGAAACCTGACTCGTTTAACCCTGGACTCTACCACTGTTTGCCATGTGTTTGGAATCCTGACTTTTTACCCTGGACTGTACCATTGTTTGCCTTTTTTTTTTTTGGAAACTTTTTTAGATTGGACTCTACATTTTCATGTGGTTGGAAACCTGACTCCATTTTAGCCTGGACTCTACCATTGGTCGCAATGTGATTGGAATCCTGACTCCATTTTAGAACTGGACTCTACCATTGTTTGCCATGTGGCTGGAATCCTGACTTCCATTTTAGCCTGGACTCTACCATTGTTTTAGCCTGGAATCTACCATAGTATTCAATGAGACTGTATGTCTGTGTCTTTTGTGATCAGTGTATGTCTTATTGGCATTGTTTTGCTCTTCAGCATGTCTCTTCATCTTCGTTTGCCAATTGCTTTATAATTCTGTGGTTTGAGAAGTTCAGAAGGGCTAGATGATGGCAATGAGAATGCCACATTTTCACACCAATTGGTGGTACAGTGGTAGAACTCTCGCCTGTCATGCGGCAGGACCAGGGTTCGATTCCCAGCTAAGGCAACAGTAACTTGTTTTGATGATTGTTGATTTCAGCAGAATATGCCTGGAAGGTAATCAAGTTGCTGATTTTTTTAAGACATTTGTCTTTCCTGACAGACAGCATCAGGTGTATTTCTCTTTTGGCAGTACTCCCTATTGATGGTTGGAAACCTGACTCGTTTAACCCTGGACTCTACCACTGTTTGCCATGTGTTTGGAATCCTGACTTCATTTTAGCCTGGACTCTACCATTGTTTTAGCCTGGAATCTACCATAGTTTTCACTGAGACTGTATGTCTGTGTCTTTTGTGATCAGTGTATGTCTTATTGGCATTGTTTTGCTCTTCAGCATGTCTCTTCATCTTCGTTTGCCAATTGCTTTATAATGCTGTGGTTTGAGAAGTTCAGAAGGGCTAGGTGATGGCAATGAGAATGCCACATTTTCACACCAGTTGGTGGGACAGTGGTAGAACTCTCGCCTGTCATGCGGCAGGACCAGGGTTTGATTCCCAGCTAAGGCAACAGTAACTTGTTTTGATGATTGTTGATTTCAGCAGAATATGCCTGGAAGGTAATCAAGTTGCTGATTTTTTTAAGACATTTGTCTTTCCTGACAGACAGCATCAGGTGTATTTCTCTTTTGGCAGTACTCCCTATTGATGGTTGGAAACCTGACTCGTTTAACCCTGGACTCTACCACTGTTTGCCATGTGTTTGGAATCCTGACTTCTTTGTACCCTGGACTGTACCATTGTTTGCCATGTGGTTGGAAACCTGACTCCATTTTAGCCTGGACTCTGCCATGGCGTCCCATGAGATTGGAAACCTGAGTTCTATTTGCCTTGGACTCTACCATTGTGTGCCATGAGATTGGAATCCTGAGTCCTTTTTAGAATGGACTCTACCATTGTTCGCCATGTGATTGGAATGCTGACTCCATTTTAGACTGGACTCTACCATTGTTTGCCATGTGGTTGGAAACCTGACTCCATTTTAGCCTGGACTGTACCATTGTTTGCCATGAGATTGGAATCCTGAGTCCTTTTTAGAATAGACTATACCATTGTTCGCCATATGACTGGAATCCTGACTCCATTTTAAACTGGACTCTACCATTGTTTTAGCCTGGAATCTACCATAGTATTCACGGAGACTGTATGTGTGTGTCTTTTGTGATCAGTGTATGTCTTATTGGCATTGTTTTGCTCTTCAGCATGTCTCTTCATCTTCGTTTGCCAATTGCTTTATAATGCTGTGGTTTGAGAAGTTCAGAAGGGCTAGGTGATGGCAATGAGAATGCCACATTTTCACACCAGTTGGTGGGACAGTGGTAGAACTCTCGCCTGTCATGCGGCAGGACCAGGGTTCGATTCCCAGCTAAGGCAACAGTAACTTGTTTTGATGATTGTTGATTTCAGCAGAATATGCCTGGAAGGTAATCAAGTTGCTGATTTTTTTAAGACATTTGTCTTTCCTGACAGACAGCATCAGGTGTATTTCTCTTTTGGCAGTACTCACTATTGATGGTTGGAAACCTGACTCGTTTAACCCTGGACTCTACCACTGTTTGCCATGTGTTTGGAATCCTGACTTCATTTTAGCCTGGACTCTACCATTGTTTTAGCCTGGAATCTACCATAGTTTTCACTGAGACTGTATGTCTGTGTCTTTTGTGATCAGTGTATGTCTTATTGGCATTGTTTTGCTCTTCAGCATGTCTCTTCATCTTCGTTTGCCATTTGCTTTTTAATTCTGTGGTTTGAGAAGTTCAGAAGGGCTAGGTGATGGCAATGAGAATGCCACATTTTCACACCAATTGGTGGTACAGTGGTAGAACTCTCGCCTGTCATGCGGCAGGACCAGGGTTCGATTCCCAGCTAAGGGAACAGTAACTTGTTTTGATGATTGTTGATTTCAGCACAATATGCCTGGAAGGTAATCAAGTTGCTGATTTTTTTACGACGTTTGTCTTTCCTGACAGACAGCATCAGGTGTATTTCTCTTTTGGCAGTACTCCCTATTGATGGTTGGAAACCTGACTCGTTTAACCCTGGACTCTACCATTGTTTTCCATGTGGTTGGAATCCTGACTTCTTTTTAGCCTGGACTCTACCATTGTTTTAGCCTGGAATCTACCGTAGTTTTCTCTGAGACTCTACTATTGTTTACCATGTGTTTGGAATCCTGACTTCTTTGTACCCTGGACTGTACCATTGTTTGCCATATGGTTGGAAACCTGACTCCATTTTAGCCTGGACTGTACCATTGTTTGCCATGTGGCGAGAGTTCTACCACTGTACCACCAATTGGTGTGAAAATGTGGCATTCTCGTTGCCATCACCTAGCCCTTCTGAACTTCTCAATCAGTCCAGGCTAAAATGGAGTCAGGTTTCCAACCATATGGCAAACAATGGTACAGTCCAGTCTAAAATGGAGTCAGCATTCCAATCACATGGAGAACAATGGTATGGTCCATTCAAAAAATGACTCAGGATTCCAATCTCATGGCACACAATGGTAGAGTCCAGGGCAAATAGAACTCAGGTTTCCAATCTCATGGGAAACCATGGTACAGTCCAGGCTAAAAAGAAGTCAGGATTCCAATCTCATGTCAAACAATGGACAGTCCAGGGTAAAAAGAAGTCAGGATTCCAATCTCATGGCAAACCATGGTAGAGTCCAGACTAAAAAGGACTCAGGATTCAAATCTCATGGCACACAATGATAGGGTCCAGGGTAAAAAGGACTCAGGATTCCAATCTCATGGCACACAATGGTAGAGTCCAGGGAAAAGGAGTCAGGTTTCCAACCACATGGCAAACAATGGTTGAGTCCAGGTTAAAAGGGGTCAGGATTCCAATCACATGGCAAACAATGGTAGAGTCCAGGGTAAAAAGGAGTCAGGATTCCAACCATCTATAGTGAGTACAGCCAAAAGAGAAATACACCTGAAGCTGTCTGTCAGGAAAGACAAATGTGTCAAAAAAACAGGAACTTGATTACCTTCCAGACATATTCTGCTGAAATCAACAAACATCAAAACAAGTTGTTGTTACCTTAGCTGGGAATAAAACCCTGGTCCTCCCGCAGGCAAGAGTTCTACCACTGTACCACCAACTGGTTTGAAAATGTGACATGCTGAAGAGCAAAACAATGCCAGGAATTCAAACACTAATCACAAAAGACACAGACATACAACCTCAGGAAAAACAATGGAAGAGTCCAGGCTAAAACAATTGTAGAGTCCAGGCTACAAAGGAGTCAGGATTCCAGCCTCATGGCAAACAATGGTAGAGTCCATTCTAAAATGGAGTCAGGATTCCAATCTCATGGCAAACAATGGTATTTTCCAGGATGAAAAGGAGTCAGGATTCCAATCTTATGGCAAACAATTGTAGAGTCCAGGGTAAAAAGGAGTCAGCATTCCAATCTCATGCAAACAATGGTAGAGTCCAGGGTAAAAAGGAGTCAGCATTCCAATTTCATGCAAACAATGGTAGAGTCCAGGCTTAAAAGGAGTCAGGATTCCAATCTCATGGCAAGCAATGGTAGAGTCCAGGGTAAAAAGGAGTCCGCATTCCAATCTCATGCAAACAATGGTAGAGTCCAGGCTTAAAAGGAGTCAGGATTCCAATCTTATGGCAAACAATGGTAGAGTCCATGCTAAAAAGAAGTCAGTATTCCAACCACATGTCAAACAATGGTACAGATCAGGGTAAAAACGAGTCAGGATTCCAATCTCATGACAAACAATGGTAGAGTCCAGGCTAAACAGAAGTCAGGATTCCAATCTCATGGCAAACAATGGTAGAGTCCAGTCTATAAAGGAGTCAGGATTCCAATCTCATGGCAAAGAATGGTAGAGTCTAGGCTTAAAAGGAGTTAGGATTCCAACCACATGGCAAACAATGGTACAGTCTAGGGTAAAAATGAGTCAGGATTCCAGTCACTTGGCAAACAATGGTAGAGTCCAGGCAAAAAAGGAGTCAGGATTCCAATCTCATGGCAAACAATTGTAGAGTCAAGGCTATAAACGAGTCAGGATTCCAATCTCATGGCAAACAATGGCAGAGTCCAGGGTAAAAAGGAGTCAGCATTCCAATCTCATGGCAAATCTACCCCAACAATAAACCGTGGATAAACAACAACGTTTACGCAGCCCTGAAAGCGTGGACATCTGCGTTTAATTCTGGAGATGCGGAGGAGTACAAATGCACCAGCTTTGCGGAGGAGTACAAATGCACCAGGTTACACGGTCCTTCCGTCGGGTGAATATTCGCAAGGCTGCGGGTCCTGATGGTATTCTGGGCTGCGTACACAGAGCATGTTTTCAGCCCCCTCCTGTACTCCCTATACACCCACGACTGCGTGGCCACACACAGCTCTAATGTCATTGTAAAATTTGCTGATGACACAACGGCGGCAGGCCTGATCACCGACAACGACGAGACGGCCTACAGAGAAGGGGTGTGCGCTCTGACACTGGTGTCAGGAGAACCATCTCTCACTCAACATTGACAAGACCAAAGAGATTGTTGTGGACTTCAGGAAACAGGAAAGAGAACACACCCCCATCACCATCAGTGGGTCAGCAGTGGAGCGGGTCAACAGCTTCCTCAAGGACTTCACATGGTCTGCTCACACAGATGCAGTGGTGAAGAAGGCTTACCAGTGCCTGTTCTACCTCAGGCGTCTGAGGAAGTTCGGTATGAAATGCAACATCCTCAGATCTTTCTACACCTGCACTGTGGAGAGCATTCTGTCTGGTTGCATCACAGCCTGGTACGGTAACACCACGGCCCTTAACCGCAAGGCCCTGCAGAGGGTGGTCCGAACTTCCAACCACATTACAGGAGGTGAGCTTCCCATCCTCCAGAATATATACAACAGGCGGTGTCTGAGAAAGGCACAGAGGATCATCAGTGACTCTAGCCACCCAAGTCACGGTCTGCTATCCCTACTGCCCTCAGGCAGATGGTACCACAGCATCTGGACACGCACAAGCCGACTGAGGGACAGCTATTTTTCTGAAGCTGTCCGATTACTCAATGTGAACTGACATAATCTCAACCCACCCCCACCCTTTTGCATACACATCACTTTAACTTTGAGAGATCATCAGCATGGAGAACTCTTTAAGTCAACTTTCAGTCAATGTTAATGTTATATTATGTTATAGTAATATATAGTTATAAAGTTAGCCTGAAAGAAAGCCTGTGTATTTTTGTAACATTTTTGCAACATTTTGGATGTATGGATATTTAATCTAAATTTTAACAATACAGAGAGATTAAATTAATATATCTAAGCAATTAAAACTGAAGAGGGTATTTTCTGTAAAATGTAATTCCACAAAATGCAAATAATATCTGAGGCAAAGGTTTGGACACCCTCACATGTATTCCCTCTTAAAATGGCTCAAATCATACACAGGTGTATCACACCAGGTGCACATAATAGTAGATCGTTACTCAGCATTTTGAATGAGGCTTGCCCTATCTAAACCTCAGACATTTAGTTTGGTGTGCTCCTGACTGTTGAAGTGAGAGTGAGCACCATGGTGAGAGCAAAAGAGCTGTCAGATGCCTTCAGAAAAAAAAACATTGTAGCATCCTGTGAGTCTGGTAAGGGATTTAAAAAGATCTCAAAAGATTTTGTAATCAGCCATTCTACTGTCCAGAAGATCGTCTACAAGTGGAGGGCTTTCAAAACAACTGCCATCATGCCCAGGTCTGGTCGCCTCAGCAAGTTCACCCCAAGAGCAGACCGCAAGATGCTAAAAGAGGTCTCCGAAAACCCTAAAATGTCATCGCTACAGCAGGTTCTGGCTACTGTTGATGTAAATGTGCATGCCTCTACAATCAGAAAGAAACTGCACAAGTTTAACTTGCACGGGAGGTGTGCAAGGAGAAAACCTTTGCTCTCTGAGAGAAACATCAAGGCCAGACTGACATTTGCCAGAGAGAATGTTGAAAAACACCAGGACTTCAGGAATAATGTTCTTTGGACAGATGAGTCCAAAATTGAATTATTTGGACACCACAGCAGAGGATATGTTTGGCGTATACCAAAGACAGCATTCCACGAATAGAACCTCATACCAACTGTGAAGCATGGAGGTGGAAGTGTCATGGTTTGGGGCTGCTTTGCTGCAGCAGGACCTGGTCAGCTCACCATCATAGAATCCACCATGAATTCTATTGTGTATCAGAATGGGCTTGAAGAACATGTGAGACCATCTGTTGGAAAATTAAAGCTAAAGAACTGGACCGTGCAACATGATAAGGACCCAAAACATACTAGTAAATCAACCAAAGACTGGCTGAAAAGGCAAAAATGGAGAGTCCTGGAATGGCCGAGTCAAAGTCCAGATCTGAATCCCATTGAGATGCTGTGGGGTGACTTGAAAAGGGCTGTACATCCAAGAAACCCCTCAAACATCTCACAGCTAAAAAAAAAATTTGCATTGAGGATTGGGGTAAAATTTCCTCAGACCGATGTCAGAGACTGGTAGATAGCATCTCACTGCAGTTATTTCAGCCAAAGAAGGTAACACTAGCTATTAGGGGCTAGGGTGTCCTATCTTTTTCCTCAGTTAAAATGGGCATTATTGTAGAATTATATTTACAGAAGATCTTAAACACTTTTCTTAAGTTTTAAGCTCTGTATTGTCAAAATCGAGACTAAATAACCATATATAAAAAATTTTACACATTTTTTCAGTACAAAAATAAACTGTAAATATTATATTAGACTTGAATATATTATATCAGAATTTCTTTCTAGTGATACTGTTTGGTTGAGAAGGAGAAAAGCAGCATGTCTCAGATTCAGATTGATAAGTTTAAACACAAATTTAAGGTCCAAAAAGTTTGTCCTGTTTTACTGGTACTATTTACTGGCATGCAAATAGTCCAGAAAAATACCTATTGTTATTTAAGCCCTCTACAACAAAAAAATAATAAACTCCATTAACTTTGGTAAGGTGATGCAGAAACTTTATAAACTATTGATTCAGAAACCTTATGAACTATTGATTCATTAAACAGTTAGTTTAACCACCACTACCTTTGGATATATGACGCAGAATCTTTATAAAGTATTGATTCAATAAACAGTTAGTTTAACTACCACTAACTTTGGTAAAATTATGCAGAATCTTTATAAACTGTTGATTCATTTAACAGTTAGTTTAACTACCACTAGCTATGGTCAGATGATGCAGAATCTTTATAAACTATTGGTTCATTAAACAGTTAATTTAACCACCACTAGTTTTGGTTAAATGATACATAATCTTTATAAACTATTGATTCATTAAACATTTAGTTTAACTACCACTAGCTATGGTCAGATGATGCAGAATCTTTATAAACTATTGGTTCATTAAACAGTTAATTTAACCACCACTAGTTTTGGTTAAATGATACATAATCTTTATAAACTATTGATTCATTAAACATTTAGTTTAACTACCACTACCTTTGGTTAGATGATGCAGAATCTTTATGAACTATTTATTCATTAAACAGTTAGTTTAACTACCACTAGCTTTGGTTATGTGACGCAGAATCTTTATAAAATATTGATTCATTAAACAGTTATGTTAACTACCACTAACTTTGGTAAAATGATGCACAATCTTTATAAACTGTTGATTCATTAAACCGTTAGTTTAATCACCTCTACCTTTGGTTAGATGATGCAGACTCTTTATAAACTTTTGGTTCATTAAACAGTTATGTTAACTACCACTAATAAAGATTCTGCATCATATTACCAAAGTTAGTGGTGGTTAAAATAACTGTTTATTGAATCAACAGTTTATAAAGATTCTCCAACATCTTACCTAAGCTAATGGTATTTAAACGAACTGTTCATTGAATCAACAGTTTATAAAGATTCTGCATCATTTTACCAAAGTTAGTGGCAGTTAACATAACTGTTTAATGAATCAATATTTTATAAAGATTCTGCGTCACATAACCAAAGCTAGTGGTAGTTAAACTAACTGTTTATTGAACCAATAGTTTATAAAGATTCTAAATCATCTTACCAAAGTTAGTGGTGGTTAATCTAACTGTTTAATGAATCAATAGTTTATAAAGATTCTGCATTATCTTGCCAGAGATAATGGAGTTAAACTAACTGTTTAATGAACCAATAGTTTAAAAAGATTCCGCATCATCTTTTCAACGCTAGTGGTGGTTAAACTAATTGGCTAATGTATCAATAGTTTATAAAGATTCTCCATCATCTTAGCTAAGCTAATGGTAATTAAACAAGCTGTTTATTGAATCCACAGTTTATAAAGATTCTAAATCATCTTACCAAAGTTAGTGGTGGTTAATCTAACTGTTTAATGAATCAATAGTTTATAAAGATTCTGCATCATCTTGCCAAAGATAATTGAGTTAAACTAATTGTTAAATGAACCAATAGTTTATAAAATTCTGCATCATCTTACTAAAGCTAGTGGTGGTTAATTTAACCGTTTAATGAATCAATAGTTTACAAAGGTTGTACATCATCTAACAAACGTTAGTGTTGGTTAAACTAACTGTTTAATGAATCAATAGTTTATAAAGATTCTGCATCATCTTACCAAAACTAGTGGTAGTTAACGTAACTGTTTAATTAATCAGTAGTTCATAAAGATTCTGCATCACCTTACCAAAGCTAGTGGTGGTTAAACTAACTGTTTATTGAGTCAATTCTTTATAAACACTCTGCATCACCTTACCAAAGCTAGTGGTATTTAAACAAATTTTTTAATGAATCAATAGTTTATAAAGATTCTGCATCATCTTACCAAAACTAGTAGTAGTTAAAGTAACTGTTTATTGAATCAATAGTTTATAAAGATTATACATCATCTTACCAAGGTTAGTGGTAGTTAAACTAACTGTTTAATGAATCAATAGTTTATAAAGATTCTGCATCATTTTACCAAACTTTAATGAAGCTGATCTGACTGTTTAATGAATCAATAGTTTATAAAGATTTTGCATCATTTTACCAATGCTAATGGTATTTAAACTAACTGGTTAATGAATCAATAGTTTATAAAGATTCTGCATTATCTAACCAAAGCTAGCGGTGGTTAAACTATCTGTTTAATGAGTCAATAGTTTTTATGTTTCTGCATCATCTTAACAAAGCTAGTGGTAGTTAAACTATCTATTGAGTATTATAAACAAACTTAACAGACAGTTACCTTCTTTGTTCCATTCTGTCCTGCACAGCTGAACAAACCATTTGACTGTTCTTCTGTCTCAGAAGTCACCTGTAAAATATGGAAGGTATTTGTAAACATAAATTGGCATGAGGTCATATGTGATGCTGTATAGGAAATTTGTGAGGACAGTTTAATGAATCAATAATTTATAAAGATTTTGCACCATCTTACCAAAGCTAGTGGTAGTTAAACTAACTGTTCAATGGATCAATAGTTTATAAAGATTCTGCATCATCTTACTAAAGCTAGTGGTGGTTAAACTAACTGTTTAATGAATCAATAGTTTATAAAGTTTCTGCATCACCTTACCAAAGTTAATGGAGTTTATACTTTTATTTGTTGTAGAGGGCTTACATAATAACAATAGGGATTATTCCGCACTTGTAAGGGGGCTGAGGCAGAAGCTGAAGCAGGATCCAGTTGCGGATGTTTATTGGGGTTATCCATAATCAAAGTCGAAAGTACAGGCAAAGGGTCGTAATACACATAGACAGTCCAACCAGGTGTCAAACAAAGGGGCTAGGCAAAAATCAGAAAACGAGAACCAAACAATAGGTAAAACACAGGAAAGCAGGCAGTAAAAGAGAATGCTTAGTAGTCAGGTGTAAAGCTGGCAATACTTCGAACATGGCCATGTGGCAGCAAGGTTTATATAGATGCCAAACAGGAAGTTCAGAGTTCAAAGTTCAGAGTTCAGCAGAGGGAACATGAGCAGTCAGTATTCCGGTGAGGGCTCCCTCTGCTGGCGTGATGTTACAGAACCCCCCCCTCTAGGAGCACCTCCAGGTGCTCTACGTGGGCGTCCCCGTGGGCGTGGTGCTGGACGGTCAGGTCTGGCTCGATGAAACTCCTCCATGAGCGAGGGATCCAGAATGTCCACTGCCGCTACCCACGATCTCTCCTCTGGGCCGTATCCCTCCCAATCCACCAGGTATTGTAACTGACCCCCTCTTCGCCGTGAGTCAAGCAGGACGTTCACCTTGTAGGCCGGCGTTCCGCCAATGTCCAGCGGTGGCGGTGGCTCCTGCAATATGGCCTCGGGGTCAGCGTCCCGGTGGAAAGGTTTGAGGAGTGACACATGGAAAGAAGGAGAGATGCGGTAGTCAGCAGGAAGCTCTAATTGGTAAGTGACCTCATTAATCTGTCTTATGATTTTAAATGGGCCAACATACCTGGGAGAGAGCTTCCTGCTCGGCAGACGTAGCTTGAGATCCCTCGTGGAGAGCCAGACCCTTTGTCCAGGTTGGTATGGAGGGTGTGGGCGACGGTGACGGTTAGCGTTAATCTCCTGCCTCCTCACAGCGCGTTGAAGCCGTACATGGGCACTGTCCCACACCCTCTCACTGTTACGAATCCAGTCATTAACAGCAGGCACAGACGATGGTTCTCCTGACCACGGGAACAGGGGAGGCTGGTAACCCAGCACACATTGAAATGGTGTGAGTCCTGTAGAGGAGTGCGTGAGTGAGTTCTGGGCATACTCGGTCCAAGGGAGAAATTCAGCCCAGCGATGTTGTTCGCGGCTGCAGTAAGTCCGCAGGTACCTGCCGATCTCTTGGTTCAGCCTCTCCACCTGACCGTTTGACTGCGGATGATAGCCAGAGGTTAAACTCACATTGATATCTAAAAGGTTACAAAAGGATTTCCAAACCTGAGAGGTGAACTGAGTTCCTCGATCTGATACAATGTCTTCAGGTAGACCATAGTTTCGAAAGACATGGTGGAACATGGCTTGAGCAGTCTCCATGGCAGTAGGTAATCCTTTTAATGGAACCAGACGACAGGCTTTGGAGAAGCGGTCGACGATGACCAGGATTGTGGTGTAACCATCAGACAGGGGTAAGTCAGTGATGAAGTCAATGGAGAGGTGAGACCAAGGTCGTTGGGGAATCGGGAGAGGCTGTAGAAGTCCCGTCGGCAGGTCCCTGGGAGTCTTGGACTGGGCACAGATGGAGCAAGACTTGACATAATTGGCCACATCTTTGGTCATTGAAGGCCACCAGAAGGAATTCTGCACAAGTTTAAGGGTTCGTGAAATGCCGGGATGTCCCGTGCTGAGTGATGTGTGGACCCACTGGATGACCCGGTGACGTAGTGTCTGGGGAACATATTGTTTGGAAGGGGGGCAGTTCGGTGGTGATGGTTCTGTGAGGACGGCCTGGTGAATTTCCTCCATTATGTCCCAGTTGACCGGAGCAACAAACAAGGCTGGACTTAGGATAGGTTCAGGATTGTAGTTCTGTCGTGGGGGATCATGGCGCCTGGATAGTGCATCTGCCTTGCTATTCTTGGAGCCTGGACGATAAGTGACTGTAAAATGGAATCGTGAAAAGAACAGAGACCATCTTGCCTCGAGCAGACTTGACATACTCAAGGTTCTTATGGTCCGTGATAACTTGAAAAGGATGAGCTGCCCCCTCGAGCCAATGTCTCCATTCTTCTCCATTCTTCTGTCAATGAAGGCAGCCTTCATTGACAGAAGCTCTTTGTTTCCCACATCATAATTAAACTCAGCGGGGGTTAGCTTCCGAGAGAAGAAGGCACACGGGAAAAGCTTGGGAGGTTGTCCGTGACGTTGAGAGAGCACGGCTCCAATCCCACAGTCAGAAGCATCGACCTCCACAATGAAGGGGAGTTCTGGATCTGGATGTTTAAGGATGGGGGCCGTCGTGAAGCTGGTCTTGAGCTTTTGGAAGGCTGCATTGGCAGAAGCGTTCCATGACAACTTCTTGGGTTTTCCCTTGAGTAATGAGGTGAGAGGTGCAGCAATAGAGCTGTAGTTCCTAATGAAGCGTCGATAGAAGTTAGCAAAACCCAGGAACCTCTGCAATTCTTTCAACGTGGAGGGCTGCGGCCACTCAGTGACGGCGGTTACCTTAGAAACATCCATTTCAACGCCCTGGTGGCTGATGTTGTACCCCAGGAATGTTGTCTGCTTCACATGAAACTCACATTTTTCAGTCTTGACATAGAGTTGGTGATTGAGAAGCTTGGAAAGAACACTCTTGACATGAGTGACATGATCCTCTTCATTCAGGGAATAGATTAGGATGTCGTCAAGATATGCGATGACATACTTGTGGAGGACATCTTTGAAGACTTCATTTATGAAGGATTGGAAGACGGCTGGGGCATTGGCAAGGCCAAAGGGCATAACCAGGTATTCGTAGTGCCCCCTGGTGGTGAGAAAAGCTGTCTTCCACTCATCTCCGTCCCTGATGCGTATCAGGTTATAAGCGTTTCTCAAGTCGAGTTTGGTAAAAATTTTGGCCTTCCTGAGTTGTTCTAGGGCAGAAGGGACTAGAGGCAGTGGATACCTGAATTTAACAGTGACATTATTGAGGCCTCTGTAGTCGATGCACGGACGCAGACCCCCATCCTTCTTCTCCACGAAGAAGAAGCCGGCTGCAGCGGGAGAAGTAGAAGGACGGATAAAGCCAGCTTCCAGAGCCTCCTTGATGTAGTCCTCCATAGCCTGTGCTTCTTGGCGTGACAGCGGGTAGACTTTGCTTTTGGGAGGACACATGTTGGGAAGCAGGTCTATAGCACAGTCCCAGTGCCGATGTGGTGGTAACTGTGTGGCTTTAACCTTGCTGAAGACCTCCAAAAGCTCGTTATAAACCTTGGGGATCTTTGGTTGGGTCAGGCTCGGAGGGCTCCCCATGCTTGTGGACAGACATGGACTGGACTGCTTAAGGGTTAGACAGTGACTAAAACAGAATGGAGACCAGTGGGTCAGCTCACCCGTGCACCAGGAGATGTGGGGATCGTGGCAACTTAGCCATGGCATTCCTAAAATTATTTCATATTTGGGTGAGTCGATCAGATATAGAGAGATGTTCTCTTCATGAAAAACCCCAATTTGCATTTTCAGTGATCGGGTCTGTTCCAGAACTCCTCCTTTGATGGGTTGGTTATTGACAGCCGTAATACTGATAGGTGGAAAGCATGGAATGGTGGGTAGTTGATGTTTCCGGGCGATGTCCGAGTTGATGAGGTTGAGAGCGGCGCCGGAATCTACTAATGCTGTCAACATAAAAGAACCACTTTCGGTAGAAATCTGTACGGGTAATGTGAAGACTTTAAATGGATTTTGTGAAAGGGTGTCCACATTCACCCGGTCTTGTGCTGTGAGGGACCTCCGGGTCTTTTGAGGACACTGTGACTTATGATGACCTGGTTCACCACAATAAAAGCAGAGGTTGTTGATGAACCTTCGTCTACGCTCGTCCTCAGACAGCCTGGTAGATCCTACTTGCATGGGCTCGGTAACACATGGATTCCGAAGTGCAGGTCGTGACATAAGGTGGGATGCATGCGCTTGCTTGGGTTTAGGTGAGTTCCTGAGCAAATTATCAATCTTAACAGTCATGTTAACAAAGTCATTGAAAGAAGATTCCTCACCTCGACATGCCATCTCCAACTGCAATTGGGGACATAGGCTTTCCCGAAACACCCCTTTAAGTGCAGCATCATTCCATCCACTCTGAGCTGCAAGAGTCCTGAATTCGACTGCGTGCTCTGCTGCACTATGTGAGCCTTGAGAAAGGTGTAAAAGACGAGACGAAACATCCCGACCCCCAGCAGGATATTCAAATACTTCTCGGAGTTGTTGCAAAAAATACTCAGGTGAAGATCTAAACTGTTCGTCCGTCTCCCAAACCGCAGCAGCCCAATCAATAGCCTTGCCAGATAATAGTGACATGATAAAAGAGCATTGATCAGAACTAGCATGAGACTGATCCCCCAAGGATTCCAAATAAGTGCGTACTTGTCGAATGAACCCTTTACACCGTTCTGCAGAACCATCAAACTTATCGGGAAGAGCAAGTCTTACCGTGCTCGACGTGGTGGAAGGAGGAGAGCAAAGTCGCTGGAGCAGTAGTTCATTCGATGCCTGTAAGTTAGCTAGCTGTTCGTGGTAGCTGCGTAATAGTTCTCCCTGGTAGACAAATTCAGCTTGCAGCTGTGAAACATCCGCTGGATTGAGGGTAGGCGAAGTATTCTGTAAGGGGGCTGAGGCAGAAGCTGAAGCAGGATCCAGTTGCGGATGTTTATTGGGGTTATCCATAATCAAAGTCGAAAGTACAGGCAAAGGGTCGTAATACACATAGACAGTTCAACCAGGTGTCAAACAAAGGGGCTAGGCAAAAATCAGAAAACGAGAACCAAACAATAGGTAAAACACAGGAAAGCAGGCAGTAAAAGAGAATGCTTAGTAGTCAGGTGTAAAGCTGGCAATACTTCGCAACATGGCCATGTGGCAGCAAGGTTTATATAGATGCCAAACAGGAAGTTCAGAGTTCAAAGTTCAGAGTTCAGCAGAGGGAACATGAGCAGTCAGTATTCCGGTGAGGGCTCCCTCTGCTGGCGTGATGTTACAGCACTATTTGCATGCCAGTAAATAGTACCAGTAAAACAGGACAAACATTTTGGATGTTAAATTTGTGTTTGTGCTTATCAATCTGAATCTGAGACATGCTGCTTTTCTCCTTCTCAACCAAACAGCATCACTAGAAAGAATCACTGATATGATATATTCAAGTCTAATATGACATTTACAGTCATGTGAAAAAAATTAGGACACCCTATGAAAGCATGTGTATTTTGTAACATTTTAATATATGGTTATTTAGTCTCAATTTTGACAATACAGAGAGAGTAAAGTTATAACTTTAAACTAAAACAAAGTATTGTAAAGTATAAATAAACAATTTAAACTGAAGAAAAGTGTTTAAGATCTTCTGTAAATGTAATTCTACAAAAATGCCTATTTTAACGGAGGAAAAAGATAGGACACCCTAGCCCCTAATAGCTAGTGTTACCTTCTTTGGCTGAAATAACTGCAGTGAGATGCTTTTTGTAGCTATCTACCAGTCTCTGACATCGGTCTGAGGAAATTTTACCCCACTCCTCAATGCAAATTTTTTTTCAGCTGTGAGATGTTTGAGCGGTTTCTTGGATGTACAGCCCTTTTCAAGTCACCCCACAGCATCTCAATGGGATTCAGATCTGGACTTTGACTCGGCCATTCCAGGACTCTCCATTTTTGCCTTTTCAGACAGTCTTTGGTTGATTTACTAGTATGTTTTGGGTCCTTGTCATGTTGCATTGTCCAGTTCCGCTTTAGCTTTAATTTTGTAACAGATGGTTTCACATGTTCTTCAAGCACCTTCTGATACACAGTAGAATTCATGGTGGATTCTATGATGGTGAGCTGACCAGGTCCCGCTGCAGCAAAGCAGCCCCAAACCATGACACTTCCACCTCCATGCTTCACAGTTGGTATGAGGTTCTTTTCGTGGAATGCTGTCTTTGGTTTACGCCAAACATATCCTCTGCTGTGGTGTCCAAATAATTCAATTTTGGACTCATCTGTACAAAGAACATTATTCCAGAAGTCCTGGTCTTTGTCAACATTCTCTCTGGCAAATGTCAGTCTGGCCTTGATGTTTCTCTCAGAGCAAAGGTTTCCTCTTTGCACACCTCCCATGCAAGTTAAACTTGTGCAGTCTCTTTCTGATTGTAGAGGCATGCACATTTACATCAACAGTAGCCAGAGCCTGTTGTAGGTCCCAAGATGACATTTTAGGATTTTTGGAGACCTCTTTTAGCATCTTGCGGTCTGCTCTTGGGGTGAACTTGCTAGGGCGACCAGACCTGGGCATGTTGGCAGTTGTTTTGAAAGCCCTCCACTTGTAGACAATCTTCTGGACAGTGGAATGGCTGATTACAAAATCTTTTGAGGTCTTTTAAAATCCTTTACCAGACTCATAGGATGCTACAATGTTTTTTTCTGAAAGCATCTAACAGCTCCTTTGCTCTCACCATGGTGCTCACTCTCACTTCAACAGTCAGGAGCACACCAAACTAAATGTCTGAGGTTTACATAGGGCAAACCTCATTCAAAATGCTGAGTAACAATCTACTATTATGTGCACCTGGTGTGATACACCTGTGTATGATTTGAGCCATTTTAAGAGGGAATACATGTGATGGTGTCCTAACTTTTGCCTCAGTTATTATTTGCATTTTGTGGAATTACATTTTACAGAAAATACCCTCTTCAGTTTTAATTGCTTGAATATATTAATTTAATCTCTCTGTATTGTTAAAATTTAGATTAAATATCCATATATCCAAAATGTTGCAAAAATGTTACAAAAATACACAGGCTTTCTTTCAGGCTAACTTTATAATTAACATAACATAACATTAACATTGACTGAAAGTTGACTTAAAGAGTAGCAGTGTTCTTTGAGTTGTGTCATTAATCTTACCTTTAATTTCTCCATGCTAATGATCTGTCAAAGTTAAAGTAATGTGTATGTATAGGGTGGGGGTGGGTTGAGAATATGTCAGTTCACATTGAGTAATCGGACAGCTTGAGGAAAGTAGCTGTCCCTCAGTCGGCATGTGCGTGTCCGGATGCTGTGGTACCGTCTGCCTGAGGGCAGTAGGGATAGCAGACCGTGACTTGGGTGGCTAGAGTTACTGATGATCCTCCGTGCCTTTCTCAGACACCGCCTGTTGTATATATTCTGACGGATGGGAAGCTCACCTCCTGTGATGTGGCTGGAAGTTCGGACCCCCCCTTCTGCAGGTCCTTGCGGTTAAGGGCAGTGGTGTTCCCACACCAGGCTGTGATGCAACCAGACAGAATGCTCTCCACAGTGCAGGTGTAGAATGATCTGAGGATGTTGCGGTTCATACCGAACTTCCTCAGAAGCCTGAGGTAGAACAGGCTATGGTGAGCCTTCTTCACCACTGCATCTGTGTGAGCAGACCATGTGAAGTCCTTGAGGAAGCTGTTGACCTGCTCCACTGGTGACCCATTAATAGTGATGGGGGTGTGTTCTCTTTCCTGTTTCCTGAAGTCCACAACAATCTCTTTGGTCTTGTCAATGTTGAGTGAGAGGTGGTTCTCCTGACACCACTGTGTCAGAGCGCACACCCCTTCTCTGTAAGCCGTCTCATCGTTGTTGGTGATCAGGCCTACCGCCGTTGTGTCATCAGCAAATTTTAATGACATTAGGGCTGTGTGTGGCCACGCAGTCGTGGGTGTATAGGGAGTACAGGAGGTGGCTGAAAACATGCTCTGAGTACGCGGCGCAGAATGCCGTCAGGACCCGCAGCCTTGCGAATATTCACCCGATGGAAGGACAGTGTAACATCCGCTACAGAGACAGAGAGCGCACTCGCATCTGTATCAGCGGTTGTGGGAGCTCTCTCCGTTATTTGTTTCAAAATGAGCGTAGAAAGAATTAGGCTCATCCGGGAGAGAGGCAGCGGTGTTCATAGCGGGGTGTTTATTTCTCTTTAAGTCCGTAATGTTGTTGATTCCCTGCCACATGCTTCTTGTGCTGTTGGAGTTGAACTGACCTTCTACTTTCTATCTGTACTGGTGTTTGGCAGCTTTGATGGTTTTCCGGAGGGCATAGCTGGTGTGTTTGTACTTCTCCGCATAGCTGGTGCATTTGTACTCCTCCGCATCTCCAGAATTAAACGCAGATGTCTGCGCTTTCAGGGCTGCGCAAATGTTGTTGTTTATCCACGTTTTATTGTTGGGGTAGATCCGGATAGTTTTGGTCGTCACAATGTCATCTATGCACATCTTAATGAAACACGTAATGGTATCTGAGTAAACCTCGATGTCGCCATCGGAAGCAGACCAGAACATTTCCCAGTCTACGTGATCAAAACAGTCCTGTAGCATAGAATCCGATTGGTCCGACCAGCACTGGATTGTCCTGTGAGCGAGTGCTTCCTGTTTCAGCTTCTGCCTGTAAGCTGGCAGCACGGAAGAGTGGTCCGATTTGCCGAAGGGTGGGCGGGGGAGGGACTTGTAGCCATCCTGGAAGGAAGAGTAACAATGATCCAAAATCCGGTTTCCTTGTGTGTTGCATGTTATATGCTGGAAGAATTTTGGTGTTATTGTTTTGAGGTTGGCCTTTGTAAAGTCACCAATTATAATGAACGCGGCCTCAGGGTGCGCGGTTTCCTGCTTGTTTATACTGCCATACAGTTCTTTGAGTGCCTGGTCTGTGTCGGCTTGAGGGGGAAAGTATACAGCTGTGATGATAACAGCTGTGAACTTCCTCGGCAGCCAGTACAGTCGACACAAAAGCATGAGGTATTCTAGATCAGGGGAGCAAAAGGACTTGATTGAGTGCACATTCCTTCAATCACACCAAGCGTCGTTGATCATAAAACATACACCCCCTCCTCTGCTCTTCCCCGGAGAACCCCACGGGTTCAAGGCTGAGTCTGGAACATCAGACATCCAGGTTTCCGTAAGGCAGATAATGCAGCAGTCCCTCATTTCTCGTTGGTAGGACATACGCACCCTCGGTTCGCAGAGCAGAATGGTGGGGAGCGAGGATCGGAAGGCACGGCGTCCCAGCCTGATGAGAACACAGCTCTCTTTTCCTTGTGTTTTTCCAAGGTCGCGGCCGGGCCGTCCAAACAAAGGGCTCTGTTGGCGTGTTTGTAAACAGAGCGTCTACAGGGAACTCAAAGTCCGGTTTCCGGTGAGCGACAGTGTAGCCAATATCCAAAAGTGTTTGTCATATACAATTAAACTGACGACATCACACGAAAATCAACATGGTTACATACAAAATAAACAGATAGATAAACAAAAAACTGTAGTGTCTCGACGGAGCTCGCAACATGGCTGCCACACTCGGCGCCATCTTGGATCAATTTCTGTTATTGAAAAGACTGTATTGTATATATGATAAAGCTTGAAAAACAAAATGTACTATTTGGCACTTTAAATTTTCAAAGGAGCCAGATTAATCTTCATTGGTCATGACCTCAGAGAAGATATTGCAGGAGATGACTGGAGGCTTTGAAGGAGATATAACCCTACTCTGGCTGCCTTTGTTAAACAAACATTGATATTTACATTAACAATTAAAATCAGAATTGTATTCTTTCGTAAATCAATTTTTCAGATGAACCACATTAAACCACATAAAAGACCAAAGGAGATGTAAGTGTCAATCAAGCACCCATAGCTTTCTACATGGTGGTAGGGACCATAGGGTCATTTTGCTATTGGAAAGGCTGCATTACGGTTGACAAAGCTTAAAGTACAAATTTGTTACTTTTGTACTCTTGTACATGAAATTTTCCAAAGGGCAATGTTAGTTTTCATTGGTCATGACCACAATTAAGTTATCTATAGCGTTCTACAAGATGGTGGGCACCATAGGGTCATTTAGATTTCTACAATGTTGTGGGGACCACATGGTCATTTTACCTTCTGGAATGACTACTCTGTGCTTGTCATAAGGATTGAAATCCAAATTGTATTCTCTGGCAAGAACACTTTTCACAAAAACCATGTTACATCATTGCCCACAACCACAACTGGTCATGATCACAAGAAAGGCATACTAATCTGTCATGACTACAAGGACATGGCAAATAACAGATTAATTGGTCATGACTTCAGTGAAGACATTGCGGGAAGTGACTAGAGACACTGGCTCTTCAACATGTCTCTTGATCTTCGTTTGCCATGTGCCTTTCGTTTCCCAGGTTTGATTCCTGGCCAATTGATTCCTGGCCAATGAGGTTGGGTGTCTTTGTTATTTGTGATCAGTGTTTGTCTTACTGGCTTTGTTTTGCTATTCAACGTGTCTCTTGTTTATCATTTGCCATGTGCTTTTCAATTCCCTGGTTTGAGAAGTTCAGACGGGATAGGTGATGGCAACGAGAATGCCTCATTTTTAAAAGAGTTTGGTGGTTCAGTGGTAGAATTCTCACCTGCCACGCGGTGCCCCGGGATCAATTCCCGGCCAGTGCAGCAGCCGCTTGTTTTGATGATTGTTGATTTCAGCAGAATATGCCTGGAAGGTAATCACATTCCTGATTTTTTGAGACATTTGTCTTTCCTGACACACAGCTTCAGGCGTTTTTCTCTTCTGGCTGTACTGCCTATAGGTGGCTCATTTAGGTAACTGCACTGGGTTGTTTCCTGGGTGTCAGGATCTGAACAAATGCTCTGAGTCTTATCCTTTGTATTGTGGGGTTTTATGTTGGAACATGGAGTCTGGATTCCACCACAGTTTGCCATTTCGTTGGAATACTGACTCCTTTTTTAGCCTGGCCTCTACCATTGTTTGCCATGTGGTTGGAATCCTGACTCCTTTTAGCCTGGCCTCTACCATTGTTTGCCATGTGGTTGGAATCCTGACTCTTTGTTAGCCTGGACTCTACAATTTTTTGCCATGTGGTTGCAATCCTGACTCCTTTTTAGCCTGGACTCTACCATTGTTTGCCATGAGGCTGGAATCCTGACTCCTTTTAAGCCTGGACTCTACTATTGTTTGCCATGAGATTGGAATCCTGACTCCTTTTTAGCCTGGACTCTACCATTGTTTGCCATGAGATTGGAATCCTGACTCCTTTTTAGCCTGGACTCTACCATTGTTTGCCATGAGATTGGAATCCTGAATCCTTTTTACCCTGGACTCTACCATTGTTTGCCATGAGATTGGAATCCTGAGTCCTTTTTAGAATAGATTATACCATTGTTCGCCATGTGATTGGAATCCTGACTCCATTTTAAACTGGACCCTACCATTGTTCGCCATATGATTGGAATGCTGACTCCATTTTAGACTGGACTGTACCATTGTTTGCCATGTGAATGGAATCCTGACTTCATTTTAGCCTGGACTCTACCATTGTTTTAGCCTGGAATCTACCATAGTTTTCACTGAGACTGTTTGTCTGTGTCTTTTGTGATCAGTGTATGTCTTATTGGCATTGTTTTGCTCTTCAGCATGTCTCTTCATCTTCGTTTGCCATTTGCTTTATAATTCCGTGGTTTGAGAAGTTCAGAGGGGCTAGATGATGGCAATGAGAATGCCACATTTTCACACCAATTGGTGGTACAGTGGTAGAACTCTCGCCTTTCATACGGCATGACTAGGGTTCGATTCACTTGTTTTGTCGATGTTTTGTCGATGTTTTGATGATTGTTGATTTCAGCAGAATATGCCTGGAAGGTAATCAAGTTGCTGATTTTTTTAAGACATTTGTCTTTCCTGACAGACAGCATCAAGAGTATTTCTCTTTTGGCAGTACTCCCTATTGATGGTTGGAAACCTGACTCGTTTAACCCTGGACTGTACCATTGTTTGCCATGTGTTTGGAATCCTGACTTCTTGGACCCTGGACTGTACCATTGTTTGCCATGTGGTTGGAAACCTGACTCCATTTTAGCCTGGATTCTACCATGGTTTCCCATGAGATTGGAAATCTGAGATCTTGTTGACCTGGACTCTACCATTGTGTGCCATGAGATTGGAATCCTGAGTCCTTTTTTGAATGGACTTTACCATTGTTCGCCATGTGATTGGATTCCTGACTCCATTTTAAACTGGACTCTACCATTGTTTGCCATGAGATTGGAAACCTGAGTTCTATTTGCCCTGGACTGTACCATTGTGTGCCATGAGATTGGAATCCTGAGTCCTTTTTGGAATGGACTATACCATTGTTCGCCATGTGATTGGATTCCTGACTCCATTTTAGCCTGGACTCTACCATTGTTTGCCATGTGATTGGCATCCTGACTCCATTTTAGCCTGGACTCTACCATTGTTTGCCATATGGTTGGATTCCTGACATCATTTTAGCCTGGACTCTACCATTGTGTGCCATGAGGTTGGAATCCTGACTTCTTTGTACCCTGGACTGTACCATTGTTTGCCATGTGGTTGGAAACCTGACTCCATTTTAGCCTGGACTGTACCATTGTTTGCCATGTGGTTGGAATCCTGACTTCATTTTAGCCTGGACTCTACCATTGTTTTAGCCTGGAATCTACCATAGTATTCACTGAGACTGTATGTCTGTGTCTTTTGTGATCAGTGTATGTTTTATTGGCATTGTTTTGCTCTTCAGCATGTCTCTTCAACTTCGTTTGTCATTTGCTTTTTAATTCTGTGTTTGATAGTTCAGAAGGGCTAGGTGTTGGCAATGAGAGCCACATTTTCACACCAATTGGTGGTACAGTGGTGGAACGGTCGCTTTTCATGCCGCAGAACTAGGGTTCGATTCCCATCTAAGGCAACAGTAACTTGTTTTGATGATTGTTGATTTCAGCAGAATATGTCTGGAAGGTAATCAAGTTGCTGATTTTTTTAAGACATTTGTCTTTCCTGACAGACAGCATCAAGTGTATTTCTCTTTTGGCAGTACTCCCTATTGATGGTTGGAAACCTGACTCGTTTAACCCTGGACTCTACCATTGTTTGCCATGTGGTTGGAATCCTGACTTCTTTGTACCCTGGACTGTACCATTGTTTGCCATGTGGTTGGAAACCTGACTCCATTTTAAACTGGACTATACCATTGTTTGCCATGTGATTGGAATCCTGACTCCATTTTAGCCTGGACTCAACCATTGTTTGCCATATGGTTGAATTCCTGACTTCATTTTAGCCTGGACTATACCATTGTGTGCCATGAGAATGGAATCCTGAGTCCTTTTTAGAATGGACTATACCATTGTTCGCCATGTGATTGGAATCCTGACTCCATTTTAACCTGGACTCTACCATTGTTCGCCATGTGATTGGAATGCTGACTCCATTTTAGACTGGACTGTACCATTGTTTGCCATGTGGTTGGAAACCTGACTCCATTTTAGCCTGGACTGTACCATTGTTTGCCATGAGATTGGAAACCTGAGTTCTATTTGCCCTGGACTGTACCATTGTGTGCCATGAGATTGGAATCCTGAGTCCTTTTTAGAATGGACTATACTATTGTTCGCCATGTGATTGGAATCCTGACTCCATTTTAGCCTGGACTCTACCATTGTTTGCCATGTGATTGGCATCCTGACTCCATTTTAGCCTGGACTCTACCATTGTTTGCCATATGGTTGGATTCCTGACATCATTTTAGCCTGGACTCTACCATGGCGTCCCATGAGATTGGAAACCTGAGTTCTATTTGCCTTGGACTCTACCATTGTGTGCCATGAGATTGGAATCCTGAGTCCTTTTTAGAATGGACTCTACCATTGTTCGCCATGTGATTGGAATGCTGACTCCATTTTAGACTGGACTGTACCATTGTTTGCCATGTGAATGGAATCCTGACTCCATTTTAGCCTGGACTCTACCATTGTTTTAGCCTGGAATCTACCATAGTTTTCACTGAGACTGTATGTCTGTGTCTTTTGTGATCAGTGTATGTCTTATTGGCATTGTTTTGCTCTTCAGCATGTCTCTTCATCTTCGTTTGCCAATTGCTTTATAATTCTGTGGTTTGAGAAGTTCAGAAGGGCTAGATGATGGCAATGAGAATGCCACATTTTCACACCAGTTGGTGGTACAGTGGTAGAACTCTCGCCTGTCATGCGGCAGGACCAGTGTTCGATTCCCAGCTAAGGTAACAGTAACATGTTGTGATGATTGTTGATTTCAGTAGAATAAGCCTGGAAGGTAATCAAGTTGTTGATTTTTTTAAGACATTTGTCTTTCCTGACAGACAACATCAGGTGTATTTCTCTTTTGGCAGTACTCCCTATTGATGGTTGGAAACCTGACTCGTTTAACCCTGGACTCTACCACTGTTTGCCATGTGTTTGGAATCCTGACTTTGTACACTGGACTGTACCATTGTTTGCCATGTGGTTGGAAACCTGACTCCATTTTAGCCTGGACTCTACCATTGGTCGCAATGTGATTGGAATCCTGACTCCATTTTAAACTGGACTCTACCATT
>JAZGTH010000205.1:0-81150 GCA_036877525.1 Chromobotia macracanthus | reverse complement strand
AGACCATAGGATCATTTTGCTATTGGAAAGGCTGCATTATGGTTGACAAAGGTTAAAGTACAAATTTTACTCTCTTGTACATGAAAAGGGTCAGGTTAGTTTATATTGGTCATGACCACAATTAAGTTACCTATAGCGTTCTACAAGATGGTGGGCACCACAGGGTCAATTAGATTTCCACAATGTTGTGGGGACCACATGGTCATTTTACCTCTGGAATGACTACACTGTGCTTGTCATAAGGATTGAAATCCAAATTGTATTCTTTGGCAAGAACACTTTTCACGAAAAACATGTTACATCATTGCCCACAACCACAACTGGTCATGATCACAAGAAAGGCATAATAATCCGTCATGACTACAAGGACATGGCAAATAACAGATTCATTGGTCATGACCTCAGTGAAGAGGTTGCAGGAAGTGACTGGAGCCATTGGCTCTTCAACGTCTCTTGATCTTCGTTTGAAATGTGCTTTTCATTTCCCAGGGTTGATTCTTGGCCGATTCCTGGCCAATTGATTCCTGGCCAATGAGGTTGGGTGTCATTGTCTTTTATGATCAATGTTTGTCTTACTGGCATTGTTTTGCTTTTCAGCATGTCTCTTGATCTTCGTTTACCATGTGCTTTTTAATTCCCTGGTTTGAGAAGTTCAGACTAGATAGGTGATGGCAACGAGAATGCCTTATTTTCAAAAGAATTTGGTGGTTCAGTGGTAGAATTCTTGCATGCTATGTGGGAGGACCAGGGTTCGATTCGCACCCACGGCTACAGCAACTTGTTTAGATTATTGTTGATTTCAGCAGAATATGCCTGGAAAGTAATCATGTTCCTTATTTTTTGAGACGTTTGTCTTTCGTAACAGACAGCTACAGGTGTTTTAATTTCTCTTTTGGCTGCACTCTCTATAGATGGTTGAATCCTAATTTGGTAAGAATCCTAACTTGGTAAGAATCCTAACTTCTTTTAGCTCAGACTCTACCATTGTTTGCCATGAGGCTGGAATCCTGACTCCATTTAAGCCTGGACTCTACCATTGTCTGCCCAGAGGTTATATGTTTGTGTCTTTTGTGATCAGTGATTGTCTTCCTGGCATTGTTTTGCTCATCAGCATTTCTCTTGATCTATGTTTGCCATGTGCTTTTTAATTCCCTGGGTTGAGAAATTCAGAAGGGCTAATTGAAGGCAACAAGAATGCCTTGTTTGCAAAAGAATTGCTGGTCCAGTGGTAGAACTCTCGCCTCCCATGTGGGTGGACCAGGGTTCGAATCCCAACCAGGGCAAAAGCAACTCTTTTTTGATGATTGTTGATATCAGCAGAATATGCCTGGATGGTAACTAGTTCCTGATTTTTTGAGACGTTTGTCTATCCTGACAGACAGCTACAGGTGTTTTTTTTTTCTCTTTTGGCTGTAGTCTCTACAGATGGTTGGACTCCTGACTCCTTTTAAGCCTGGACTCTACCATTGTTTGCCATGTGGGTGGAATCCTGATTTCTTTATTCCCTGGACTCTACCATTGTTTAACATGTTGGTGGAATCCTGACTCCTTTATACCATGGACTCTACCATTGTTTAACATGTGGTTGGAATCCTGACTCCATTTAAGCATGGACTCTATCATTGTTTGCCATGAATCTGGAATCCTAACATGTTTTAGTCTGGACTCTACCATTGTTTGCCATGAAGCTGGAATCCTAACATGTTTTAGTCTGACTCTACCATTGTTTGCCATGAATCTGGAATCCTAACATGTTTTAGTCTGGACTCTACCATTGTTTGCCATGAAGCTGAATCCTAACTTTTTTAGCCTGGACTCTACCATTGTTTGCCATGTGGGTGGAATCCTGATTCCTTTTAAGCCTGGACTCTACCATTGTTTGCCATGAAGCTGGAATCCTAACTTCTTTTTAGCCTAGACTCTACCATTGTTTGCCATGAGGCTGGAATCCTGACTCCTTTATACCCTGGACTCTACCATTGTTTGCCATGAGGCTGGAATCCTGACATCTTTTTAGCCTGGACTCTACCATTGTTTGCCATGTGGGTGGAATCCTGACTCCTTTGCCTGGACACTACCATTGTTTGCCATGTGGTTAGAATCCTGACTCCTTTATACCCTGGACTCTACCATTGTTTAACATGTGTTGGAATCCTGACTCCATTTAAGCATGGACTCTACCATTGTTTGCCATAAAACTGGAATCCTGACTCTTTTAAGCCTGGATTCTACCATTGTTTGCCATGAAGCTGGAATCCTAACTTCTTTTAGCCTGGACTCTACCATTGTTTGCCATGAGGCTGAATCCTGACTGCTTTATACCCTCTACCATTGTCTGCCGAGAGGTTATATGGTTGTTCTTTTGTGATCAGTTATTGTCTTCCTGGCATTGTTTTGCTTATCAGCATTTCTCTTGATCTATGTTTGCCATGTGCTTTTTTATTTCCTTGGTTTGAGAATTTGAGAAGGGCTAGTTGAAGGCAACAAGAATGCATTGTTTGCAAAATAATTGCTGGTCCAGTGGTAGAACTCTGCCTCCCATGTGGTGGCCCAGGGTTCGATTCCTAACCAGGGCAAAAGCAACTTGTTTTGATGATTGTTGATTTCATCAGAATATGCCTGGAAGGTAATTATGTTCTTGATTTTTTGAGACGTTTGTCTTTCCTGACAGACAGCTACAGGTGTTTTTTTTTCTCTTTTGGCTGTACTTTCTACAGATGGTTGGACTCCTGACTCCTTTTAAGCCTGGACTCTACCATTGTTTGCCATGAAGCTGGAATCCAAAATTCTTTTAGCCTGGACTCTACCATTGTTTGCCATGTGGATGGAATCCTGACTCCTTTATACCCTGGACTCTACCATTGTTTAACATGTGGTTGGAAGCCTGATTCCATTTAAGCATGGACTCTATCATTGTTTGCCATGAAGCTGGAATCCTAACATGTTTTAGTCTGGACTCTACCATTGTTTGCCATGAAGCTGGAATCCTGACATGTTTTAGTCTGGACTCTACCATTGTTTGGCATGAAGCTGGAATCCTAATTTCTTTTAGCCTGGACTCTACCACTGTTTGCCATGTGTGTGGAATCCTGACTCCTTTTAAGCCTGGACTCTACCATTGTTTGCCATGAAGCTGGAATCCTAACATGTTTTAGTCTGGACTCTACCATTGTTTGCCATGAAGCTGGAATCCTAACTTTTTTTAGCCTGGACTCTACCATTGTTTGCCATGTGGGTGGAATCCTGACTCCTTTTAAGCCTGGACTCTACCATTGTTTGCCATGAAGCTGGAATCCTAACTTCTTTTAGCCTAGACTCTACCATTGTTTGCCATGAGGCTGGAATCCTGACTCCTTTATACCCTGGACTCTACCATTGTTTGCCATGAGGCTGGAATCCTGACATCTTTTTAGCCTGGACTCTACCATTGTTTGCCATGTGGGTGGAATCCTGACTCCTTTTAAGCCTGGACACTACCATTGTTTGCCATGTGGTTAGAATCCTGACTCCTTTATACCCTGGACTCTACCATTGTTTAACATGTGGTTGGAATCCTGACTCCATTTAAGCATGGACTCTACCATTGTTTGCCATAAAACTGGAATCCTGACTCCTTTTAAGCCTGGATTCTACCATTGTTTGCCATGAAGCTGGAATCCTAACTTTTTTAGCCTGGACTCTACCATTGTTTGCCATGAGGCTGGAATCCTGACTGCTTTATACCCTCTACCATTGTCTGCCGAGAGGTTATATGGTTGTGTCTTTTTGTGATCAGTTATTGTCTTCCTGGCATTGTTTTGCTTATCAGCATTTCTCTTGATCTATGTTTGCCATGTGCTTTTTATTTCCTTGGTTTGAGAATTTCAGAAGGGCTAGTTGAAGGCAACAAGAATGCATTGTTTGCAAAATAATTGCTGGTCCAGTGGTAGAACTCTCGCCTCCCATGTGGGTGGCCCAGGGTTCGATTCCTAACCAGGGCAAAAGCAACTTGTTTTGATGATTGTTGATTTCATCAGAATATGCCTGGAAGGTAATCATGTTCCCTGATTTTTTGAGACGTTTGTCCATCCTGACAGACAGCTACAGGTGTTTTTTTTCTCTCTTTGGCTGTACTCTCTACAGATGGTTGGACTCCTGACTCCTTTTAAGCCTGGACTCTACCATTGTTTGCCATGAGGCTGGAATCCTGACATCTTTTTAGCCTGGACTCTACCATTGTTTGCCATGTGGGTGGAATCCTGACTCCTTTATACCCTGGACTCTACCAATGTTTAACATGTGGTTGGAATCCTGACTCCATTTAAGCATGGACTCTATCATTGTTTGCCATGAAGCTGGAATCCTAACATGTTTTAGTCTGGACTCTACCATTGTTTGCCATGAAGCTGGAATCCTGACATGTTTTAGTCTGGACTCTACCATTGTTTGGCATGAAGCTGGAATCCTAATTTCTTTTAGCCTGGACTCTACCACTGTTTGCCATGTGTGGAATCCTGACTCCTTTTAAGCCTGGACTCTACCATTGTTTGCCATGAAGCTGGAATCCTAACATGTTTTAGTCTGGACTCTACCATTGTTTGCCATGAAGCTGGAATCCTAACTTCTTTTTAGCCTGGACTCTACCATTGTTTGCCATGTGGGTGGAATCCTGACTCCTTTTAAGCCTGGACTCTACCATTGCTTGCCATGAAGCTGGAATCCTAACTTCTTTTAGCCTAGACTCTACCATTGTTTGCCATGAGGCTGGAATCCTGACTCCTTTATACCCTGGACTCTACCATTGTTTGCCATGAGGCTGGAATCCTGACATCTTTTAGCCTGGACTCTACCATTGTTTGCCATGTGGGTGGAATCCTGACTCCTTTTAAGCCTGGACACTACCATTGTTTGCCATGTGGTTAGAATCCTGACTCCATTTATGCATGGACTCTACCATTGTTTGCCATGAAACTGGAATCCTAACTTCTTTTAGCCTGGACTCTACCATTGTTTGCCATGAAGCTGGATTCCTAACTTCTTTTTAGCCTGGACTCGACCATTGTTTGCCGTGTGGGTGGAATCCTGACTCCTTTATACCCTGGACACTACCATTGTTTAACATGTGGGTGGAATCCTGACTCCTTTTAAGCCTGGACTCTACCATTGTTTGCCATGAAGCTGGATTCCTAACTTCTTTTAGCCTGGATTCTACCATTGTTTGCCATGTGGGTGGAATCCTGACTCCTTTAAGCCTGGATTCTACCATTGTTTGCCATGAAGCTGGAATCCTAACTTCTTTTTAGCCTGGACTCTACCATTGTTTGCCATGAGGCTGGAATCCTGACTGCTTTATACCCTCTACCATTGTCTGCCCAGAGGTCATATGGTTGTGTCTTTTGTGATCAGTTATTGTCTTCCTGGCATTGTTTTGCTTATCAGCATTTCTCTTGATCTATGTTTGCCATGTGCTTTTTAATTCCTTGGTTTGAGAATTTCAGAAGGGCTAGTTGAAGGCAACAATAATGCATTGTTTGCAAAATAATTGCTGGTCCAGTGGTAGAACTCTCGCCTCCCATGTGGGTGGCCCAGGGTTCGATTCCTAACCAGGGCAAAAGCAACTTGTTTTGATGATTGTTGATTTCATCAGAATATGCCTGGAAGGTAATCATGTTCCTGATTTTTTGAGACGTTTGTCCATCCTGACAGACAGCTACAGGTGTTTTTTTTCTTTTGGCTGTACTCTCTACAGATGGTTGGACTCCTGACTCCTTTTAAGCCTGGACTCTACCATTGTTTGCCATGAGGCTGAATCCTGACATCTTTTTAGCCTGGACTCTACCATTGTTTGCCATGTGGGTGGAATCCTGACTCCTTTATACCCTGGACTCTACCAATGTTTAACATGTGGTTGGAATCCTGACTCCATTTAAGCATGGACTCTATCATTGTTTGCCATGAAGCTGGAATCCTAACATGTTTTAGTCTGGACTCTACCATTGTTTGCCATGAAGCTGGAATCCTGACATGTTTTAGTCTGGACTCTACCATTGTTTGCCATGAAGCTGGAATCCTAATTTCTTTTAGCCTGGACTCTACCATTGTTTGCCATGTGGGTGGAATCCTGACTCCTTTTAAGCCTGGACTCTACCATTGTTTGCCATGTAGCTGGAATCCTAACATGTTTTAGTCTGGACTCTACCATTGTTTGCCATGAAGCTGGAATCCTTACTTCTTTTAGCCTGGACTCTACCATTGTTTAACATGTGGTTGGAATCCTGACTCCTTTTTAAGCCTGGACTCTACCATTGTTTGCCATGAAACTGGAATCCTAACATGTTTTAGTCTGGACTCTACCATTGTTTGCCATGAAGCTGGAATCATAACTTCTTTTAGCCTGGACTCTACCATTGTTTGCCATGTGGGTGTAATCCTGACTCCTTTTAAGCCTGGACTCTACCATTGTTTGCCATGAAGCTGGAATCCTAACTTCTTTTAGCCTGGACTCTACCATTGTTTGCCATGTGGGTGGAATCCTGACTCCTGTATACCCTGGACTCTACCATTATTTGCCATGTGGGTGAATCCTGACTCCTTTTAAGCCTGGACTCTACCATTGTTTGCCATGAAGCTGGAATCCTAACTTCTATTAGCCTGGACTCTGCCATTGTTTGCCATGAGGCTGGAATCCTGACTCCTTTATACCCTGGACTCTACCATTATTTGCCATGAGGCTGGAATCCTGACTCCTTTATACCCTGGACTCTACCATTGTTTAACATGTGGTTGGAATACTGACTCCATTTAAGCATGGACTCTACCATTGTTTGCCATGAAACTGGAATCCTGACATGTTTTAGTCTGGGCTCTACCATTGTTTGCCATGAAGCTGGAATCCTAACTTCTTTTATCCTGGACTCGACCATTGTTTGCCATGTGGGTGGAATCCTGACTCCTTTTAAGCCTGGACTCTACCATTGATTGCCATGAAGCTGGAATCCTAACTTCTTGTAGCCTGGACTCTACCATTGTTTGCCATGAGGCTTTAATCTTGACTGCTTTATACCCTCTACCATTGTCTGCCCAGAGGTTATATGTTTGCGTCTTTTTGTGATCAGTGATTGTCTTCCTGGCATTGTTTTGCTCATCATCATTTCTCTTGATCTATGTTTGCCATGTGCTTTTTAATTCCCTGGTTTGAGAAATTCAGAAGGGCCAGTTGAAGGCAACAAGAATACCTTGTTTGCAAAAGAATTGCTGGTCCAGTGGTAGAACTCTCGCCTCCCATGTGGGTGGACCAGGGTTCGATTCCCAACCAGGTCAAAAGCATCTTGTTTTGATGATTGTTGATTTCAGCAGAATATGCCTGGAAGGTAATCATGTTCCTGATTTTTTGAGACGTTTGTCTATCCTGACAGACAGCTACAGGTGTTTTTTTCTCTTTTGGCTGTTCTCTACAGATGGTTGGACTCCTGACTCCTTTTAAGCCTGGACTCTACCATTGTTTGCCATGTGGGTGGAATCCTGATTCCTTTATTCCCTGGACTCTACCATTGTTTAACATGTGGGTGGAATCCTGACTCCTTTATACCCTGGACTCTACCATTGTTTAACATGTGGTTGGAATCCTGACATCTTTTTAGCCTGGACTCTACCATTGTTTGCCATGTGGGTGGAATCCTGACTCCTTTTAAGCCTGGACACTACCATTGTTTGCCATGTGGTTAGAATCCTGACTCCTTTATACCCTGGACTCTACCATTGTTTAACATGTGGTTGGAATCCTGACTCCATTTAAGCATGGACTCTACCATTGTTTGCCATGAAACTGGAATCCTGACATGTTTTAGTCTGGACACTACCATTGTTTGCCATGAAGCTGGAATCCTAACTTCTTTTTAGCCTGGACTCTACCATTGTTTGCCATGAGGCTGAAATCCTGACTCCTTTATACCCTGGACTCTACCATTATTTGCCATGAGGCTGGAATCCTGACATCTTTTTAGCCTGGAGGCTTTAATCCTGACTGCTTTATACCTCTACCATTGTCTGCCCAGAGGTTATATGTTTGTGTCTTTTGTGATCAGTGATTGTCTTCCTGGCATTGTTTTGCTCATCAGCATTTCTCTTGATCTATGTTTGCCATGTGCTTTTTAATTCCCTGGTTTGAGAAATTCAGAAGGGCTAATTGAAGGCAACAAGAATGCCTTGTTTCCAAAAGAATTGGTGGTCCAGTGGTAGAACTCTCGCCTCCCATGTGGGTGGACCAGTGTTTGATTCCCAACCAGGGCAAAAGTAACTTTTTTTTGATGATTGTTGATTTCAGCAGAATATGCCTGGAAGGTAATCATGTTCCTGATTTTTTGAGACGTTTGTCTATCCTGACAGAGAGCTACAGGTGTTTTTTTTCTCGTTTGGCTGTACTCTCTACAGATGGTTGGACTCGTGACTCCTTTTAAGCCTGGACTCTACCATTGTTTGCCATGTGGGTGGAATCCTGATTCCTTTATTCCCTGGACTCTACCATTGTTTAACATGTGGGTGTAATCCTGACTCCTTTTAAGCCTGGACTCTACCATTGTTTGCCATGTAACTGGAATCCTAACATGTTTTAGTCTGGACTCTACCATTGTTTGCCATGAAGCTGGAATCATAACTTCTTTTAGCCTGGACTCTACCATTGTTTGCCATGTGGGTGGAATCCTGACTCCTTTTAAGCCTGGACTCTACCATTGTTTGCCATGAAGCTGGAATCCTAACTTCTTTTAGCCTGGACTCTACCATTGTTTGCCATGTGGGTGGAATCCTGATTCCTTTATTCCCTGGACTCTACCATTGTTTAACATGTGGGTGGAATGCTGACTCCTTTATACCCTGGACTCTACCATTGTTTAACATGTGGTTGGAATCCTGACTCCATTTAAGCATGGACTCTATCATTGTTTGCCATGAAGCTGGAATCCTAACATGTTTTAGTCTGGACTCTACCATTGTTTGCCATGAAGCTGGAATCCTAACTTCTTTTAGCCTGGACTCTACCATTGTTTGCCATGTGGGTGGAATCCTGACTCCTTTTAAGCCTGGACTCTACCATTGTTTGCCATGAAGCTGGAATCCTAACTTCTATTAGCCTGGACTCTACCATTGTTTGCCATGAGGCTGGAATCCTGACTCCTTTATACCCTGGACTCTACCATTGTTTGCCATGAGGCTGGAATCCTGACATCTTTTTAGCCTGGACTCTACCATTGTTTGCCATGTGGGTGGAATCCTGACTCCTTTTAAGCCTGGACACTACCATTGTTTGCCATGTGGTTAGAATCCTGACTCCTTTATACCCTGGACTCTACCATTGTTTAACATGTGGTTGGAATCCTGACTCCATTTAAGCATGGACTCTACCATTGTTTGCCATGTGGGTGGAATCCTGACTCCTTTTAAGCCTGGACTCTACCATTGTTTGCCATGAAGCTGGAATCCTAACTTCTATTAGCCTGGACTCTACCATTGTTTGCCATGAGGCTGGAATCCTGACTCCTTTATACCCTGGACTCTACCATTGTTTGCCATGAGGCTGGAATCCTGACATCTTTTTAGCCTGGACTCTACCATTGTTTGCCATGTGGGTGGAATCCTGACTCCTTTTTAAGCCTGGACACTACCATTGTTTGCCATGTGGTTAGAATCCTGACTCCTTTATACCCTGGACTCTACCATTGTTTAACATGTGGTTGGAATCCTGACTCCATTTAAGCATGGACTCTACCATTGTTTGCCATGAAACTGGAATCCTGACATGTTTTAGTCTGGACACTACCATTGTTTGCCATGAAGCTGGAATCCTAACTTCTTTTAGCCTGGACTCTACCATTGTTTGCCATGAGGCTGAAATCCTGACTCCTTTATACCCTGGACTCTACCATTATTTGCCATGAGGCTGGAATCCTGACATCTTTTTAGCCTGGAGGCTTTAATCCTGACTGCTTTATACCCTCTACCATTGTCTGCCCAGAGGTTATATGTTTGTGTCTTTTGTGATCAGTGATTGTCTTCCTGGCATTGTTTTGCTCATCAGCATTTCTCTTGATCTATGTTTGCCATGTGCTTTTTAATTCCCTGGTTTGAGAAATTCAGAAGGGCTAATTGAAGGCAACAAGAATGCCTTGTTTCCAAAAAGAATTGGTGGTCCAGTGGTAGAACTCTCGCCTCCCATGTGGGTGGACCAGTGTTTGATTCCCAACCAGGGCAAAAGTAACTTTTTTTTGATGATTGTTGATTTCAGCAGAATATGCCTGGAAGGTAATCATGTTCCTGATTTTTTGAGACGTTTGTCTATCCTGACAGAGAGCTACAGGTGTTTTTTTTCTCGTTTGGCTGTACTCTCTACAGATGGTTGGACTCGTGACTCCTTTTAAGCCTGGACTCTACCATTGTTTGCCATGTGGGTGGAATCCTGATTCCTTTATTCCCTGGACTCTACCATTGTTTAACATGTGGGTGTAATCCTGACTCCTTTTAAGCCTGGACTCTACCATTGTTTGCCATGTAACTGGAATCCTAACATGTTTTAGTCTGGACTCTACCATTGTTTGCCATGAAGCTGGAATCATAACTTCTTTTAGCCTGGACTCTACCATTGTTTGCCATGTGGGTGGAATCCTGACTCCTTTTAAGCCTGGACTCTACCATTGTTTGCCATGAAGCTGGAATCCTAACTTCTTTTAGCCTGGACTCTACCATTGTTTGCCATGTGGGTGGAATCCTGATTCCTTTATTCCCTGGACTCTACCATTGTTTAACATGTGGGTGGAATGCTGACTCCTTTATACCCTGGACTCTACCATTGTTTAACATGTGGTTGGAATCCTGACTCCATTTAAGCATGGACTCTATCATTGTTTGCCATGAAGCTGGAATCCTAACATGTTTTAGTCTGGACTCTACCATTGTTTGCCATGAAGCTGGAATCCTAACTTCTTTTAGCCTGGACTCTACCATTGTTTGCCATGTGGGTGGAATCCTGACTCCTTTTAAGCCTGGACTCTACCATTGTTTGCCATGAAGCTGGAATCCTAACTTCTTTTAGCCTGGACTCTACCATTGTTTGCCATGAGGCTGGAATCCTGACTCCTTTATACCCTGGACTCTACCATTGTTTGCCATGAGGCTGGAATCCTGACATCTTTTTAGCCTGGACTCTACCATTGTTTGCCATGTGGGTGGAATCCTGACTCCTTTTAAGCCTGGACACTACCATTGTTTGCCATGTGGTTAGAATCCTGACTCCTTTATACCCTGGACTCTACCATTGTTTAACATGTGGTTGGAATCCTGACTCCATTTAAGCATGGACTCTACCATTGTTTGCCATGTGGGTGGAATCCTGACTCCTTTTAAGCCTGGACTCTACCATTGTTTGCCATGAAGCTGGAATCCTAACTTCTTTTAGCCTGGACTCTACCATTGTTTGCCATGAGGCTGGAATCCTGACTCCTTTATACCCTGGACTCTACCATTGTTTGCCATGAGGCTGGAATCCTGACATCTTTTTAGCCTGGACTCTACCATTGTTTGCCATGTGGGTGGAATCCTGACTCCTTTTAAGCCTGGACACTACCATTGTTTGCCATGTGGTTAGAATCCTGACTCCTTTATACCCTGGACTCTACCATTGTTTAACATGTGGTTGGAATCCTGACTCCATTTAAGCATGGACTCTACCATTGTTTGCCATGAAACTGGAATCCTGACATGTTTTAGTCTGGACTCTACCATTGTTTGCCATGAAGCTGGAATCCTAACTTCTTTTAGCCTGGACTCTACCATTGTTTGCCATGTGGGTGGAATCCTGACTCCTTTTAAGCCTGGACTCTACCATTGTTTGCCATGAAGCTGGAATCCTAACTTCTATTAGCCTGGACTCTACCATTGTTTGCCATGAGGCTGGAACCCTGACTCCTTTATACCCTGGACTCTACCATTATTTGCCATGAGGCTGGAATCCTGACATCTTTTTAGCCTGGACTCTACCATTGTTTGCCATGTGGGTGGAATCCTGACACCTTTTAAGTCTGGACACTACCATTGTTTGCCATGTGGTTAGAATCCTGACTCCTTTATACCCTGGACTCTACCATTGTTTAACATGTGGTTGGAATCCTGACTCCATTTAAGCATGGACTCTACCATTGTTTGCCATGAAACTGGAATCCTGACATGTTTTAGTCTGGACTCTACCATTGTTTGCCATGAAGCTGGAATCCTAACTTCTTTTAGCCTGGACTCTACCATTATTTGCCATGTGGGTGGAATCCTGACTCCTTTTAATCCTGGACTCTACCATTGTTTGCCATGAAGCTGGAATCCTAACTTCTTTTAGCCTGGACTCTACCATTGTTTGCCATGAGGCTGGAATCCTGACTGCTTTATACCCTCTACCATTGTCTGCCCAGAGGTTATATGTTTGTGTCTTTTGTGATCAGTGATTGTCTTCCTGGCATTGTTTTGCTCATCAGCATTTCTCTTGATCTATGTTTGCCATGTGCTTTTTAATTCCCTGGTTTGAGAAATTCAGAAGGGCTAATTGAAGGCAACAAGAATGCCTTGTTTGCAAAAGAATTGGTGGTCCAGTGGTAGAACTCTAGCCTCCCATGTGGGTGGACCAGGGTTCGATTCCCAACCAGGGCAAAAGCAACTTTTTTTTGATGATTGTTGATTTCAGCAGAATATGCCTGGAAGGTAATCATGTTCCTGATTTTTTGAGACGTTTGTCTATCCTGACAGACAGCTACAGGTGTTTTTTTTTCTCTTTTGGCTGTACTCTCTACAGATGGTTGGACTCCTGACTCCTTTTAAGCCTGGACTCTACCATTGTTTGCCATGTGGGTGGAATCCTGATTCCTTTATTCCCTGGACTCTACCATTGTTTAACATGTGGGTGGAATCCTGACTCCTTTATACCCTGGACTCTACCATTGTTTAACATGTGGTTGGAATCCTGACTCCATTTAAGCATGGACTCTATCATTGTTTGCCATGAAGCTGGAATCCTAACATGTTTTAGTCTGGACTCTACCATTGTTTGCCATGAAGCTGGAATCCTAACTTCTTTTAGCCTGGACTCTACCATTGTTTGCCATGTGGGTGGAATCCTGACTCCTTTTAAGCCTGGACTCTACCATTGTTTGCCATGAAGCTGGAATCCTATCTTCTATTAGCCTGGACTCTACCATTGTTTGCCATGAGGTTGGAATCCTGACTCCTTTATACCCTGGACTCTACCATTGTTTGCCATGAGGCTGGAATCCTGACATCTTTTTAGCCTGGACTCTACCATTGTTTGCCATGTGGGTGGAATCCTGACTCCTTTTAAGCCTGGACACTACCATTGTTTGCCATGTGGTTAGAATCCTGGCTCCTTTATACCCTGGACTCTACCATTGTTTAACATGTGGTTGGAATCCTGACTCCATTTAAACATGGACTCTACCATTGTTTGCCATGAAACTGGAATCCTGACATGTTTTAGTCTGGACACTACCATTGTTTGCCATGAAGCTGGAATCCTAACTTCTTTTAGCCTGGACTCTACCATTGTTTGCCATGTGGGTGGAATCCTGACTCCTTTTAAGCCTGGACTCTACCATTGTTTGCCATGAGGCTTTAATCCTGACTGCTTTATACCCTCTACCATTGTCTGCCCAGAGGTTATATGTTTGTGTCTTTTGTGATCAGTGATTGTCTTCCTGGCATTGTTTTGCTCATCAGCATTTCTCTTGATCTATGTTTGCCATGTGCTTTTTAATTCCCTGGTTTGAGAAATTCAGAAGGGCTAATTGAAGGCAACAAGAATGCCTTGATTGCAAAAGAATTGCTAGTCCAGTGGTAGATCTCTCGCCTCCCATGTGTGTGGACCAGGGTTCGATTACCAACCAGGGCAAAAGCAACTTTTTTTTTGATGATTGTTGATTTCAGCAGAATATGCCTGGAAGGTAATCATGTTCCTGATTTTTTGAGACGTTTGTCTATCCTGACAGACAGCTACAGGTGTTTTTTTTTTCTCTTTTGGCTGTACTCTCTACAGATGGTTGGACTCCTGACTCCTTTTAAGCCTGGACTCTACCATTGTTTGCCATGTGGGTGGAATCCTGATTCCTTTATTCCCTGGACTCTACCATTGTTTAACATGTGGGTGGAATCCTGACTCCTTTATACCCTGGACTCTACCATTGTTTAACATGTGGTTGGAATCCTGACTCCATTTAAGCATGGACTCTATCATTGTTTGCCATGAAGCTGGAATCCTAACATGTTTTAGTCTGGACTCTACCATTGTTTGCCATTAAGCAGGAATCCTAACTTCTTTTAGCCTGGACCCTACCATTGTTTGCCATGTGGGTGGAATCCTGACTCCTTTTAAGCCTGGACTCTACCATTGTTTGCCATGAAGCTGGAATCCTAACTTCTATTAGCCTGGACTCTACCATTGTTTGCCATGACGCTGGAATCCTGACTCCTTTATACCCTGGACTCTACCATTGTTTGCCATGAGGCTGGAATCCTGACATCTTTTTAGCCTGGACTCTACCATTGTTTGCCATGTGGGTGGAATCCTGACTCCTTTTAAGCCTGGACTCTACCATTGTTTGCCATGAAGCTGGAATCCTAACTTCTATTAGCCTGGACTCTACCATTGTTTGCCATGAGGCTGGAATCCTGACTCCTTTATACCCTGGACTCTACCATTATTTGCCATGAGGCTGGAATCCTGACATCTTTTAGCCTGGACTCTACCATTGTTTGCCATGTGGGTGGAATCCTGACTCCTTTTAAGTCTGGACACTACCATTGTTTGCCATGTGGTTAGAATCCTGACTCCTTTATACCCTGGACTCTACCATTGTTTAACATGTGGTTGGAATCCTGACTCCATTTAAGCATGGACTCTACCATTGTTTGCCATGAAGCTGGAATCCTAACTTCTTTTAGCCTGGACTCTACCATTATTTGCCATGTGGGTGGAATCCTGACTCCTTTTAATCCTGGACTCTACCATTGTTTGCCATGAAGCTGGAATCCTAACTTCTTTTAGCCTGGACTCTACCATTGTTTGCCATGAGGCTGGAATCCTGACTGCTTTATACCCTCTACCATTGTCTGCCCAGAGGTTATATGTTTGTGTCTTTTGTGATCAGTGATTGTCTTCCTGGCATTGTTTTGCTCATCAGCATTTCTCTTGATCTATGTTTGCCATGTGCTTTTTAATTCCCTGGTTTGAGAAATTCAGAAGGGCTAATTGAAGGCAACAAGAATGCCTTATTTGCAAAAGAATTGGTGGTCCAGTGGTAGAACTCTAGCCTCCCATGTGGGTGGACCAGGGTTCGATTCCCAACCAGGGCAAAAGCAACTTTTTTTTGATGATTGTTGATTTCAGCAGAATATGCCTGGAAGGTAATCATGTTCCTGATTTTTTGAGACGTTTGTCTATCCTGACAGACAGCTACAGGTGTTTTTTTTTTCTCTTTTGGCTGTACTCTCTACAGATGGTTGGACTCCTGACTCCTTTTAAGCCTGGACTCTACCATTGTTTGCCATGTGGGTGGAATCCTGATTCCTTTATTCCCTGGACTCTACCATTGTTTAACATGTGGGTGGAATCCTGACTCCTGTATACCCTGGACTCTACCATTGTTTAACATGTGGTTGGAATCCTGACTCCATTTAAGCATGGACTCTATCATTGTTTGCCATGAAGCTGGAATCCTAACATGTTTTAGTCTGGACTCTACCATTGTTTGCCATGAAGCTGGAATCCTTACTTCTTTTAGCCTGGACTCTACCATTGTTTGCCATGTGGGTGGAATCCTGACTCCTTTTAAGCCTGGACACTACCATTGTTTGCCATGTGGTTAGAATCCTGACTCCTTTATACCCTGGACTCTACCATTGTTTAACATGTGGTTGGAATCCTGACTCCTTTTAAGCCTGGACTCTACCATTGTTTGCCATGAAGCTGGAATCCTAACTTCTTTTAGCCTGGACTCTACCATTGTTTGCCATGTGGGTGGAATCCTGACTCCTGTATACCCTGGACTCTACCATTATTTGCCATGTGGGTGGAATCCTGACTCCTTTTAAGCCTGGACTCTACCATTGTTTTCCATGAAACTGGAATCCTAACATGTTTTAGTCTGGACTCTACCATTGTTTGCCATGAAGCTGGAATCATAACTTCTTTTAGCCTGGACTCTACCATTGTTTGCCATGTGGGTGTAATCCTGACTCCTTTTAAGCCTGGACTCTACCATTGTTTGCCATGAAGCTGGAATCCTAACTTCTTTTAGCCTGGACTCTACCATTGTTTGCCATGAGGCTGGTATCCTGACTCCTTTATGCCCTGGACTCTAACATTGTTTGCCATGTGGTTAGAATCCTGACTCCTTTATACCCTGGACTCTACCATTGTTTGCCATGTGGGTGGAATCATGACTCCTTTATACCCTGGACTCTACCATTGTTTAACATGTGGTTGGAATCCTGACTCCATTTAAGCATGGACTCTACCATTGTTTGCCATGAAGCTGGAATCCTAACATGTTTTAGTCTGGACTCTACCATTGTTTGCCATGATGCTGGAATCCTAACTTCTTTTAGCCTGGACTCTACCATTGTTTGCCATGTGGGTGGAATCCTGACTCCTTTTAAGCCTGGACTTTACCATTATTTGCCATGAGGCTGGATTCCTGACATCTTTTTAGCCTGGACTCTACCATTGTTTGCCATGTGGGTGGAATCCTGACTCCTTTTAAGCCTGGACTCTACCATTGTTTGCCATGAGGCTGGTATCCTGACTCCTTTATACCCTGGACTCTACCATTGTTTGCCATGTGGGTGGAATCCTGACTCCTTTATACCCTGGACTCTACCATTGTTTAACATGTGGTTGGAATCCTGACTCCATTTAAGCATGGACTCTACCATTGTTTGCCATGAAGCTGGAATCCTAACATGTTTTAGTCTGGACTCTACCATTGTTTGCCATGATGCTGGAATCCTAACTTCTTTTAGCCTGGACTCTACCATTGTTTGCCATGTGGGTGGAATCCTGACTCCTTTTAAGCCTGGACTTTACCATTATTTGCCATGAGGCTGGATTCCTGACATCTTTTTAGCCTGGACTCTACCATTGTTTGCCATGTGGGTGGAATCCTGACTCCTTTTAAGCCTGGATTCTACCATTGTTTGCCATGAAGCTGGAATCCTAACTTCTTTTAGCCTGGACTCTACCATTGTTTGCCATGAGGCTGGTATCCTGACTCATTCATGCCCTGGACTCTACCATTGTTTGCCATGTGGTTAGAATCCTGACTCCTTTATACCCTGGACTCTACCATTGATTAACATGTGGTTGGAATCCTGACTCCATTTATGCATGGACTCTACCATTATTTGCCATGAAGCTGGAATCCTAACTTCTTTTAGCCTGGACTCTACCATTGTTTGCCATGTGGGTGGAATCCTGACTCCTGTTAAGCCTGGACTCTACCATTGTTTGCCATGAAGCTGGAATCCTAACTTCTTGTAGCCTGGACTCTACCATTGTTTGCCATGAGGCTGGAATCCTGACTGCTTTGTACCCGCTACCATTGTCTGCCCAGAGGTTATATGTTTGTGTCTTTGTGATCAGTGATTGTCTTCCTGGCATTGTTTTGCTTATCAGCATTTCTCTTGATCTATGTTTGCCATGTGCTTTATAATTCCCTGGTTTGAGAAATTCAGAAGCGCTAGTTGAAGGCAACAAGAATGCGTTGTTTGTAAAAGAATTGGTTGTCCAGTGGTAAAACTCTCGCCTACCATGTGGGTGGACCAGGGTTCGATTTCCAACCAGGGCAAAAGCAACTTGTTTTGATGATTGTTGATTTCAGCAGAATATGCCTGGAAGGTAATCATGTTCCTGATTTTTTGAGACGTTTGTCTATCCTTACAGACAGCTACAGGTGTTTTTTTTTTCTCTCTTGGATGTACTCAAGAATTGGTGATCTAGTGGTAGAACTCTCGCCTCCCATATGTGTGGACCAGGGTTCGATTCCCAACCAGAGCAAAAGCAACTTGTTTTGATGATTGTTGATTTCAGCAGAATATGCCTGGAAGGTAATCACGTTCCTGATTTTTTGAGACGTTTGTCTATGCTTACAGACAGCTACAGGTGTTTTATTTTCTCTATTGGCTGTACTCTCTACAGATGGTTGGACTCCTGACTCCTTTTAAGCCTGGACTCTAACATTATTTGCCATGAGGCTGGAATCCTGACATCTTTTTAGCCTGGACTCTACCATTGTTTGCCTTGTGGGAGGAATCCTGACTCCTTTATACCCTGGACTCTACCATTGTTTAACATGTGGTTGGAATCCTGACTCCATTTAAGCATGGACTCTATCATTGTTTGCCATGAAGCTGGAATCCTAACATGTTTTAGTCTGGACTCTACCATTGTTTGCCATGAAGCTGGAATCCTAACCTCTTTTAGCCTGGACTCTACCATTGTTTGCCATGTGGGTGGAATCCTGACTCCTTTTAAGCCTGGACTCTACCATTGTTTGTCATGAAGCTGGAATCCTAACTTCTTTTAGCCTGGACTCTACCATTGTTTGCCATGAGGCTGGAATCCTGACTCCTTTATACCCTGGACTGTACCATTATTTGCCATGAGGCTGGAATCCTGACATCTTTTTAGCCTGGACTCTACCATTGTTTGCCATGAGGGTGTAATCCTCACTCCTTTTAAGCCTGGACTCTACCATTGTTTGCCATGAAGCTGGAATCCTAACTTCTTTTAGCCTGGACTCTACCATTGTTTGCCATGAGGCTGGTATCCTGACTCCTTTATACCCTGGACTCTACGATTGTTTGCCATGTGGTTAGAATCCTGACTTCTTTATACCCTGGACTCTACCATTGTTTGCCATGTGGGTGGAATCCTGACTCCTTTATACCCTGGACTCTACCATTGTTTAACATTTGGTTGGAATCCTGACTCCATTTATGCATGGACTCTACTATTGTTTGCCATGAAACTGGAATCCTGACATGTTTTAGTCTGGACTCTACCATTGTTTGCCATGTAGCTGGAATCCTGACTCCATTTATGCATGGACTCTACTATTGTTTGCCATGAAACTGGAATCCTGACATGTTTTAGTCTGGACTCTACCATTGTTTGCCATGAAGCTGGAATCCTAACTTCTTTTAGCCTGGACTCTACCATTGTTTGCCATGAGGCTGGTATCCTGACTGCTTTATACCCTCTACCATTGTCTGCCCAGAGGTTATATGTTTGTGTCTTTTGTGATCAGAGATTGTCTTCCTGGCATTGTTTTGCTCATCAGCATTTCTCTTGATTTATGTTTGCCATGTGCTTTATAATTCCCTGGTTTGAGAAATTCAGAAGGGCTAGTTGAAGGCAACAAAAATGCCTTATATGCAAAAGAATTGGTGGTCCAGTGGTAGAACTCTCGCCTACCATGTGGGTGGACCAGGGTTCGATTCCCAACCAGGGCAAAAGCAACTTGTTTTGATGATTGTTGATTTCAGCAGAATATGCCTGGAAGGTAATCATGTTCCTGATTTTTTGAGACGTTTGTCTATCCTTACAGACAGCTACAGGTGTTTTTTTTTCTCTCTTGGATGTACTCAAGAACTGGTGGTCTAGTGGTAGAACTCTCGCCTCCCATATGTGTGGACCAGGGTTCGATTCCCAACCAGAGAAAAGCAACTTGTTTTGATGATTGTTGATTTCAGCAGAATATGCCTGGAAGGTAATCACGTTCCTGATTTTGTGAGACGTTTGTCTATCCTGACAGACAGCTACATGTGTGTTTTTCTCTATTGGCTGTACTCTCTACAGATGGTTGGACTCCTGACTCCTTTTAACATGTGGTTGGAATCCTGACTCCATTTAAGCATGGATTCTATCATTGTTTGCCATGAAGCTGGAATCCTGACTTCTTTATACCCTGGACTCTACCATTGTTTGCCATGTGGGTGGAATCCTGACTCCTTTATACCCGGACTTACCATTTTAACATTTGGTTTGACTCCATTTATGCATGGACTCTACCATTGTTTGCCATGAAACTGGAATCCTGACATGTTTTAGTCTGGACTCTACCATTGTTTGCCATGAAGCTGGAATCCTGACTCCTTTTAAGCCTGGACTCTACCATTGTTTGCCATGTGGTTAGAATCCTGACTCCTTTATACCCTGGACTCTACCATTGTTGGCCACGAGGCTGGATCCTGACTGCTTTATACCCTCTACCATTGTCTGCCCAGAGGTTATATGTTTGTGTCTTTTGTAATCAGTGATTGTCTTCCTGGCATTGTTTTGCTCATCAGCATTTCTCTTGATCTATGTTTGCCATGTGCTTTTTAATTCCCTGGTTTGAGATATTCAGAAGCGCTAGTTGAAGGCAACAAGAATGCATTGTTTGCAAAAGAATTGGTGGTCCAGTGGTAGAACTCTCGCCTCCCCTGTGGGTCGACCAGGGTTCGATTCCCAACCAAGGCAAAAGCAACGTGTTTTGATGATTGTTGATTTCAGCAGAATATGCCTGGAAGGTAATCATGTTCCTGATTTTTTGAGACGTTTGTCTATCCTGACAGACAGCTACAGGTGTTTTTTTTTCTCTATTGGCTGTACTCTCTACAGATGGTTGGACTCCTGACTCCTTTTAAGCGTGGACTCTACCATTATTTGCCATGAGGCTGGAATCCTGACATCTTTTTAGCCTGGACTCTACCATTGTTTGCCATGTGGGTGGAATCCTGACATCTTTTTAGCCTGGACTCTACCATTGTTTGCCATGTGGGTGGAATCCTGACTCCTTTTAAGCCTGGACTCTACCATTGTTTGCCATGAAGCTGGAATCCTAACTTCTTTTAGCCTGGACTCTACCATTGTTTGCCATGAGGCTGGAATCCTGACTCCTTTATACCCTGGACTCTACCATTGTTTAACATGTGGTTGGAATCCTGACTCCATTTAAGCATGGACTCTATCATTGTTTGCCATGAAGCTGGAATCCTAACATGTTTTAGTCTGGACAATACCATTGTTTGCCATGAAGCTGGAATCCTAACCTCTTTTAGCCTGGACTCTACCATTGTTTGCCATGTGGGTGGAATCCTGACTCCTTTTAAGCCTGGACTCTACCATTGTTTGCCATGAAGCTGGAATCCTACCTTCTTTTAGCCTGGACTCTACCATTGTTTGCCATGAGGCTGGAATCCTGACTCCTTTATACCCTGGACTCTACCATTATTTGCCATGAGGCTGGAATCCTGACATCTTTTTAGCCTGGACTCTACCATTGTTTGCCATGTGGGTGGAATCCTGACTACTTTTAAGCCTGGAATCTACCATTGTTTGCCATGAGGCTGGAATCCTGACTGGTTTATACCCTCTACCATTGTCTGCCCAGAGGTTATATGTTTGTGTCTTTTGTGATCAGTGATTGTCTTCCTGGCATTGTTTTGCTCATCAGCATTTCTCTTGATCTATGTTTGCCATGTGCTTTTTAATTCTTTGGTTTGAGAAATTCAGATGGGATAGTTGAAGGCAACAAGAATGCCTTGTTTGCAAAAGAATTGGTGGTCCAGTGGTAGAACTCTCGCCTACCCTGTGGGTGGACCAGGGTTCGATTCCCACCCAGGGCAAAAGCAATTTGTTTTGATGATTGTTGATTTTAGCAGAATATGCCTGGAAGGTAATCATGTTCCTGATTTTGTGAGACGTTTGTCTATCCTGACAGACAGCTACATGTGTGTTTTTCTCTTTTGGCTGTACTCTCTATAAATGGTAGGACTCCTGGCTCCTTTAAAGCCTGGACTCTACCATTATTTGCCATGAGGCTGGAATCCTGACATCTTTTTAGGGTGGACTCTACAATTGTTTGCCATGTGGGTGGAATCCTCACTCCTTTTAAGCCTGGACTCTACCATTGTTTGCCATGAAGCTGGAATCCTAACTTCTTTTAGCCTGGACTCTACCATTGTTTGCCATGAGGCTGGTATCCTGACTCCTTTATACCCTGGACTCTACCATTGTTTAACATGTGGTTGGAATCCTGACTCCATTTAAGCCTGGACTCTACCATTGTTTAACATGTGGTTGGAATCCTAACTTCTTTTAGCCTGGACTCTACCATTGTCTGCCCTGAGGTTATATGTTTGTGTCTTTTGTGATCAGTGATTGTCTTCCTGGCATTGTTTTGCTCATCAGCATTTCTCTTGATCTATGTTTGCCATGTGCTTTTTAATTCTTTGGTTTGAGAAATTCAGATGGGATAGTTGAAGGCAACAAGAATGCCTTGTTTGCAAAAGAATTGGTGGTCCAGTGGTAGAACTCTCGCCTACCCTGTGGGTGGACCAGGGTTCGATTCCCACCCAGGGCAAAAGCAATTTGTTTTGATGATTGTTGATTTTAGCAGAATATGCCTGGAAGGTAATCATGTTCCTGATTTTGTGAGACGTTTGTCTATCCTGACAGACAGCTACATGTGTGTTTTTCTCTTTTGGCTGTACTCTCTATAGATGGTTGGACTCCTGGCTCCTTTAAAGCCTGGACTCTACCATTATTTGCCATGAGGCTGGAATCCTGACATCTTTTAGGTGGACTCTACAATTGTTTGCCATGTGGGTGGAATCCTCACTCCTTTTAAGCCTGGACTCTACCATTGTTTGCCATGAAGCTGGAATCCTAACTTCTTTTAGCCTGGACTCTACCATTGTTTGCCATGAGGCTGGTATCCTGACTCCTTTATACCCTGGACTTTACCATTGTTTGCCATGTGGTTAGAATCCTGACTCCTTTATACCCTGGACTCTACCATTGTTTAACATGTGGTTGGAATCCTGACTCCATTTAAGCATGGATTCTATCATTGTTTGCCATGAGGCTGGAATCCTAACATGTTTTAGTCTGGACAATACCATTGTTTGCCATGAAGCGGGAATCCTAACCTCTTTTAGCCTGGACTCTACCATTGTTTGCCATGTGGTTGGAATCCTGACTCCTTTTAAGCCTGGACTCTACCATTGTTTGCCATGAAGCTGGAATCCTACCTTCTTTTAGCCTGGACTCTACCATTGTTTGCCATGAGGCTGGAATCCTGACTCCTTTATACCCTGGACTTTTCCATTGTTTAATATGTGGCTGGAATCCTGACTCCTTTATATCCTGGACGTTTGTCAATCCTGACAGACAGCTACAGGTGTTTTTTTTCCTCTTTTGGCTGTACTCTCTATAGATGGTTGGACTCCTGACTCCTTTTAAGCCTGGACTCTACCATTGTATGCCATGAGGATGGAATCCTGACTCCTTTATACCTTGGACTTTTCCATTGTTTAATATGTGGCTGGAATCCTGACTCCTTTATATCCTGGACTCTACCATTGTTTGCCATGTGGTTGGAATCCTGACCCCTTTATACCCTGGACTCTACCATTGTTTAACATGTGGCTAAAGGTATGTTAACTAACTGTTTATTGATTCAACAGTTTATAAAGGTTCTGCATCATTTTACCAAAGTTAGCGGTAGTGAATATAACTGTTAAATGAAACAATAGTTTATAAAGATTATGCATCATCTAACCAAAGGTAGTGGTGGTTAAACTAACTGGTTAATGTATCAATAGTTTATAAAGATTCTGCATTACATAACTAAAGCTAGTGGTGATTAAACTGTTTGTTTAATGATTTAATAGTTTATAAAATTCTGCATCATTTTACCAAAGTTAGTGGTGGTTAAAGTAATTGTTTAATGAATCAATAGTTTATAAAGTTTCTGCATCATCTTACCAAAGCTAGTGGTGGTTAAACTAACTGATTAATATGTCAATAGTTTATAAAGGTTCTGCATCATATAACCAAAGCTAGTGGTAGTTAAACTAACTGGTTAATGTATCAATAGTTTATAAAGATTCTGCATTATCTTACTAAAGCTAGTGGTGGTTAAACTAACTGGTTATTGTATCAATAGTTTATAAAGATTCTGCATCATCTAACCAAACATAGTGTTGATTAAACTAACTGTTTAATGATTCAATAGTTTATAAAGATTATACATAATGTAACCAAAGGTAGTGGTGATTAAACTAACTGTTTTATGAATCAATAGTTTATGCAGTTCTGCATCATCTTTCCAAAGCTAATGGTAGATAATGTAACTGTTTAATGAAACAATAATATACAAAGATTATGCACCATCTTACCAAAACTAGTCGTAGTTAATGTAACTGTTTAATGAAACAATAATATACAAAGATTCTGCATCATCTTACCAATAGTAGTGGTAGTTAACATAACTGTTTAATGAATCAATTGTTTATAAAGATTCTGCATCATATAACCAAAGCTATTGGTGCTTAAACTAACTGTTTAATGAGTCAATAGTTTATAAAGATTATGCATCCTCTAACCAAAGGTAGTGGTGATTATAATAACTGTTTAATTATTCAATAGTTTATAAAGATTATGCATGATCTTACCAAAGCAAGTGGTAATTAAACTAACTGTTTAATGAATCAATAGTTTATAAATATTCTCTATCATCTAACCTAAGCTAATGGTATTTAAACTAATTGTTTAATGAATTAATAGTTTATGAATATTCTTCATCATCTTACCAACGTTAATGGAGTTAAACTAACTGTTTACTGAATCAATAGTTTAAAAATATTCTGTTTAATGTAAACAAATCTAGTGTTATTTAAACTAACTGTTTAACGAATCAATATTTTATTAAGATTCCGCAGCATTTTACCAAAGTTAGTGGTGGTTAAAGTACATGTTTAATGTATCAATAGTTTATAAAGGTTCTGCATCATCTTACCAATGCTAGCAGTAGTTAAACTAACTGTTGAATGAAACAATAATTTACAAATATTCTGCATCATCTTACCAAAGCTAGTGGTAGTTAAAGTAACTGTTTAAGGAATCAATAGTTTATAAAGACTCTGCATCATATAACTAAAGCTAGTGGTAGTTAAACTAACTGGTTAATGTATCAATAGTTTATAAAGATTCTGCATCATCTTACCAAAGCTAGTGGTAGTTAAACTAACTAGTTAATGTATCAATAGTTTATAAAGATTCTGCATCATATAACCAAAGCTAGTGGTAGTTAAACTAACTGGTTAATGTATCAATAGTTTATAAAGATTCTCCATCATCTTACCAAAGCTAGTGGTATTTAAACTAACTGTTTATTAAATCAACAGTTTATAAATATTCTGCATCATTTTCCCAAAGTTAGTGGTAGTTAATATAACTGTTTAATGTATCAATAGTTTATAAAGATTCTCCATCATCTTACCTAAGCTAATGGTATTTAAACTGTTTATTGAATCAACTGTTTATTGGTTAAAGTAACTGTTTTTAAATCAATAGTATTCTGCATCATCTTACCAATGCTAGCAGTAGTTAAACTAACTGTTTAATGAAACAATAATTTACAAATATTCTGCATCATCTTACCAAAGCTAGTGGTAGTTAAAGTAACTGTTTAAGGAATCAATAGTTTATAAAGATTCTGCATCATATAACTAAAGCTAGTGGTAGTTAAACTAACTGGTTAATGTATCAATAGTTTATAAAGATTCTCCATCATTTTCCCAAAGTTAGTGGTAGTTAATATAACTGTTTAATGTATCAATAGTTTATAAAGATTCTGCATTATACAACCAAAGCTAGTGGTAGTTAAACTAACTGTTTAATGAATCAATAGTTTATTTAAATTCTGCATCATCTTACCAAAGCTAGTGGTAGATAATGTAACTGTTTAATGAAACAATAGTTTATAAAGATTATGCATCATATAACCAAAGCAAGTTGTAGTTAAACCCACTGTTTAATGAATCAATAGCTTATAAAGATTCTGCATCATCTAACCAAAGGCAGTTGTGATTACACTATCTGTTTAATGAATCAATAGTTTATAAAGATTCTGCATTATATAAACAAAGCTAATGGTAGTTAAACTAACTATTTAATGAATCAATAGTTTATAAAGATTCTGCATCATCTTACCAAAGCTAGTGGTATTTAAACTAACTGTTTAATGAATCAATAGTTTATAAAGATTATGCATCCTCTAACCAAAGGTAGTGGTGATTATAATAACTGTTTAATTATTCAATAGTTTATAAAGATTATACATCATGTAACCAAAGGTAGTGGTATTTAAACTAATTGTTTAATGAATTAATAGTTTATAAATATTCTTCATCATCTTACCAACGTTAATGGAGTTAAACTAACTGTTTAAAGAATCAATAGTTTAAAAATATTCTGCTTAATATAAACAAAGCTAGTGGTATTTAAACTAACTGTTTAACGAATCAATATTTTATTAAGATTCCGCATCATTTTACCAAAGCTTGTGGTGGTTAAAGTAAATGTTTAATGAATCAATAGTTTATAAAGATTCTGCATCATATAACTAAAGCTAATGATAGTTAAACTAACTGTTTAATGTATCAATAGTTTATAAAGATTCTGTATCATCTTACCAAAGCTAGTGGTAGTTAAACTAACTAGTTAATGTATCAATAGTTTATAAAGATTCTGCATCATATAACCAAAGCTAGTGGTAGTTAAACTAACTGGTTAATGTATCAATAGTTTATAAAGATTCTGCATCATCTTACCAAAGCTAGTGGTAGTTAAACTAACTCGTTAATGTATCAACAGTTTATAAATTTTCTGAATCATTTTCCCAAAGTTAGTGGTAGTTAATATAACTGTTTAATGTATCAATAGTTTATAAAGATTCTGCATTATATAACCAAAGCTAGTGGTAGTTTATCTAACTGTTTAATGAAACAATTGTTTATAAAGATTATACATAATGTAACCAATGGTAGTGGTGATTAAACTAACTGTTTAAAGAATCAATAGTTTATTTAAATTCTGCATCATCTTACCAAAGCTAGTTGTAGTTAAACTAACTGTTTAATGAATCAATAGTTTATAAAGATTATGCATCATCTTACCAAAGCTAGTGGTAGTTAAACTAACTGTTTAATGAAACAATTGTTTATAAAGATTATACATAATGTAACCAATGGTAGTGGTGATTAAACTAACTGTTTAATGAAACAATAGCTTATAAAGATTATGCATCATATAACCAAAGAAAGTTGTAGTTAAACTAACTGTTTAATGAATCAATAGCTTATAAAGATTCTGCATCATCTAACCAAAGGCAGTGGTGATTAAACTATCTGTTTAATGAATCAATAGTTTATAAAGATTCTGCATCATATAACCAAAGCTAGTGGTAGTTAAACTAACTGGTTAATGTATCAATAGTTTATAAAGATTCTGCATCATCTTACCAAAGCTAGTGGTAGTTAAACTAACTAGTTAATGTATCAACAGTTTATAAATTTTCTGCATCATTTTCCCAAAGTTAGTGGTAGTTAATATAACTGTTTAATGTATCAATAGTTTATAAAGATTATACATAATGTAACCAATGGTAGTGGTGATTAAACTAACTGTTTAAAGAATCAATAGTTTATTTAAATTCTGCATCATCTTACCAAAGCTAGTTGTAGTTAAACTAACTGTTTAATGAATCAATAGTTTATAAAGATTTATGCATCATCTTACCAAAGCTAGTGGTAGTTAAACTAACTGTTTTAATGAAACAATTGTTTATAAAGATTATACATAATGTAACCAATGGTAGTGGTGATTAAACTAACTGTTTAATGAAACAATAGTTAATAAAGATTATGCATCATATAACCAAAGAAAGTTGTAGTTAAACTAACTGTTTAATGAATCAATAGCTTATAAAGATTCTGCATCATCTAACCAAAGGCAGTGGTGATTAAACTATCTGTTTAATGAATCAATAGTTTATAAAGATTCTGCATCATCCAACCAACGATAGTGGTGATTAAACTAACTGGTTAATGTATCAATAGTTTATGAAGATTCTGCATCATATAACTAAAGCTAGTGGTAGATAAACTAACTGGTTAATGTATCAATAGTTTATAAAGATTCTGCATCATCCAACCAACGGTAGTGGTAGTTAACATAACTGTTTAATGAAACAATAGTTTATAAAGATTTTGCATTATATAACCAAAGCTAGTGGTAGTTAAACTAACTGTTTAATGAATCAATAGTTTAAAAAGATTCTGCATCATCTAACCAAAGGTAGTGGTATTTAAACTAACTGTTTAATGAAACACTTGTTTATAAAGATTATGCATCCTCTAACTAAAGGTAGTGGTGATTATAATAACTGTTTAATTATTCAATAGTTTATAAAGATTATGCATCATCTTTCCAAAGCAAGTGGTATTTAAACTAACTGATTATTAAATCAACAGTTTATAAATATTCTTCATCATCTTACCAATGCTAATGGAGTTAAACTAACTGTTTAATGAATCAATAGTTTATTTAAATTCTGCATCATCTTACCAAAGCTAGTGGTAGATAATGTAACTTTTTAATGTATCAATAGTTTATGAAGATTCTGCATTATATAACCAAAGCAAGTTGTAGTTAAACTAACTGTTTAATGAATCAATAGCTTATAAAGATTCTGCATCATCTAACCAAAGGCAGTAGTGATTAAACTATCTGTTTAATGAATCAATAGTTTATAAAGAGTTTGCATCATATAACCAAAGCTAGTGGTATTTAAACTAACTGTTTATTGAATCAACAGTTTATAAAAATTCTGCATCAACTTACCAAAGCTAGTGGTGGTTAAAACAACTGTTTAATGAATCAGTAGTTTATAAAGATTCTGCATCATCTTACCAAAGCTAGTGGTAGATAACATAACTGGTTAATGTATCAATGGTTTATAAATATTCTCCATCATCTAACCTAAGCTAATGGTATTTAAACTAACTGTTTAATGAATTAATAGTTTATCAATATTCTTCATCATCTTACCAATGTTAATGGAGTTAAACTAACTGTTTACTGAATCAATAGTTTAAAAATATTCTGCTTAATATAAACAAAGCTAGTGGTATTTAAACATACTGTTTAACGAATCAATATTTTATAAAGATTCTGCATCATATAACTAAAGCTAGTGGTAGTTAAACTAACTGGTTAATGTATCAATAGTTTATAAAGATTCTGCATCATCTTATCAAAACTAGTGGTAGTTAAAGTAACTGTTTAATGAATCAATAGTTTATAAAGAATCTAAATCATCTTACCAATGCTAGCAGTAGTTAAACTAACTGTTTAATGAAACAATAATTTACAAAGATTCTGCATCATCTTATCAAAACTAGTGGTAGTTAAAGTAACTGTTTAATGAATCAATAGTTTATAAAGATTCTGCATCATATAACTAAAGCTAGTGGTAGTTAAACTAACTGGTTAATGTATCAATAGTTTATAAAGATTCTGCATCATCTTACCAAAGCTAGTGGTAGTTAAACTAACTAATTAATGTATCAATAGTTTATAAAGATTCTGCATCATTTTCCCAAAGTTAGTGGTAGTTAATATAACTGTTTAATGTATCAATAGTTTATAAAGATTCTGCATCATATAACCAAAGCTAGTGGTAGTTAAACTAACTGTTTAATGAAACACTTGTTTATAAAGATTATGCATCCTCTAACTAAAGGTAGTGGTGATTATAATAACTGTTTAATTATTCAATAGTTTATAAAGATTATGCATCATCTTTCCAAAGCAAGTGGTAATTAAACTAACTGTTTAATGAATTAATAGTTTATAAATATTCTTCATCATCTTACCAACGCTAATGGAGTTAAACTAACTGTTTACTGAATCAATAGTTTAAAAATATTCTGCTTAATATAAACAAAGCTAGTGGTATTTATACTAACTGTTTAACGAATCAATATTTTATTAAGATTCCGCATCATTTTACCAAAGTTAGTGGTGGTTAAAGTAAATGTTTAATGAATCAATAGTTTATAAAGATTCTCTATCATGTTACCTAAGCTAATGGTATGTAAAATGTTTATTGAATCAATAGTTTATAAAGATTCTGCAACATATAACTAAAGCTAGTGGTAGTTAAACTAACTAGTTAATGTATCAATAGTTTATAAAGATTCTGCATCATATAACCAAAGCTAGTGGTAGTTAAACTAACTGGTTAATGTATCAATAGTTTATAAAGATTCTGCATCATCTTAGCAAAGCTAATGGTGGTTAAACTAACTGGTTAATGTATCAATAGTTTATAAAGATTCTCCATCATCTTACCAAAGGTAGTTGTAGTTAAACAAACTGTTTAATAAAAAAATAGTTTATAAAGATTATACATAATTTAACCAATGGTAGTGGTAGTTAATCTAACTGTTTAATGAATCAGTAGTTTATTTAAATTCTGCATCATCTTACTAAAACTAGTGGTAGATAATGTAACTGTTTAATGAATCAATAGCTTATAAAGATTTTGCATCATCTAACCAAAGGTAGTGGTGATTAAACTATCTGTTTAATGAATCAATAGTTTATAAAGATTCTGCATTATATAAACAAAGTTAATGGTAGTTAAACTAACTGTTTAATGAATCAATAGTTTATAAAGATTCTGCATTATATAAACAAAGTTAATGGTAGTTAAACTAACTGGTTAATGTATCAATAGTTTATGAAGATTCTGCATCATATAACCAAAGCTAGTGGTAGATTAACATAACTGTTTAATGAAACAATAGTTTATAAAGATTTTGCATCATATAACCAAAGCTAGTGGTAGTTAAACTAACTGTTTAATGAATCAATAGTTTAAAAAGATTCTGCATAATCTAACCAAAGGTAGTGGTGATTAAACTATTTAATGAATCAGTAGTTTATAAAAATTCTGCATCAACTTACCAAAGCTAGTGGTGGTTAAAATAACTGTTTAATGAATCAGTAGTTTATAAAGATTCTGCATCATCTTACCAAAGCTAGTGATAGATAACATAACTGGTTAATGTATCAATAGTTTATAAATATTCTCCATCATCTAACCTAAGCTAATGGTATTTAAACCAATTGTTTAATGAATTAATAGTTCATAAATATTCTTCATCATCTTTCCAATGTTAATGGATTTAAACTAACTGTTTAATGAATCAATAGTTTATAAAGAATCTGCATCATCTTACCAATGCTAGCAGTAGTTAAACTAACTGTTTAATGAATCAATAGTTTATAAAGATTCTGCATCATATAACTAAAGCTAGTGGTAGTTAAACTAACTGGTTAATGTGTCAATAGTATATAAATATTCTGCATCATCTTAGCAAAGCTAGTGGTACATAAACTAACTGTTTAATGAAACAATAGTTTATAAAGATTATACATCATGTAACCAAAGGTAGTGGTTATTAAACTAACTGTTTAATGACTCAATAGTATATAAAAAATTCTGCATCATCTTACCAAAGCTAGTGGTAGATAATGTAACTGTTTTATGAAACAATAATATACAAAGAGTCTGCACCATCTTAGCAAAACAAGGGGTAGATAATGTAAATGTTTAATGAATCAATATTTTATTAAGATTATGCATCATCTTACCAATAGTAGTGGTAGTTAACATAACTGTTTAACGAATCAATAGTTTATAAAGATTCTGCATCATTTTTCCAAAGTTAGCGGTGGTTAAACTAATTGCTTAATGAATCAATAGTTTATTAAGGTTCTGGATCATCTTACCAAAGCTAGTAGTAGTTAAACTGTTTAATGAATCAATACTTTATAAACACTCTGCATCATCTTACCAAAGTTAGTGGAGTTAAACTCACTGTTTAATGACCCAATGGTTTTTAAAGATTCTGCATCATCTAACCAACGTTAGTGGTGGTTAAACTAACTGTTTAATGAATCAATAGTTTATAAACATTCTGCATCATCTTACCAAGCTAGTATTGGTTAAACTAACTGGTTAATGTATCAATAGTTTATAAAGATTCTGCATCATATAATAAAAGGTAGTGTTGATTAAACTATCTGTTTAATGAATCAATAATTTATAAAGATTCTGGATCATATAACTCAAGCTAGTGGTAGTTAAGCTAAGTGGTTAATGTATCAAAAACGTTTATAAAGATTCTGCATCATCTTACCAAAGCTAGTGGTGGCTTACCTAACTAGTTAATGTATTAATAGTTTATAAATATTCTCCATCATCTTACCTAAGCTAATGGTATGTTAACTAACTGTTTATTGATTCAACAGTTTATAAATATTCTGCATCATTTTACCAAAGTTAAGCGGTAGTGAATATAACTGTTTAATGAAACAATAGTTTATAAAGATTCTGCATTATCTTACTAAAGCTAGTGGTGGTTAAATTAACTGGTTATTGTATCAATAGTTTATAAAGATTCTGCATCATCTAACCAAAGCTTGTAGTAGTTAAACTAACTGGTTAATGTATCAATAGTTTATAAAGATTCTGCATTATCTTACCAAAGCTAGTGGTTGTTAAACTAACTGGTTAATGTATCAATAATTTATAAAGATTCTGCATTATATAACCAAAGCTAGTGGTAGTTAAACTAACTGTTTACTGAATCAATTGTTTATAAAGATTCTGCATCATCTTACCAAAGCTAGTGGTGGTTAAACTAACTGGTTAATGTATCAATAGTTTTTAAAGATTTTGCATCATGTAACCTAAGCTAATGGTATTTTATCTAACTGTTTAATGAATCAATACTTTATAAACACTCTGCATCATCTTACCAAAGTTAGTGGAGTTAAACTCACTGTTTAATGACCCAATGGTTTTTAAAGATTCTGCATCATCTAACCAAAGTTAGTGGTGGTTAAACTAACTGGTTAATGTATCAATAGTTTATAAAGATTCTGCATCATCTAACCTAAGCTAATGGTATTTTAACTAACTGTTTAATGAATCAATAGTTCATAAACATTGTGCATCATCTTACCAAAGCTAGTGGTGGTTATACTGTTTAATAAATCAATAATTTATAAGGTTTCTGAATCAATAGTTTATAAAGTTTCTGCATGACCTTACCAAAGTTAATGGAGTTTATACTTTTATTTGTTGTAGAGGGTTTAAATAATAATAATAGGGATTATTCTGGACTATTTTCATGCCAGTAAATAGTACCAGTAAAACAGGACAAAACATTTTGCACCTTAAATTTGTGTTTTAACTTATCAATCTGATTCTAATACATGCTGCTTTTCTCCTTCTCAACCAAAGAGTATCACTAGAAAGAAACACTGATATGATATATTCAAGTCTAATATGACATTTACAGTCATGTGAAAAAAATTAGGACACCCTGTGAATGCATGTGTATTTTGTAACATTTTTTAATATATGGTTATTTAGTCTCAATTTTGGCAATACAGTGAGATTAAAGTTATAACATTAAACTTAAACAAAATATTGTAAAGTATAACTAAACAATTAAAACTGAAGAAAAGTGTTTAAGATCTTCTGTAAATGTAATTCTACAAAAATGCCTATTTTAACTGAGGAAAAAGATAGGACACCCAAGCCCCTAATAGTTAGTGTTTCCTCCTTTGGCTGAAATAACTGCAGTGAGACGCTTTTTGTAGCCATCTTCCAGTCTCTGACATCGGTCTGAGGAAATTTGACCTCACTCCTCAATGCAAATTCTTTTCAGCTGTGAGATGTTTGAGGGGTTTCTTGGATGTACATCCCTTTTCAAGTCACCCCACAGCATCTCAATGGGATTCAGATCTGGACTTTGACTCAGCCATTCCAGGACTCTCCATTTTTGCCTGTTCAGCCAGTCTTTGGTTGATTTACTAGTATGTTTTGGGTCATTGTCATGTTGCACGGTCCAGTTCCGCTTTAGTTTTAATTTTCTAACAGATGGTCTCACATGTGTTCTTCAAGCACCTTAGAACACAGTAGAACACAGTAGAATTCATGGTGAATTCTATGATGGTGAGCTGACCAGGTCCTGCTGCAGCAAAGCAGCCCCAAACCATGACACTTCCATGCTTCACACTTGGTATGAGTTTCTTTTCCTAGAATGCTGTCTTTGGTTTACGCCAGACATATCCTCTGCTGTGGTGTCCAAATAATTCAATTATGAACTCATCTGTCCAAAGAACATTATTCCAGAAGTCCTGGTCTTTGTCAACATTCTCTCTGGCAAATGTCAAGTTCAAGTTTCAAGTTTCAAGTTGAGCTTTATTGTCATTCCGTTATATGTGGGGACATACAGTGGAACGAAATGTCGTGCCTCACAGGACCACGGTGCTACATAAATACAGACATACAACAATGACGTGAAACAGTATAAATCTAAACACAAATACTAACAGAATTAGATTATAAATATACTATATATAAAGTTGCCTGTACATAAACTATTAAATACAAACTATACAAATGTTCCACATAAATATTGCACAAGGAAAAAGAAAGTCAAGCACTGTTCCTGGCTGGAGAACAGTACAAGATGATCTGTAGTGCATGGGCTTGTAAACATACATGAGTCTTTTTGTGGGATTATGTACCCTCAGTTGTAAAAAGTGTCTAGTGCACATAGAGGAGAGTGTGTTACTACAGGTGGTTTGTGCGGCCTACTCACCTGTGTGTAGCACACTCAGAATTGCACAAGGGAGAAATAAAAAAAAAAATATATATATATATATATATATATATATATATATATTTAAGAGGTATGAGGGGGCCGTGCTTGAGTTCAGGAATCTCACAGCCTGGGGAAAAAGCTGTTGAGCAGTCTGGCAGTGCGGGCTCTGATGCTCCGGTACCGTTTTCCTGACGGCAGGAGCTGGAAGAGACTGTGTGAGGATGCGTGAGGTCCTTTACGATGCTGGTGGCTTTGTTGGAGCATCGTGAAAGGAAAATGTCCAGGATGGAGGGGAGAGGGGCACCGATGATCTTTGCAGCTGTATTCACTGTCCGCTGGAGGGTCTTGCGGTCTGCAGCGCTGCAGTTCCCATACCAGACAGTGATGCAGCTGGTCAGCACACTCTCAATGGTTCCCCTGTAGAACATGGTGAGGATTGGTGGAGGGAGACTTGCTCTTTTCAGCCGGCGGAGAAAGTGTAGGCGCTGTTGTGCCTTTTTGAGAGTGACGTGGTGTTGGTGGTCCAGGTGAGATCCTCTGTGATGTGCACCCCCAGGAATTTAGTGTTGCTAACTCTCTCCACAGTCGAGCTGTCGATGGTCAGTGGGGGGTGGTCAGTGGAGTTTCTCCTGAGGTCCATCACAACCTCCTTTGTCTTCTCCACATTGAGGGACAGGTTGTTCGCGCCACACCATGCCGCTAGCTGTGCCACTTCCTCTCTGTAGTGCGTTTCATCGTTGTTGCTGATGAGACCTACCACCGTTGTGTCATCAGCGAACTTGATGATGTGGTTGGAGCTGAACTTGGCAGTGCAGTCGTGGGTCAGCAGTGTGAAGAGCAGCGGGCTGAGCACACAGCCTTGTGGGGCACCTGTGCTCAGTGTGGTAGTGCTCGAGGTGTTGTGGCCGACACGGACTGACTGGGGTCTTTCAGTTAAAAAGTCCAGAATCCAGTTACAGAGAGAGTTGTTAAGCCCCTGCAGGTGTAATTTATTAATGAGCTGTTGTGGGATTATTGTGCTGAATGCTGAGCTGAAGTCAATGAACAGCATTCTTACATAAGTGTTCTTCTGGTCTAAGTGGGTAAGAGCCAGGTGGAGGGTGGAGGAAATTGCATCATCCGTAGAGCGGTTTTGGACGGTATGCAAACTGGAGCGGGTCGAGTGTGTTGGGGAGGCTGGTTTTATGTGATTCATGACTAATCTCTCAAAGCACTTCATCATGATTGGGAGTCAGTGCTATAAGACGATAGTCATTCAGACAGGACACAGGTGATTTCTTAGGTACCGGTATGATGGTTGTGGACTTAAGACACGTGGGGACGACTGCCTGGCTCAGCGAGATGTTGAAGATATCTGTTAGGACATCTGTCAGCTGTGCAGCACAGTCTCTCAGTACACGGCCAGGTATGTTGTCAGGACCCATAGCCTTGCGTGGGTTAATCCTAGACAGGGTCTTCCTCACTACGGCTGGAGACAGACAGAGCGCCTGGTCAGTGGGAGGTGTGGGCAGTTTTTGTGCAGGTGTGTCATTCTGCATTTCAAACCGTGAATAAAACTGGTTAAGTGCATCTGGAAGGGATGTGTCGTCATCACAGGCCTGTGGCAGGGGCTTGTAGTCAGTGATGGTCTGAATGCCTCGCCACAGGCTCCGTGAGTTTCTGCTGTCTGTGAAGTGGTTATTGATTTTTTGTGCATATGACCGTTTTGCATTCTTGATGCCACAGGACAGGCTGGCTCTTGCTGTTTTTAGGGCTGCTTTATCTCCTGATCTGAATGCCTCATCTCTGGTCTTTAGCAGCCCACAACATTTGCCGTCATCCACGGCTTCTGGTTGGCACGTGTGGTGATGGTCTTTGTTACTGTCACATCATCAATGCACTTCTTGATATATGCACTCACTGTTTCAGTGTAATCATGCAGGTCGGTGCTGTTGTTGTAGGTGGCTGCCTCTTTAAACATGCTCCAGTCTGTAGTCTGAAAGCAGTCCTGCAGTGCTGAGGTAGCATCATCCGGCCAGACTGTGATGAGTTTTTGAACCGGTTTGGTGATTTTCAACAGTGGATTGTATGCTGGGATTAGCATAACAGAGATGTGATCGGAGTACCCGAGGTGGGGGCGGGGTTCAGCCCTGTACGCGTCTTTCTGTGTTGTGTAAACAAAGTCCAGTGTGTTATTTCCCCTTGTAGCAAAGTTCACATGTTGGTAGAACTTTGGCAAGACTGTCTTTAAGTTTGCGTGGTTAAAATCCCCGGCTATGATGAAAAAGCCGTCAGGGTTGTTTGTTTGTTGATCGCTGATGGCGCTGTACAGCTCGCGAAGCGCGTCCTTAGCGTTTGCACACGGGGGGATGTAAACCGCGACAATAACAATGGCCGTGAATTCCCGCGGCAGATAGAACGGTCTGCACTTCACAAACATCACCTCCACCAGCGACGAACAGTGTTTAGTCACTACCGCAGCATTATTACACCATTCTCTGTTGACGTACACACACAAGCCGCCCCCGCGAGTCTTACCAGACAGTAATGAGTCCCTGTCCGCTCGGTAGCAGGTTAGTCCATGCAGCTGAATGGCGGAGTCCGGTATGTTGTCGTTTAGCCATGTTTCAGTGAAAACAAACACACAACAATCCCTTGACTCATGCTGTAAAGACCGACTGAGTTGAATTGAGTCCAGTTTATTTACCAATGAGCGAACGTTTGCGAGCGTTAATGATGGGATCGCTGGTTTGGTGGGGTTAGCCCTTAGCCTAGCTCGTACACCCCCGCGCTTGCCACGTTTCTGTCCCCTCTCACAGCGCCGGCGGGTAGCATCAGTGGACGGGGCCGCGGTCTCAGGGTTCGGCTTCAGCAGCAGGCAGAGGCCTCGTAGCTTTTCGGTGGTCGCCGGCAAAAGCTGATGTTTGTACGCACTACCGATTTCTCAAAGGCTCTGGCGATCATATTTGTGTTTCCGAGCGTTTATCTGATGATTTTGCGGAGAAATTAAACTGTTTGAAGACGAAGAGACGAGACTAACAGACATAAAAAAACATCTTTTGGCCCCAGAGTAGCCGCTGCGTCCGACCGCGCCGCCATCTTAGGTATAAGGGATTTGCAGATAGTAGATCGTTACTCAGCATTTTGAATGAGGCTTGCCCTATCTAAACCTCAGACATTTAGTTTGGTGTGCTCTTGACTGTTGAAGTGAGAGTGAGCACCATGGTGAGAGCAAAAGAGCTGTCAGATGCCTTCAGAAAAAAAACATTGTAGCATCCTATGAGTCTGGTAAGGGATTAAAAAAAAAATTGTAATCAACCATTCCACTGTCCAGAAGATCGTCTACAAGTGGAGGGCTTTCAAAACAACTGCCAACATGCCCAGGCCTGGTCGCCCCAGCAAGTTCACCCCAAGAGCAGACCACAAGATGCTAAAAGAGGTCTCCAAAAACCCTAAAATGTCATCTCGGGACCTACAGCAGGCTCTGGCTACTGTTGATGTAAACGTACATGCCTCTACAATCAGAAAGAGACTGCACAAGTTTAACTTGCATGGGAGGTGTGCAAGGAGGAAACCTTTGCTCTCTGAGAGAAACATCAAGGCCAGACTGACATTTGCCAGAGAGAATGTTGACAAAGACCAGGACTTCTGGAATAATGTTCTTTGGACAGATGAGTCCATAATTGAATTATTTGGACACCACAGCAGAGGATATGCTTGGCGTAAACCAAAGACAGCATTCCAGGAAAAGAAACTCATACCAAGTGTGAAGCATGAAGGTGGAAGTGTCATGGTTTGAGGCTGCTTTGCTGCATCAGGACCTGGTCAGCTCACCATCATAGAATTCACCATGAATTCTACTGTGTTCTGCTGTGTTCTAAGGTGCTTGAAGAACATGTGAGACCATCTGTTAGAAAATTAAAGCTAAAGAGGAACTGGACTGTGCAACATGACAATGACCCAAAACATACTAGTAAATCAACCAAAGACTGGCTGAAAAGGCAAAAATGGAGAGTCCTGGAATGAGTCAAAGTCCAGATCTGAATCCCATTGAGATGCTTTGGGGTGACTTGAAAAGGGCTGTACATCCAAGAAACCCCTCAAACATCTCACAGCTGAAAAGAATTTGCATTGAGGAGTGAGGTCAAATTTCCTCAGACCGATGTCAGAGACTGGTAGATGGCTACAAAAAGAGTCTCACTGCAGTTATTTCAGCCAAAGGAGGAAACACTAGCTATTAGGGGCTTGGGTGTCCTATCTTTTTCCTGTAGAATTACATTTACAGAAGATCTTAAACACTTTTCTTCAGTTTAAATTGCTTAGTTATACTTTTCAATACTTTCTTTAAGTTTAATGTTATAACTTTAATCTCACTGTATTGTCAAAATTGAGACTAAATAACCATATATTAAAAAATGTTACAAAATACACATGCATTCACAGGGTGTCCTAATTTTATCACATGACTGTAAATGTTATATTAGACTTGAATATATTATATCAGTGTTTATTTCTAGTGATACTCTTTGGCTGAGAAGGAGAAAAGCAGCATGTTTCAGATTCAGATTGATAAGGTAAAACACAAATTTAAGGTCCAAAATGTTTGTCCTGTTTTACTGGTACTATTTACTGGCATGAAAATAGTCCAGAATAATCCCTATTGTTATTATTTAAACCCTCTACAACAACAAAAAAAAGTATAAACTCCATTAACTTTGGTAAGGTGATGCAAAAACTTTATAAACTATTGATTCAGAATCCTTATAAATTATTGATTCATTAAACAGTTAGTTTAACCACCACTAGCTTTGGTAAGATGATGCATAATCTTTATAAACTATTGATTTATTAAACAGTTACTTTAACCACCACTAGCTTTGGTTATATAATAAAGAATCTTTATAAACTATTGATTCATTAAACAGATATTAATTACCACTACCTTTGGTTAGATGATGCAGAATCTTTATAAACTATTGATTCATTAAACAGTTAGTTTAACTACCACTAGCTTTGGTTACATGATGCAGAATCTTTATAAACTACTGATTCATTAAACAGTTATGTTAACTACCACTAGCTTTGGTAAAATGATGCATACTCTTTATAAACTATTGATCATTAAACAGTAGTTGAATCACCACTACTTTTGGTTAGATGATGCAGAATCTTTATAAACTATTGATTTATTAAACAGTTACTTTAACTACCACTAACTTTTGTAAGATGATGCAGAATCTTTATAAACCATTAGGTCATTAAACAGTTAGTTTAACGCCATTAGCTTTGGTAAGATGATGCAGAGTGTTTATAAACTATTGATTCATTAAACAGTTAGTTAAAATACCATTATCTTAGGTTAGATAATGCAGAATCTTTACAAACTATTGATTCATTAAACAGTTAATTGAATCACCACTTCCTTTAGATAGATGATGCATAATCTTTATAAACTATTGATTCATTAAACAGTTAGTTTAACTACCACTAGCTTTGGATATATGATGCAGAATCTTTAAAAACTATTGATTCATTAAACAGTTAGTTTAATCATTACTACCTTTGCTTAGATGATGCATAATCTTTATAAATTACTGATTCATTAAACAGATAGTTTAATCACCACTACCTTTGGTTAGATGATGCAGAATCTTTATAAACTATTAATTCATTAAACAGTTATGTTAACTACCACTAACTTTGGTAAAATGATGCAGAATCTTTACAACTATTGATTCATTAAACAGATAGTTTCATCACCACTACCTTTGTTTAGATGATGCAGAATCTTTATAAACTATTAATTCATTAAACAGTTATGTTAACTACCACTAACTTTGGTAAAATGATGCAGAATCTGTATAAACTATTGATTCATTAAACAGTTAGTTTAACTACCACTAACATTGGTAAAATGATGCAGAATCTTTATAAAATATTGATTCATTAAACAGATAGTTTAATCACCACTACCTTTGGTTAGATGATACAGAATCTGTATAAACTATTAAATTATTAAACAGTTATGTTAACTACCACTAACTTTGGTAAAATGATGCAGAATCTGTATAAACTATTGATTCATTAAACAGTTAGTTTAATCAATACTTCCTTTGGTTAGATGATGCATAATCTTTATAAACTATTGATTCATTAAACAGTTAGTTGAATCACCACTTCCTTTGGATAGATGATGCATAATCTTTATAAACTATTGATTCATTAAACAGATAGTTTCATCACCACTACCTTTGTTTAGATGATGCAGAATCTTCATAAACTATAAATTCATTAAACAGTTATGTTAACTACCACTAACATTGGTAAAATGATGCAGAATCTGTATAAACTATTGATTCATTAAACAGTTAGTTTAATCAATACTTCATTTGGTTAGATGATGCATAATCTTTATAAACTATTGATTCATTAAACAGTTAGTTTAATCACCACTACCTTTGGTTAGATGATGCAGAATCTTTATAAACTATTGATATATTAATCAGTTAGTTTAACCACCAGTAGCTTTTGGTAAAATGATGCAGAATCTGTATAAACTATTGAGTCATTAAACAGATAGTTTAATCACCACTTCCTTTGTATAGATGATGCAGAATCTTTATAAACTATTGATTCATTAAACAGTTAGTTTAAATACCACTAGCTTTAGTTATATGATGCAGAATCTTTAAAAAACTATTGATTCATTAAACAGTTATGTTAACTACCACTAAATTTGGTAAAATTATGCAAAATCTTTATAAACTATTGATTCATTAAACAGATTGTTTAATCATCACTACTTTTTGTTATATGATGCAGAATCTTTATAAACTATTAATTCATTAAACAGTTTTGTTAACTACCACTAACTTTGGTAAGATGATGCATAATCTTTATAAACTATTGATTCATTAAACAGTTAGTTTAAACCAAAACTAGCTTTGGTAAGATGATGCAGAATCTTTATAAACTATTGATACATTAACCAGTTATGTTAATTACACTAGTATTGGTAAGATGATACATAATCTTAATGACATATTTATTCATTAAACAGTTAATTTAACTACCACTAGCTTTGGTAAGATGATGCAGAATCTTTATAAACTATTCATACATTGACCAGTTATGTTAATTACACTAGTATTGGTAAGGTGATACATAATCCTAATGAAATATTGATTCATTAAACAGTTATTTTAACTACCACTAACATTGGTAAAATAATGCTGAATGTGTATAAACTATTGATTCATTAAACAGATAGTTTCATCACCACTACCTTTGTTTAGATGATGCAGAATCTTCATAAACTATAAATTCATTAAACAGTTATGTTAACTACCACTAACATTGGTAAAATGATGCAGAATCTGTATAAACTATTGATTTATTAAACAGTTAATTTAATCACCACTTCCTTTGGATAGATGATGCAGAATCTTTATAAACTATTGATTTAATGAAAAAGTTAGTTTAATCACCACTACCTTGGGTTGGATGACGCATAATCTTTTAAACTATTAATTCATTAAACAGTTAGTTTAACTACCACTAGCTTTGGTAAGATGATGGAGAATCTTTATAAACTATTGATTCATTAAACAGTTATTTTAACTACCACTAACTTTGGTAAAATGATGCAGAATCTTTAAAAAATATTTATTCATTAAACAGTTTGTTTAACTACTATTAGCTTTGCTAATATAATGTATCATCTTTATAAACTATTGATTCATTAAACAGATAGTTTAAATACCATTAGCTTAGGTAAGACAATGCAGAATCTTTATTAATTATTGATTCATTAAAAAGTTATGTTAACAACCACTAACTTTGGTAAAATGATGCAGAATCTTTATAAACTATTGATTAATTAAACAGTTAGTTTAATCAACACTACCTTTGATTAGATGATGTAGAATCTTTATAAAATATTGATTCATTAAACAGTTAGTTTAACTACCACTAGCTTTGGTAAGATGATGGAGAATCTTTTAAACTATTGATTCATTAAACAGTTAGTTTAACCACCACTAGCTTTGGTAAGATGATGGAGAATCTTTATAAACTATTGATACATTAAATAGTTATGTTAACGACCACTAACATTGTTTGCCATAAGGATTCAACTGTTTCAAACAATGGTAGAGTCCAGGCTTAAAAGCTGTCAGGATTCCAACCACATGGCAAACAATGGCAGAGTTCAGGCTTAAAAGGAGTCAGGAGTCTAACCACATGGCAAACAATGGTAGAGTCCAGGGTGTAAAGGAGTCAGGATTCCACCCACATGGCAAACAATGGTAGTGTCCAGGCTAAATAGATGTCAGTATTCCAGCCTCATGGCAAATAATGGTAGAGACCAGGCTTAAAAGGAGTCAGGAGTCCAACCATGTATAGAGAGTGCAGCCAAAAGAGAAAATAAAACACCTGTATCTGTCTGTCAGGATAGACAAACGTCTCAAAAAATCAGGAACATGATTACCTTCCAGGCATATTCTGCTGAAATCAACAATCATGAAAACATGTTGCTTTTGTTCTGGGTGGGAATCGAACCCTGGTCCACCCACATGGTAGGCAAGAGTTCTACCACTGGACAACCAATTCTTTTGAAAAAAAGGCATTCTTGTTGCCATCAACTAGCCCTTCTGAATTTCTCAAACCAGGGAATTAAAAAGCACATGGCAAACAAATATCAAGAGAAATGCTGATGAGCAAAACAATGCAAGGAAGACAATCACTGATCACAAAAGACACAAACATATAACCTCAGAGCAAACAATGGTAGGGTCCAGGATATAAAGGAGTCAGGATTCCAGTTTTATGGCAAACAATGGTAGAGTCCAGGCTTAAAAGGAGTCAGGATTCCAGCCTCATGGCAAACAATGGTAGAGTCCAGGCTTAAAAGGAGTCAGGATTCCATCCACATTGCAAACAATGGTAGAGTCCAGGCTTAAAAGCAGTCAGGATTCCACCCTCATGTTAAACAATGGTAGAGTCCAGGGTATAAAAGAGTCAGGATTCCAGCCTCATGGCAAACAATGGTAGAGTCCAGGCTTAAAAGGAGTTAAGATTCCACCCTCATGGCAAACAATGGTAGAGTCCAAGGTATAAAGGAGTCAGGATTTCAGCCTCATGGCAAACAATTGTAGCGTCCAGGCTTAAAAGATGTCAGGATTCCAGCCTCATGGCAAACAATGGTAGAGTCCAGGGTATAAAGGAGTCAGGATTCCAACCACATGGCAAACAATGGTAGAGTCCAGGCTTAAATGGAGTCAGGATTCCAACCACATGTTAAACAATGGTAGAGTCCAAGGTATAAAGGAGTCAGGATTCCAGCCTCATGGCAAACAGTGGTAGAGTCCAGGCAAAAAAAAAAAGTTAGGATTATGGCAAACAATGGTAGAGTCCAGGATTAAAAGGAGTCAGGATTCCATCCACATGGCAAACAATGGTAGAGTTCAGGCTTAAAAGGAGTCAGGAGTCCAACCCTCTATAGAGAGTGCAGCCAAAAGAGAAAATAAAACACCTGTATCTGTCTGTCAGGACAGACAAACGTCTCAAAAAATCAGGAACATGATTACCTTCCAGGCATATTCTGCTGAAATCAACAATCATGAAAACATGTTGCTTTTGTTCTGGGTGGGAATCGAACGCTGGTCCACCCACATGGTAGGCTAGAGTTCTACCACTGGACCACCAATTCTTTTGCAAACAAGGAATTCTTGTTGCCATCAACTAGCCCTTCTGAATTTCTCAACCCAGGGAACTAAAAAGCACATGGCAAACAAAAATCAAGAGAAATGCTGATGAGCAAAACAATGCCAGGAAGACAATCACTGATCAAAAAAGACACAAACATATAACCTCAGGGCAGATAATAGTAGAGTCCAGGCTAAAAGAAGGTAGGATTCCAGCTTCATGGCAAACAATGGGAGAGTCCAGGCTTAAATGGAGTCAGGATTCCAACCACATGTTAAACAATGGTAGAGTCCAGGGTGTAAAGGAGTCAGGATTCCAGCCTCATGGCAAACAATGGTAGAGTCCAGGCTAAAAGAAGTTAGGATTCCAGCCTCATGGCAAATAATGGTAGAGACCAGGCTTAAAAGGAATCAGGAGTCCAACCATCTATAGAGAGTACAGCCAAAAGAGAAAAAAAAACACCTGTAGCTGTCTGTCAGGATAGACAAACGTCTCAAAAAATCAGGAACATGATTACCTTCCAGGCATATTCTGCTGAAATTAACAATCATCAAACAAGTTGCATTTGCACTGTGTGGGAATCGAACCCTGGTCCACCCACATGGTAGACAAAAGTTCTACCACAGGACCACTAATTCTTTTGAAAATGAGAAATTCTTGTTGCCATCAACTAGCCCTTCTGAATTTCTCAAACCTGGAAATTAAAAAACACATGGCAAACAAAAATCAAGAGAAATGCTGATGAGCAAAACAATGCCAGGAAGACAATCACTGATCACAAAAGACACAAACATATAACCTCAGGGCAAACAATGGTAGTGTCCAGGATATAAAGGAGTCAGGATTCCAGCCTCATGGCAAACAATTGTAGCGTCCAGGCTTAAAAGATGTCAGGATTCCAACCACATGTTAAACAATGGTAGAGTCCAAGGTATAAAGGAGTCAGGATTCCAGCCTCATGGCAAACAATGGTAGAGTCCGGGTTAAAAGCAGTTAGGATTCCAACCACATGTTAAACAATGGTAGAGTCCAGGGTATAAAGGAGTCAGGATTCCACCCATATGGCAAACAATGGTAGAGTCCAAGTTATAAAGGAGTCAGGATTCCAGACTCATGGCAAACAATGGTAGAGTCCCGGCTTAAATGGAGTCAGGATTCCAACCACATGGTAAACAATGGTAGAGTCCAGGCTTAAATGGAGTCAGGAGTCCATCCATCTATAGAGAATACAGCCATAAGAGAAAAAAAAAAACCTGTAGCTGTCTGTCAGGATAGAGAAACGTCTCAAAAAATCAGGAACATGATTACCTTCCAGGCATATTCTGCTGAAATCAACAATCATCAAACAAGTTGCATTTGCACTGTGTGGGAATCGAACCCTGGTCCACCCACATTGTAGACAAGAGTTCTACCACTGGACCACCAATTCTCTTGAACACAAGGCGTTCTTGTTGCCATCAACTAGTTCTTCTGAATTTCTCAAACCAGGGAATTAAAAAGCACATGACAAACAAAGATGAAGAGAAATCCTGATGAGCAAATCAATGTCAGGAAGACAATCACTGATTACAAAAGACACAATCATATAACCTCAGGACAAACAATGGTAGAGTCCAGGCTAAAAGAAGTTAGGATTCCAGCTTCATGGCAAACAATGGTAGAGTCCAGGGTATAAAGGAGTCAGGATTCCACCCATATGGCAAACAATGGTAGAGTCCAAGTTATAAAGGAGTCAGGATTCCAGCTTCATGGCAAACAATGGTAGAGTCCCGGCTTAAATGGAGTCAGGATTCCAACCACATGGTAAACAATGGTAGAGTCCAGGCTTAAATGGAGTCAGGAGTCCAACCATCTGTAGAGTGTACAGCCAAAAGAGAAAAAAATACACCTGTAGCTGTCTGTCAGGATAGACAAACGTCTAAAAAAATCAGGAACATGATTACCTTCCAGGCATATTCTGCTGAAATCAACAATCATCAAACATGTTGCATTTGCACTGTGTGGGAATCGAACCCTGGTCCACCCACATTGTAGGCAAGAGTTCTACCACTGGACCACCAATTCTCTTGAACATAAGGCGTTCTTGTTGCCATCAACTAGTCCTTCTGAATTTCTCAAACCAGGGAATTAAAAAGCACATGACAAACAAAGATCAAGAGAAATCCTGATGAGCAAATCAATGTCAGGAAGACAATCACTGATTACAAAAGACACAATCATATAACCTCAGGACAAACAATGGTAGAGTCCAGGCTAAAAGAAGTTAGGATTCCAGCTTCATGGCAAACAATGGTAGAGTCCAGGCTAAAAGATGTTAGGATTCCAGCTTCATGGCAAACAATGGGAGAGTCCAGGCTTAAATGGAGTCAGGATTCCAACCACATGTTAAACAATGGTAGAGTCCAGGGTATAAAGGAGTCAGGATTCCAACCACATGGCAAACAATGGTAGAGTCCAGGGTATAAAGGAGTCAGGATTCCAACCACATGGCAAACAATGGTAGAGTCCAGGGTATAAAGGAGTCAGGATTCCAGCCTCATGGCAAACAATGGTAGAGTCCAGGCTTAAAAGGAGTCAGGAGTCCAACCATCTATAGATAGTACAGCCAAGAGAAAAATAAAACACCTGTAGCTGTTTGTCAGGATAGACAAACATCTAAAAAAATCAGGAACATGATTACCTTCCAGGCATATTCTGTTGAAATCAACAATCATCAAACATGTTGCATTTGCGCTGTGTGGGAATCGAACCCTGGTCCACCCACGTGGTAGGCGACAGTTCTACCACTGGACCACCAATTCTTTTGAAAATAAGGCATTCTTGTTACCATCAACTAGCCCTTCTGAATATCTTAAACCAGGGAATTAAAAAGCACATGGCAAACATAGATCAAGAGAAATGCTGATGAGCAAAACAATGCCAGGAAGACAATCACTGATCACAAAAGACATAAACATATAACCTCAGGGCAGACAATGGTAGAGGCCAGGGTATAAAGGAGTCAGGATTCCAGCCTCATGGCAAACAATGGTAGAGTCCAGGCTAAAACAAGTTAGGATTCCAACCACATGTTAAACAATGGTAGAGTCCAGGGTATAAAGGAGTCAGGAATCCAGCCTCATGGCAAACAATGGTAGAGTCCAGGCTTAAATGCAGTCAGGTGGGAATCAAACCCTAGTCCACCCACTTGGTAGACAAGAGTTTTACCACTGGACCACCAATTCTTTTGAAAATTAGGCATTCTTGTTGCCATCAACTAGCCCTTCTAAATTTCTCAAACCAGGGAATTAAAAAGCACATGGCAAACAAAGATCAAGAAAAATGCTGATGAGCAAAACAATGCCAGGAAGACAATCACTGATTACAAAAGACACAATCATATAACCTCAGGACAAACAATGGTCAGGATTCCAACCACATGGCAAACAATGGTAGAGTCCAGGGTATAAAGGAGTCAGGATTCCAACCACATGGCAAACAATGGTAGAGTTCAGGGTATAAAGGAGTCAGGATTCCACCCACATGGCAAACAATGGTAGAGTCCAAGGTATAAAGGAGTCAGGATTCCAGCCTCATGGCAAACAATGGTAGAGTCCAGGCTTAAATGGAGTCAGGATTCCAACCACATGTTAAACAATGGTAGAGTCCAGGGTTTAAATGAGTCAGGATTCCAGCCTCATGGCAAACAATGGTAGAGTCCAGGCTAAAAGAAGTTAGGATTCCAGCTTCATGGCAAACAATGGTAGAGTCCAGGCTTAAATGGAGTCAGGAGTCCAACCATCTATAGACAGTACAGCCAAAAGAGAAAAAACACCTGTAGCTGTCTGTTACGAAAGACAAACGTCTCAAAAAATAAGGAACATGATGACCTTCCAGGCATCTGCTGAAATCAACAATAATCAAAATAAGTTGCTGTAGCCGTGGGTGGGAATCAAACCCTGGTCCCACAACATTGTAGAAATCTAATTGACCCTTTGGTGCCCACCATCTTGTAGAACGCTATAGGTAACTTAATTGTGGTCATGACCAATATAAACTAACCTGACCCTTTTCATGTACAAGAGAGTAAAATTTGTGCTTTAACCTTTGTCAACCGTAATGCAGACTTTCCAATAGCAAAATGATCCTATGGTCCCTACCACCATGTAGAAAGCTATGGGTGCTTGATTGACACTTACTTATCTCCTTTGGTCTTTTATGTGGTTTAATGAGGTTCATCTGAAAAATTGATTTACGAAAGAATACAATTCTGATTTTAATTGTTAATGTACATGTCAATGTTTGTTTCACAAAGGCAGCCAGAGGAGGGTTATATCTCCTTCAAAGTCATCTCCTGCAATATCTTCACTGAGGTCATGACCAATGAAGATTTATCTGGCTCCTTTGAAAATTTAAAGTGCCAAATAGTACATTTTGTTTTTCAAGCTTTATCATATATACAATACAGTCTTTTCAATAACAGAAATTGATCCAAGATGGTGCAGAGTGTGGCAGCCATGTTGCGAGCTCTGTCGAGACACTACAGTGTCACTACTACTATCTATCTGTTTATTTTGTATGTAACCATGTTATCTTTCGTGTGTGATGTCGTCAGTTTAATTGTATATGACAAACACTTTTGGATATTAGCTACACTGCCAATATCCAGAGCCTTCAAACCCACGGGGTTCTCCGTGCACCGCGTGGACAGGACGAAAGACCTCTCGGGGAAGAGCAGAGGAGGGGGTGTATGTTTTATGATCAACGACGCTTGGTGTGATCGAAGGAATGTGCACTCAATCAAGTCCTTTTGCTCCCCTGATCTGGAATACCTCATGCTTTTGTGTCGACCGTACTGGCTGCCGAGGGAGTTCACGGCTGTTATCATCACAGCTGTATACTTTCCCCCTCAAGCCGACACAGACCAGGCACTTAAAGAACAAAGAACCAAAATTCTTCCAGCATATAACATGCAACACACAGGGAAACCGGATTTTGGATCATTGTTACTCTTCCTTCCAGGATGGCTACAAGTCCCTCCCCCGCCCACCCTTCGGCAAATCGGACCACTCTTCTGTGCTGCCTGATTACAGGCAGAAGCTGAAACAGGACAATGACAACGACGAGACGGCCTACAGAGAAGGGGTGTGCGCTCTGACACACTGGTGTTAGGAGAACCACCTCTCACTCAATACTGACAAGACCAAAGAGATTGTTGTGGACTTCAGGAAACAGGAAAGAGAACACACCCCCATCACCATCAATGGGTCACCAGTGGAGAGGGTCAACAGCTTCAAGTTCCTCGAGGATCTCACATGGTCTGCTCACACAGATGCAGTGGTGAAGAAGGCTCACCAGCGCCTGTTCTACCTCAGGCGTCTGAGGAAGTTCGGGATGAACCACAACATCCTCAGATCATTCTACACCTGCACTGTGGAGAGCATTCTGTCTGGTTGCATCACAGCCTGGTACGAGAACACCACCACCCTTAACCGCAAGGCCCGGCAGAGGGTGATCCGAACATCCAGCCACATCACAGGAGGTTAATTTCCCAATCTCCAGAATATTTAAAACAGGTGGTGTCTGAGAAAGGCACGGAGGATCATCAGTGACTCTAGCCACCCAAGTCACGGTCTGCTATCCCTACTGCCCTCAGGCAGACGGTATCACAGCATCCGGACATGCACAAGCCGACAAAGGGACAGCTACTTTCCTCAAGCTGTCCGAATACTCAATGTGAACTGGTATAATATCAACCCACCCCCACCCTTTTGCATACACATCACTTTAACTTTGACAGATCATCAGCATGGAGAAATTAAAGGCAAGATTAATGACGCAACTCAAAGAACACCGCTACTCTTTAAGTCAACTTTCAGTCAATGTTAATGTTATATTATGTTAGTTATAAAGTTAGCCTGAAAGAAAGCCTGTGTATGTTTGTAACATTTTTGCAACATTTTGGATATATGTATATTTAATCTCAATTTTAACAATACAGAGAGATTAAATTAATATATCTAAGCAATTAAAACTGAAGAGGGGATTTTCTGTAAAATGTAATTCCACAAAATGCAAATAATAACTGAGGCAAAAGTTAGGACACCCTCACATGTATTCCCTCTTAAAATGGCTCAAATCATACACAGGTTATCACACCAGGTGCACAAAATAGTAGATCATTACATTTTGAATGAGACTTGCCCTATCTAAACCTCAGACATTTAGTTTGGTGTGCAGCAAAAGAGCTGTAAGATGCCTTCAGAAAAAAACATTGTAGCATCCTATGAGTCTGGTAAGGGATTTAAAAAGATTTTGTAATCAGCCATTCCACTGTCCAGAAGATCGTCTACAAGTGGAGGGCTTTCAAAACAACTGCCAACATGCCCAGGTCTGGTCGCCCCAGCAAGTTCACCCCAAGAGCAGACCACAAGATGCTAAAAGAGGTCTCTAAAAACCCTAAAATGTCATCTCGGGACCTACAGCAGGCTCTGGCTACTGTTGATGTAAACGTACATGCCTCTACAATCAGAAAGAGACTGCACAAGTTTAACTTGGGAGCATGGGAGGTGTGCAAGGAGGAAACCTTTGCTCTCTGAGAGAAACATCAAGGCCAGAATGACATTTGCCAGAGAGAATGTTGACAAAGACCAGGACTTCTGGAATAATGTTCTTTGGACAGATGAGTCCATAATTGAATTATTTGGACACCACAGCAGAGGATATGTCTGGCGTAAACCAAAGACAGCATTCTAGGAAAAGAAACTCATACCAAGTGTGAAGCATGGAAGTGTCATGGTTTGGGGCTGCTTTGCTGCAGCAGGACCTGGTCAGCTCACCATCATAGAATTCACCATGAATTCTATTGTGTTCTACTGTGTTCTAAGGTACTTGAAGAACATGTGAGACCATCTGTTAGAAAATAAAAGCTACAGCGGAACTGGACCGTGCAACATGACAATGACCCAAAACATACTAGTAAATCAACCAAAGACTGGCTGAAAAGGCAAAAATGGAGAGTCCTGGAATGGCTGAGTCAAAGTCCAGATCTGAATCCCATTGAGATGCTGTGGGGTGACTTGAAAAGGGCTGTACATCCAAGAAACCCCTCAAACATCTCACAGCTGAAAAAAATTTGCATTGAGGAGTGAGGTCAAATTTGCTCAGACCGATGTCAGAGACTGGAAGATGGCTACAAAAAGCGTCTCACTGCAGTTATTTCAGCCAAAGGAGGAAACACTAGCTATTAGGGGCTTGGGTGTCCTATCTTTTTCCTCAGTTAAAATAGGCATTTTTGTAGAATTACATTTACAGAAGATCTTAAACACTTTTCTTCAGGTTTAATTGTTTAGTTATACTTTACAATACATTAAACTTAATTTGTTTAAGTTTAATGTTATAACTTTAATCTCACTGTATTGTCAAAATTGAGACTAAATAACCATATATTAAAAAATGTTGACACATTACTGTAAATGTCATATTAGACTTGAATATATCATATCAGTGTTTCTTTCTAGTGATACTCTATGGTTGAGAAGGAGAAAAGCAGCATGTATTAGAATCAGATTGATAAGTTAAAACACAAATTTAAGGTCCAAAATGTTTTGTCCTGTTTTACTGGTACTATTTACTGGCATGAAAATAATCCAGAATAATCCCTATTGTTATTATATTTAAACCCTCTACAACAAATAAAAGTATAAACTCCATTAACATTGGTAAGGTGATGCAGAAACTTTATAAACTATTGATTCAGAAACCTTATAAATTATTGATTCATTAAACAGTTAGTATAACCACCAATAGCTCTGGTAAGATGGTGCAGAAATTTAATAAACTAGTGATCCATTAAACAGTTAGTTTAGCACCATTAAATTTTGGTAAGATGATGCACAATGTTTATAAACTATTGATTGATTAAACAGTTAGTTAAAATACCATTAGCTTAGGTTAGATGATGCAGAATCTTCATAAATTATTGATACATTAACCAGTTAGTTTAACCACCACTAACTTTGGTTAGATGATGCAGAATCTTTAAAAACCATTGAGTCATTAAACAGTGAGTTTAACTCCACTAACTTTGGTAAGATGATGCAGAGTGTTTATAAAGTATTGATTCATTAAACAGTTAGATAAAATACCATTAGCTTAGGTTACATGATGCAAAATCTTTAAAAACTATTGATACATTAACCAGTTAGTATAACCACCACTAGCTTTGGTAAGATGATGCAGAATCTTTATAAACAATTGAATCAGTAAACAGTTATGTTAACTACCACTAACTTTGGTAAAATTATGCAGAATCTTTATAAACTATTAATTCATTAAACAGATAGTTTAATCACCACTACCTTTGAATATATGGTGCAGAATCTTTATAAACTATTGATTCATTAAACAGTCAGTTAAAATAGCATTAGCTTTGGTTATATGATGCAGAATCTTAATAAATTATTGATTCATTAAACAGTTAGTTTAAACAACAGTACCTTTGGTTATATGACGCAGAATCTTTACAAACTATTGATACATTAACCAGTTAGTTTAACCACCACTAGCTTTGGTAAGATGATGCAGAATCTTTATAAACTATTGATACAGTAACCAGTTAGTTTCACTACCACTAGCTTTGGTTATATGATGCAGAAACTATATTAACTATTGATACATTAACCAGTTAGTTTAACAACCACTGGCTTTGGTAAGATGATGCAGAATCTTTATAAACTATTGACTCATTAAATAGTTATGTTAACTACCACTAACTTTGGTAAAATAATGCAGAATCTTTAAAAACTATTCATTCATTAAACAGTTAGTTTAACTACCACTAGCTTTGGTTACATGATGGAGAATCTTTAAAAACTTTTGATTCAATGAACAGGTAGTTTAAATACCATTAGCTTAGGTAAAATGATGGAGAATCTTTATAAACTATTGATTCATTAAACAGTTACTTTAACCACCACTAGCTTTGGTTAGATGATGCAAAATCTTTATAAACTATTGATTCATTAAAAAGATAGCTTAACTACTATAAGCTTTGGTAAGATGATGCAGAATCTTTATAAACTATTGATTCATTAAACAGTTAGTTTAATCAACACTACCTTTGGTTATATGAGCAGAATCTTTATAAACTATTGCTACATTAACCAGTTAGTTTAACCACCACTAGCTTTGGTTAGATGATGCAGAATCTTTATAAACTATTGATTCATTAAAAAGTTAGCTTAACTATTATAAGCTTTGGTAAGATGATGCAGAATCTTTATAAACTATTGATTCATTAAACAGTTAGTTTAATCAACACTACCTTTGGTTATATGAGCAGAATCTTTATAAACTATTGCTACATTAACCAGTTAGTTTAACCACCACTAGCTTTGGTTAGATGATGCAGAATCTTTATAAAATATTGATTCATTAAAAAGTTAGCTTAACTATTATAAGCTTTGGTAAGATAATGCAGAATCTTTATAAACTATTGATTCATTAAACAGTTAGTTTAATCAACACTACCTTTGGTTATATGAGCAGAATCTTTATAAACTATTGCTACATTAACCAGTTAGTTTAACCACCACTAGCTTTGGTTAGATGATGCAGAATCTTTATAAACTATTGATACAGTAACCAGTTAGTTTAACTACCACTAGCTTTGGTTACATGATGGAGAATCTTTATAAACTAATGATTCATTAAATAGTTATGTTAACTACCACTAGCTTTGGTTACATGATGGAGAATCTTTATAAACTTTTGATTCAATAAACAGGTAGTTTAAATACCATTAGCTTAGGTAAAATGATGCAGAATCTTTATAAACTAATAATTCATTAAACAGATAGTTTGATCACCACTACTTTTGGTTTGATGATGCAGAACCTTTATAAACTATTAATTCATTAAACAGTTATGTTAACTACCACTAACTTTGGTAAAATGATGCAGAATCTGTATAAACTATTGATTCATTAAACAGTTAGTTTAATCAATACTACCTTTGGTTAGATGATGCAAAATCTTTATAAACTATTGATTCATTAAAAAGTTAGTTTAACTACTACAAGCTTTGGTAAGATGATGCAGAATCTTTATAAACTACTGAATAAATAAACAGTTATTGTAACCACCACTAGCATTGGTTAGATGATGCAGAATCTTTATAAACTATTGACTCGTGAAAACAGTTAGTTTAACTACCACTAGCTTTGGTTATATGATACAGAATCTTTATAAACTATTAATTCATTAAACAGATATGATAACTACCACTACTATTGGTAAGATGATGCAGAATCTTTATAAACTATTGATTTATTAAACAGTCAGTTAAAATAGCATTAGCTTTGGTTATATGATGCAGAATCTTTATAAACTATTGATACATTAAGCAGTTAGTTTAACCACCACTAGCTTTGGTAAGATGATGAAGAATCTTTATAAACTATTGATACAGTAACCAGTTAGATTAACTACCACTAGCTTTGGTTATATAATGCAGAATCTTTATAAATTATTGATACAATAACCAGTTACTTTAACAACCACTGGCTTTGGAAAGATAATGCAGAATCTCTATAAACTATTGATACATTAATCACTTAGTTTAACTACCACTAGCTTTGGTTATATGATGCAGAATCTTAATAAACTATTGATTCATTAAACAGTTAGTTTAATCAACACTACCTTTGGTTATATGAGCAGAATCTTTATAAACTATTGCTACATTAACCAGTTGGTTTAACCACCACTAGCTTTGGTTAGATGATGCAGAATCTTTATAAACTATTGATACATTAACCAGTTAGTTTAACCACCACTACCTTTGGTTAGATGATGCATAATCTTTATAAACTATTGTTTCATTAAACAGTTAGTTTAACTACCACTAGCTTTGGTTATATGATGCAGAATCTTTATAAACTATTGATACATTAAACAGTTAGTTTAACTACTACTAACTTTGGGAAAATGATGCAGAATATTTATAAACTGTTGATTCAATAATCAGTTAGTTTAAATACCACTAGCTTTGGTAAGATGATGGAGAATCTTTATAAACTATTGATACATTAACCAGTTAGTTTAGCCACCATTAGCTTTGCTAAGATGATGCATAATCTTTATAAACTATTGATACATTAACCAGTTAGTTTAACTACCACTATCTTTGGTTATATGATGAAGAATCTTTATTAACTATTGATACATTAACTAGTTAGTTTAACTACCACTAGCTTTGGTAAGATGATGCAGAATCTTTATAAACTATTGATACATGAACCAGTTATTTTAAACCACCACTAGCTTTGGATAGATGATGCAGAATCTTTATAAACTATTGATTCATTAAACAGATAGTTTAATGACCACTAGCTTTTTTTAGATGATGCAGAATCTTTATAAACTATTAATTCATTAAACAGTTTTGTTAACTACCACTAACTTTGGTAAAATGATACATAATCTTAATGAAATATTTATTCATTAAACAGTTAGTTTAACCACCACTAGCTTTGGTTAGATGATGCAGAATCTTTATAAACTATTGATACATTAACCAGTTAGTTTAACCACCACTACCTTTGGTTAGATGATGCATAATATTTATAAACTATTGTTTCATTAAACAGTTAGTTTAACTACCACTAGCTTTGGTTATATGATGTAGAATCTTTATAAACTATTGATACATTAAACAGTTAGTTTAACTACTACTAACTTTGGGAAAATGATGCAGAATATTTATAAACTGTTGATTCAATAATCAGTTAGTTTAAATACCACTAGCTTTGGTAAGATGATGGAGAATCTTTATAAACTATTGATACATTAACCAGTTAGTTTAGCCACCATTAGCTTTGCTAAGATGATGCAGAATCTTTATAAACTATTGATACATTAACCAGTTAGTTTAACTACCACTATCTTTGGTTATATGATGAAGAATCTTTATTAACTATTGATACATTAACTAGTTAGTTTAACTACCACTAGCTTTGGTAAGATGATGCAGAATCTTTATAAACTATTGATACATGAACCAGTTAGTTTAAACCACCACTAGCTTTGATAAGATGATGCAAAATCTTTATAAACTATTGATACATTAACCAGTTATGTTAACTTACAATAGTATTGGTAAGATGATACATAATCTTAATGAAATATTGATTCATTAAACAGTTAGTTTAACTACCACTAGCTTTGATAAGATGATGCAAAATCTATATAAACTATTGATTCATTAAACAGTTAGTTTAAACCACCACTAGCTTTGATAAGATGATGCAAAATCTTTATAAACTATTGATACATTAACCAGTTATGTTAACTTACAATAGTATTGGTAAGATGATACATAATCTTAATGAAATATTGATTCATTAAACAGTTAGTTTAACTACCACTAGCTTTGGTAAGAAGATGCATAATCTTTATAAACTATTGATTCATTAAACAGTTAGTTTAAACCACCACTAGCTTTGGTAAGATGATGCAGAATCTTTATAAACTATTGATACATTAACCAGTTATGTTAACTTACAATAGTATTGGTAATATGATACATAATCTTAATGAAATATTGATTCATTAAACAGTTATTTTAACTACCACTAACATTGGTAAAATGATGCAGAATCGTCATAAACTATTGATTCATTAAACAGTTAGTTTAATCAATACTACCTTTGGTTAGATGATGCATAATCTTTATAAACTATTGATTCATTAAACAGTTAGTTGAATCACCACTTCCTTTGGATAGATGATGCAGAATCTTTATAAACTATTAATTCATTAAACAGTTATGTTAACTACCACTAACATTGGTAAAATAATGCAGAATCTGTATAAACTATTGATTCATTAAACAGTTAGTTTAATCAATACAACCTTTGGTTAGATGATGCAGAATCTTTATAAACTATTGATTCATTAAACAGTTTTGTTAACTACCACTAACTTTGGTAAAATGATACATAATCTTAATGAAATATTTATTCATTAAACAGTTAGTTTAACTACCACTAGCTTTTATAAGATGATGCAAAATCTTTATAAACTATTGATACATTAACCAGTTATGTTAACTTACAATAGTATTGGTAAGATGATACATAATCTTAATGAAATATTGATTCATTAAACAGTTAGTTTAACTACCACTAGCTTTGGTAAGAAGATGCATAATCTTTATAAACTATTGATTCATTAAACAGTTAGTTTAAACCACCACTAGCTTTGGTAAGATGATGCAGAATCTTTATAAACTATTGATACATTAACCAGTTATGTTAACTTACAATAGTATTGGTAAGATGATACATAATTTTAATGAAATATTGATTCATTAAACAGTTATTTTAACTACCACTAACATTGGTAAAATGATGCAGAATCTTTATAAACTATTGATTCATTAAACAGTTAGTTTAATCAATACTACCTTTGGTTAGATGATGCATAATCTTTATAAACAAATGAGTCATTAATCAGATAGTTTAATCACCACTACCTTTGGTTAGATGATGCAGAATCTTTATAAACTATTAATTCATTAAAAAGTTATGTTAACTACCACTAACTTTGGTTATATGATGCAGAATCTTTTAAAACTATTGATTCATTAAACAGTTAGTTTTATCAATACTACCTTTGGTTAGATGATGCAGAATCTTTATAAACTATTGATTCATTAAACAGATCGTTTAACTACCACTAGCTTTGGTTATATAATGCAGAATCTTTTAAAATTATTGATTCATTAAACAGTTATGTTAACTACCACTAACATTGGTAAAATGATGCAGAATCTGAATAAACTATTGATTCATTAAACAGTTAGTTTAATCAATACAACCTTTGCTTAGATGATGCATAATATTTATAAACTATTGATTCATTAAACAGGTAGTTGAATCACCACTTCCTTTGGATAGATGATGCAAAATCTTTATAAAATATTGATTCATTAAACAGTTTTGTTAACTACCACTAACTTCGGTAAAATGACACATAATCTTAATAAAATATTTATTCATTAAACAGTTAGTTTAACTACCACTAGCTTTGGTTATATGATGCAGAGTCTTTAAAAACTATTGATTCATTAAACAGTTAGTTTAATCATTACTACCTTTGGTTAGATGATGCATAATCTTTATAAACTACTGATTCATTAATCAGTTAGTTTAATCACCAATACCTTTGGTTAGATGATGCAGAATCTTTATAAACTATTAATTCATTAAAAAGTTATGTTAACTACCACAAACTTTGGTAAAATAATGCAGAATCTGTATAAACTATTGATTCATTAAAAAGTTAGTTTAATCACCACTTCCTTTGGATAGATGATGCAGAATCTTTAAAAACTATTGATTCATTAAACAGTTATGTTAACTACCACTAGCTTTGGTTATATGATGCAGAATCTTTAAAAATTATTGATTCATTAAACAGTTATTTTAACTACCACTAACATTGGTTAAATGATGCAGAATCTTTATAAACTATTGATTCATTATACAGTTAGTTGAATCACCACTTCCTTTGGATAGATGATGCAGAATATTTATAAAGTATTCATTCATTAAACAGTTATGTTAACTACCACTAACTTTGGTAAAATAATACAGAATCTGTATTAACTATTGATTCATTAAACAGTTAGTTTAATCAATACTACCTTTGGTTAGATGATGCTTAATCTTTATAAACTATTGGTTCAATAAACAGTTAGTTGAATCACCACTTCCTTTGGATAGATGATGCAGAATCTTTATAAACTATTGATTCATTAAACAGATAGTTTAACGACAACTAGCTTTGGTTATATGATGCCGAATCTTTAAAAACTATTGATTCATTAAACAGTTATGTTAACTAGCACTAACATTGGTAAAATAATGCACAATATTTATAAACTATTGATTCAAAAAACAGATAGTTTCATCACCACTACGTTTGGTTTGATGATGCAGAATCTTTATAAACTATTAATTCATTAAACAGTTATGTTAACTACCACTAACTTTGGTAAAATGATGCAGAATCTGTATAAACTATTGATTCATTAAACAGTTAGTTCAATCAGTACTACCTTTGGTTAGATGATGCATAATCTTTATAAACTACTGATTCAATAATCAGATAGTTTAATCACCACTACCTTTGGTTAGATGATGCAGAATCTTTATAAACTATTCATTCATTAAACAGTTATGTTAACTACCACTAACTTTGGAAAAATAAAGCAGAATCTATATTAACTATTGATTCATTAAACAGTTAGTTTAATCAATACTACCTTTGGTTATATGATGCAGAATCTTTAAAAACTATTGATTCATTAAACAGTTAGTTTAATCAATACTACCTTTGGTTAGATGATGCATCATCTTTATAAACTATTGATTCATTAAACAGTTAGTTGAATCACCACGTCCTTTGGAAAGATGATGCAGAATCTTTATAAACTATTGATTCATTAAACAGTTAGTTTAAACCACCACTAGCTTTGGTAAGATGATGCAGAATCTTTATAAACTATTGATACATTAACCAGTTATGTTAACTTACAATAGTATTGGTAAGATGATACATAATCTTAATGAAATATTGATTCATTAAACAGTTATTTTAACTACAACTAACATTGGTAAAATGATGCAGAATCTTTATAAACTATTGATTCATTAAACAGTTAGTTTAATCAATACTACCTTTGGTTAGATGATGCATAATCTTTATAAACTATTGATTCATTAAACAGTTAGTTGAATCACCACTTCCTTTGGATAGATGATGCAGAATCTTTATAAACTATTAATTCATTAAACAGTTATGTTAACTACCACTAACATTGGTAAAATAATGCAGAATCTGTATAAACTATTGATTCATTAAACAGTTAGTTTAATCAATACAATCTTTGTTTAGATGATGCAGAATCTTTATAAACTATTAATTCATTAAACAGTTTTGTTAACTACCACTAACTTTGGTAAAATGATACATAATCTTAATAAAATATTTATTCATTAAACAGTTAGTTTAACTACCACTAGCTTTTATAAGATGATGCAAAATCTTTATAAACTATTGATACATTAACCAGTTATGTTAACTTACAATAGTATTGGTAAGATGACACATAATCTTAATGAAATATTGATTCATTAAACAGTTAGTTTAACTACCACTAGCTTTGGTAAGAAGATGCATAATCTTTATAAACTATTGATTCATTAAACAGTTAGTTTAAACCACCACTAGCTTTGGTAAGATGATGCAGAATCTTTATAAACTATTGATACATTAACCAGTTATGTTAACTTACAATTGTATTGGTAAGATGATACATAATCTTAATGAAATATTGATTCATTAAACAGTTATTTTAACTACCACTAACATTGGTAAAATGATGCAGAATCTTTATAAACTATTGATTCATTAAACAGTTAGTTTAATCAATACTACCTTTGGTTAGATGATGCATAATCTTTATAAACAACTGATTCATTAATCAGATAGTTTAATCACCACTACCTTTGGTTAGATGATGCAGAATCTTTATAAAGTATTAATTCATTAAACAGTTATGTTAACTACCACTAACTTTGGTTATATGATGCAGAATCTTTTAAAACTATTGATTCATTAAACAGTTAGTTGAATCACCACGTCCTTTGTAAAGATGATGCAGAATCTTTATAAACTATTGATTCATTAAACAGTTAGTTTAATTATTACTACCTTTTGGTTAGATGATGCAGAATCTTTGTAAACTATTAATTCATTAAACAGTTATGTTAACTACCACTAACATTGGTAAAATGATGCAGAATCTGTATAAACTATTGATTCATTAAACAGTTAGTTTTATCAATACTACCTTTGTTTAGATGATGCAGAATCTTTATAAACTATTGATTCATTAAACAGATCGTTTAACTACCACTAGCTTTGTTTAGATTATGCAGAATCTTTTATAAACTATTAATTCATTAAACAGTTTTGTTAACTACCACTATCTTTGGTAAGATGATACATAATCTTAATGAAATATTTATTCATTAAACAGTTAATTTAACTACCACTAGCTTTGATAAGATAATGCATCATCTTTAAACTATTGATTTATTAAACAGTTAGTTTAAACCACCTCTAGCTTTGGTAAGATGATGCAAAATCTTTATAAACTATTGATACATTAACGAGTTATGTTAACTTAAACTAGTATTGGTAAGATGATACATAATCTTAATGAAATATTGATTCATTAAACAGTTATGTTAACTACCACTAACTTTGGTAAAATGATGCAGAATCTTTTATAAACTATTGATTCATTAAACAGTTAATCAATACAACCTTTGGATAGATGATGCAGAATCTTTATAAACTATTAATTCATTAAACAGTTTTGTTAACTACCACTAACTTTGGTAAAATGATACATAATCTTAATGAAATATTTATTCATTAAACAGTTAGTTTAACTACCACTAGCTTTGATAAGATGATGCAAAATCTTTATAAACTATTGATTCATTAAACAGTTAGTTTAAACCACCACTAGCTTAGATAAGATGATGCAAAATCTTTATAAACTATTGATACATTAACCAGTTATGTTAACTTACAATAGTATTGGTAAGATGATACATAATCTTAATGAAATATTGATTCATTAAACAGTTATTTTAACTACCACTAACATTGGTAAAATGATGCAGAATCGTCATAAACTATTGATTCATTAAACAGTTAGTTTAATCAATACTACCTTTGGTTAGATGATGCATAATCTTTATAAACTATTGATTCATTAAACAGTTATGTTATCTACCACTAACATTGGTAAAATGATGCAGAATCTGTATAAACTATTGATTCATTAAACAGTTAGTTTAATCAATACAACCTTTGTTTAGATGATGCAGAATCTTTATAAACTATTAATTCATTAAACAGTTTTGTTAACTACCACTAACTTTGGTAAAATGATACATAATCTTAATGAAATATTTATTCATTAAACAGTTAGTTTAACTACCACTAGCTTTTTATAAGATGATGCAAAATCTTTATAAACTATTGATACATTAACCAGTTATGTTAACTTACAATAGTATTGGTAAGATGATACATAATCTTAATGAAATATTGATTCATTAAACAGTTATTTTAACTACCACTAACATTGGTAAAATGATGCAGAATCGTCATAAACTATTGATTCATTAAACAGTTAGTTTAATCAATACTACCTTTGGTTAGATGATGCATAATCTTTATAAACTATTGATTCATTAAACAGTTAGTTGAATCACCACTTCCTTTGGATAGATGATGCAGAATCTTTATAAACTATTAATTCATTAAACAGTTATGTTAACTACCACTAACATTGGTAAAATGATGCAGAATCGTCATAAACTATTGATTCATTAAACAGTTATGTTAACTACCACTAATTTTGGTAAAATGATGCAGAATCTGTATAAACTATTGATTCATTAAACAGTTAGTTTAATCAATAGTATCTTTGGTTAGATGATGCAGAATCTTTATAAACTATTGATTCATTATACAGTTAGTTTGATCAATACAACCTTTTGATTAGATGATGCAGAATCTTTATAAACTATTAATTCATTAAACAGTTAGTTGAATCACCACTTCCTTTGGAAAGATGATGCAGAATCTTTATAAACTGTTGATTCAATAAACAGTTTGTTTAAATACCAATAGCTTAGGTAAGATGATGCATAATCTTTATAAACTATTGATTCATTAAACAGTTATTTGAATCACCACTTCCTTTGGATAGATGATGCAGAATCTTTATAAACTATTGATTCATTAAACAGATAGTTTAACGACAACTAGCTTTGGTTATATGATGCCGAATCTTTAAAAACTATTGATTCATTAAACAGTTATGTTAACTACCACTAACTTTGGTAAAATGATGCAGAATCTGTATAAACTATTAATTCATTAAACAGTTAGTTTTATCAATACTACCTTTGGTTATATGATGCAGAATCTTTAAAAACTATTGATTCATTAAACAGTTAGTTTAATCAATACTACCTTTGGTTAGATGATGCATCATCTTTATAAACTATTGATTCATTAAACAGTTAGTTGAATCACCACGTCCTTTGGAAAGATGATGCAGAATCTTTATAAACTATTGATTCATTAAACAGTTAGTTTAATTATTACTACCTTTGGTTAGATGATGCAGAATCTTTGTAAACTATTAATTCATTAAACAGTTATGTTAACTACCACTAACTTTGGTAAAATGATGCAGAATCTGTATAAACTATTGATTCATTAAACAGTTAGTTTTATCAATACTACTTTTGGTTAGATGATGCATAATCTTTATAAACTACTGATTCATTAATCAGATAGTTTAATCACCACTACCTTTGGTTAGATGATGCAGAATCTTTATAAACTATTAATTCATTAAACAGTTATGTTAACTACCACTAACTTTGGTTATATGATGCAGAATATTTTAAAACTATTGATTCATTAAACAGTTAGTTTTATCTATACTACCTTTGGTTAGATGATGCAGAATCTTTATAAACTATTGATTCATTAAACAGATCGTTTAACTACCACTAGCTTTGGTTATATGATGCAGAATCTTTAAAAATTATTGATTCATTAAACAGTTATGTTAACTACCACTAACATTGGTAAAATGATGCAGAATCTGAATAAACTATTGATTCATTAAACAGTTAGTTTAATCAATACAACCTTTGCTTAGATGATGCATAATCTTTATAAATTACTGATTCATTAATCAGATAGTTTAATCACCACTACCTTTGGTTAGATGATGCAGAATCTTTATAAACTATTAATTCATTAAACAGTTATGTTAACTACCACTAACTTTGGAAAAATAAAGCAGAATCTATATTAACTATTGATTCATTAAACAGTTAGTTTAATCAATACTACCTTTGGTTATATGATGCAGAATCTTTAAAAACTATTGATTCATTAAACAGTTAGTTTAATCAATACTACCTTTGGTTAGATGATGCATCATCTTTATAAACTATTGATTCATTAAACAGTTAGTTGAATCACCACGTCCTTTGGTTAGATGATGCATAATCTTTATAAACTATTGATTCATTAAACAGTTATGTTAACTACCACTAATATTGGTAAAATGATGCAGAATCTGTATAAACTATTGATTCATTAAACAGTTAGTTTAATCAATACAACCTTTGTTTAGATGATGCAGAATCTTTATAAACTATTAATTCATTAAACAGTTTTGTTTACTACCACTAACTTTGGTAAAATGATACATAATCTTAATGAAATATTTATTCATTAAACAGTTAGTTTAACTACCACTAGCTTTTATAAGATGATGCAAAATCTTTATAAACTATTGATACATTAATCAGTTATGTTAACTTACAATAGTATTGGTAAGATGATACATAATCTTAATGAAATATTGATTCATTAAACAGTTATTTTAACTACCACTAACATTGGTAAAATGATGCAGAATCTTTATAAACTATTGATTCATTAAACAGTTAGTTTAATCAATACTACCTTTGGTTAGATGATGCATAATCTTTATAAACAACTGATTCATTAATCAGATAGTTTAATCACCACTACCTTTGGTTAGATGATGCAGAATCTTTATAAACTATTAATTCATTAAACAGTTATGTTAACTACCACTAACTTTGGTTATATGATGCAGAATCTTTTAAAACTATTGATTCATTAAACAGTTAGTTGAATCACCACGTCCTTTGGAAAGATGATGCAGAATCTTTATAAACTATTGATTCATTAAACAGTTAGTTTAATTATTACTACCTTTGGTTAGATGATGCAGAATCTTTGTAAACTATTAATTCATTAAACAGTTATGTTAACTACCACTAACATTGGTAAAATGATGCAGAATCTGTATAAACTATTGATTCATTAAACAGTTAGTTTTATCAATACTACCTTTGTTTAGATGATGCAGAATCTTTATAAACTATTGATTCATTAAACAGATCGTTTAACTACCACTAGCTTTGTTTAGATTATGCAGAATCTTTATAAACTATTAATTCATTAAACAGTTTTGTTAACTACCACTATCTTTGGTAAGATGATACATAATCTTAATGAAATATTTATTCATTAAACAGTTAATTTAACTACCACTAGCTTTGATAAGATAATGCATCATCTTTAAACTATTGATTTATTAAACAGTTAGTTTAAACCACCTCTAGCTTTGGTAAGATGATGCAGAATCTTTATAAACTATTGATACATTAACGAGTTATGTCAACTTACACTAGTATTGGTAAGATGATACATAATCTTAATGAAATATTGATTCATTAAACAGTTATGTTAACTACCACTAACTTTGGTAAAATGATGCAGAATCTTTATAAACTATTGATTCATTAAACAGTTAATCAATACAACCTTTGGATAGATGATGCAGAATCTTTATAAACTATTAATTCATTAAACAGTTTTGTTAACTACCACTAACTTTGGTAAAATGATACATAATCTTAATGAAATATTTATTCATTAAACAGTTAGTTTAACTACCACTAGCTTTGATAAGATGATGCAAAATCTTTATAAACTATTGATTCATTAAACAGTTAGTTTAAACCACCACTAGCTTAGATAAGATGATGCAAAATCTTTATAAACTATTGATACATTAACCAGTTATGTTAACTTACAATAGTATTGGTAAGATGATACATAATCTTAATGAAATATTGATTCATTAAACAGTTATTTTAACTACCACTAACATTGGTAAAATGATGCAGAATCGTCATAAACTATTGATTCATTAAACAGTTAGTTTAATCAATACTACCTTTGGTTAGATGATGCATAATCTTTATAAACTATTGATTCATTAAACAGTTATGTTATCTACCACTAACATTGGTAAAATGATGCAGAATCTGTATAAACTATTGATTCATTAAACAGTTAGTTTAATCAATACAACCTTTGTTTAGATGATGCAGAATCTTTATAAACTATTAATTCATTAAACAGTTTTGTTAACTACCACTAACTTTGGTAAAATGATACATAATCTTAATGAAATATTTATTCATTAAACAGTTAGTTTAACTACCACTAGCTTTTATAAGATGATGCAAAATCTTTATAAACTATTGATACATTAACCAGTTATGTTAACTTACAATAGTATTGGTAAGATGATACATAATCTTAATGAAATATTGATTCATTAAACAGTTATTTTAACTACCACTAACATTGGTAAAATGATGCAGAATCGTCATAAACTATTGATTCATTAAACAGTTAGTTTAATCAATACTACCTTTGGTTAGATGATGCATAATCTTTATAAACTATTGATTCATTAAACAGTTAGTTGAATCACCACTTCCTTTGGATAGATGATGCAGAATCTTTATAAACTATTAATTCATTAAACAGTTATGTTAACTACCACTAACATTGGTAAAATGATGCAGAATCGTCATAAACTATTGATTCATTAAACAGTTATGTTAACTACCACTAATTTTGGTAAAATGATGCAGAATCTGTATAAACTATTGATTCATTAAACAGTTAGTTTAATCAATAGTATCTTTGGTTAGATGATGCAGAATCTTTATAAACTATTGATTCATTATACAGTTAGTTTGATCAATACAACCTTTTGATTAGATGATGCAGAATCTTTATAAACTATTAATTCATTAAACAGTTAGTTGAATCACCACTTCCTTTGGAAAGATGATGCAGAATCTTTATAAACTGTTGATTCAATAAACAGTTTGTTTAAATACCAATAGCTTAGGTAAGATGATGCATAATCTTTATAAACTATTGATTCATTAAACAGTTATTTGAATCACCACTTCCTTTGGATAGATGATGCAGAATCTTTATAAACTATTGATTCATTAAACAGATAGTTTAACGACAACTAGCTTTGGTTATATGATGCCGAATCTTTAAAAACTATTGATTCATTAAACAGTTATGTTAACTACCACTAACTTTGGTAAAATGATGCAGAATCTGTATAAACTATTAATTCATTAAACAGTTAGTTTTATCAATACTACCTTTGGTTATATGATGCAGAATCTTTAAAAACTATTGATTCATTAAACAGTTAGTTTAATCAATACTACCTTTGGTTAGATGATGCATCATCTTTATAAACTATTGATTCATTAAACAGTTAGTTGAATCACCACGTCCTTTGGAAAGATGATGCAGAATCTTTATAAACTATTGATTCATTAAACAGTTAGTTTAATTATTACTACCTTTGGTTAGATGATGCAGAATCTTTGTAAACTATTAATTCATTAAACAGTTATGTTAACTACCACTAACTTTGGTAAAATGATGCAGAATCTGTATAAACTATTGATTCATTAAACAGTTAGTTTTATCAATACTACTTTTGGTTAGATGATGCATAATCTTTATAAACTACTGATTCATTAATCAGATAGTTTAATCACCACTACCTTTGGTTAGATGATGCAGAATCTTTATAAATTATTAATTCATTAAACAGTTATGTTAACTACCACTAACTTTGGTTATATGATGCAGAATCTTTTAAAACTATTGATTCATTAAACAGTTAGTTTTATCAATACTACCTTTGGTTAGATGATGCAGAATCTTTATAAACTATTGATTCATTAAACAGATCGTTTAACTACCACTAGCTTTGGTTATATGATGCAGAATCTTTAAAAATTATTGATTCATTAAACAGTTATGTTAACTACCACTAACATTGGTAAAATGATGCAGAATCTGAATAAACTATTGATTCATTAAACAGTTAGTTTAATCAATACAACCTTTGCTTAGATGATGCATAATCTTTATAAATTACTGATTCATTAATCAGATAGTTTAATCACCACTACCTTTGGTTAGATGATGCAGAATCTTTATAAACTATTAATTCATTAAACAGTTATGTTAACTACCACTAACTTTGGAAAAATAAAGCAGAATCTATATTAACTATTGATTCATTAAACAGTTAGTTTAATCAATACTACCTTTGGTTATATGATGCAGAATCTTTAAAAACTATTGATTCATTAAACAGTTAGTTTAATCAATACTACCTTTGGTTAGATGATGCATCATCTTTATAAACTATTGATTCATTAAACAGTTAGTTGAATCACCACGTCCTTTGGAAAGATGATGCAGAATCTTTATAATCTATTGATTCATTAAACAGTTAGTTTAATTATTACTACCTTTGGTTAGATGATGCAGAATCTTTGTAAACTATTAATTCATTAAACAGTTATGTTAACTACCACTAACTTTGGTAAAATGATGCAGAATCTGTATAAACTATTGATTCATTAAACAGTTAGTTTTATCAATACTACTTTTGGTTAGATGATGCATAATCTTTATAAACTACTGATTCATTAATCAGATAGTTTAATCACCACTAACTTTGGTTAGATGATGCAGAATCTTTATAAACTATTAATTCATTAAACAGTTATGTTAACTACCACTAACTTTGGTTATATGATGCAGAATATTTTAAAACTATTGATTCATTAAACAGTTAGTTTTATCTATACTACCTTTGGTTAGATGATGCAGAATCTTTATAAACTATTGATTCATTAAACAGATCGTTTAACTACCACTAGCTTTGGTTATATGATGCAGAATCTTTAAAAATTATTGATTCATTAAACAGTTATGTTAACTACCACTAACATTGGTAAAATGATGCAGAATCTGAATAAACTATTGATTCATTAAACAGTTAGTTTAATCAATACAACCTTTGCTTAGATGATGCATAATATTTATAAACTATGGATTCATTAAACAGGTAGTTGAATCACCACTTCCTTTGGATAGATGATGCAAAATCTTTATAAAATATTGATTCATTAAACAGATAGTTTAATGACCACTAGCTTTGTTTAGATGATGCAGAATCTTTATAAACTATTAATTCATTAAACAGTTTTGTTAACTACCACTAACTTTGGTAAGATGATACATAATCTTAATGAAATATTTATTCATTAAACAGTTAATTTAACTACCACTAGCTTTGATAAGATAATGCATAATCTTTAAACTATTGATTTATTAAACAGTTAGTTTAAACCACCTCTAGCTTTGGTAAGATGATGCAGAATCTTTATAAACTATTGATACATTAACGAGTTATGTTAACTTACACTAGTATTGGTAAGATGATACATAATCTTAATGAAATATTGATTCATTAAACAGTTATGTTAACTACCACTAACTTTGGTAAAATGATGCAGAATCTGTATAAACTATTGATTCATTAAACAGTTAGTTTAATCAATACAACCTTTGGATAGATGATGCAGAATCTTTATAAACTATTGATTCATTAAACAGATAGTTTAATGACCACTAGCTTTTTTTAGATGATGCAGAATCTTTATAAACTATTAATTCATTAAACAGTTTTGTTAACTACCACTAACTTTTGGTAAAATGATACATAATCTTAATGAAATATTTATTCATTAAACAGTTAGTTTAACTACCCCTAGCTTTGATAAGATGATGCAAAATCTTTAAAAACTATTGATTCATTAAACAGTTAGTTTAAACCACCACTAGCTTTGATAAGATGATGCAAAATCTTTATAAACTATTGATACATTAACCAGTTATGTTAACTTACAATAGTATTGGTAAGATGATACATAATCTTAATGAAATATTGATTCATTAAACAGTTAGTTTAACTACCACTAGCTTTGGTAAGAAGATGCATAATCTTTAAACAGTTAGTTTAATCAATACTACGTATGGTTAGATGATGCATAATCTTTATAAACTATTGATTCATTAAATAGATAGTTTAACGACCACTAGCTTTGGTTATATGATGCAGAATCTTTAAAAAATATTGATTCATTAAATAGTTATGTTAACTACCACTAACATTGGTAAAATGATGCAGAATCTGTATAAACTATTGATTCAGTACACAGTTAGTTTAATCAATACTACCTTTGGTTAATGATGCATAATCTTTATAAACTATTGATTCATTAAACAGTTAGTTTAATTATTACTACCTTTGGTTAGATGATGCAGAATCTTTGTAAACTATTAATTCATTAAACAGTTATGTTAACTACCACTAACATTGGTAAAATGATGCAGAATCTGTATAAACTATTGATTCATTAAACAGTTAGTTTTATCAATACTACCTTTGTTTAGATGATGCAGAATCTTTATAAACTATTGATTCATTAAACAGTTAATCAATACAACCTTTGGATAGATGATGCAGAATCTTTATAAACTATTGATTCATTAAACAGATAGTTTAATGACCACTAGCTTTTTTTAGATGATGCAGAATCTTTATAAACTATTAATTCATTAAACAGTTTTGTTAACTACCACTAACTTTGGTAAAATGATACATAATCTTAATGAAATATTTATTCATTAAACAGTTAGTTTAACTACCACTAGCTTTGATAAGATGATGCAAAATCTTTATAAACTATTGATTCATTAAACAGTTAGTTTAAACCACCACTAGCTTTGATAAGATGATGCAAAATCTTTATAAACTATTGATACATTAACCAGTTATGTTAACTTACAATAGTATTGGTAAGATGATACATAATCTTAATGAAATATTGATTCATTAAATAGTTATTTTAACTACCACTAACATTGGTAAAATGATGCAGAATCGTCATAAACTATTGATTCATTAAACAGTTAGTTTAATCAATACTACCTTTGGTTAGATGATGCATAATCTTTATAAACTATTGATTCATTAAACAGTTATGTTAACTACCACTAATATTGGTAAAATGATGCAGAATCTGTATAAACTATTGATTCATTAAACAGTTAGTTTAATCAATACAACCTTTGTTTAGATGATGCAGAATCTTTATAAACTATTAATTCATTAAACAGTTTTGTTTACTACCACTAACTTTGGTAAAATGATACATAATCTTAATGAAATATTTATTCATTAAACAGTTAGTTTAATCAATACTACCTTTGGTTAGATGATGCAGAATCTTTATAAACTATTAATTCATTAAACAGTTTTGTTTACTACCACTAACTTTGGTAAAATGATGCATAATCTTTATAAACAACTGATTCATTAATCAGATAGTTTAATCACCACTACCTTTGGTTAGATGATGCAGAATCTTTATAAACTATTAATTCATTAAACAGTTATGTTAACTACCACTAACTTTGGTTATATGATGCAGAATCTTTTAAAACTATTGATTCATTAAACAGTTAGTTGAATCACCACGTCCTTTGGAAAGATGATGCAGAATCTTTATAAACTATTGATTCATTAAACAGTTAGTTTAATTATTACTACCTTTGGTTAGATGATGCAGAATCTTTGTAAACTATTAATTCATTAAACAGTTATGTTAACTACCACTAACATTGGTAAAATGATGCAGAATCTGTATAAACTATTGATTCATTAAACAGTTAGTTTTATCAATACTACCTTTGTTTAGATGATGCAGAATCTTTATAAACTATTGATTCATTAAACAGATCGTTTAACTACCACTAGCTTTGTTTAGATTATGCAGAATCTTTATAAACTATTAATTCATTAAACAGTTTTGTTAACTACCACTATCTTTGGTAAGATGATACATAATCTTAATGAAATATTTATTCATTAAACAGTTAATTTAACTACCACTAGCTTTGATAAGATAATGCATCATCTTTAAACTATTGATTTATTAAACAGTTAGTTTAAACCACCTCTAGCTTTGGTAAGATGATGCAGAATCTTTATAAACTATTGATACATTAACGAGTTATGTCAACTTACACTAGTATTGGTAAGATGATACATAATCTTAATGAAATATTGATTCATTAAACAGTTATGTTAACTACCACTAACTTTGGTAAAATGATGCAGAATCTTTATAAACTATTGATTCATTAAACAGTTAATCAATACAACCTTTGGATAGATGATGCAGAATCTTTATAAACTATTAATTCATTAAACAGTTTTGTTAACTACCACTAACTTTGGTAAAATGATACATAATCTTAATGAAATATTTATTCATTAAACAGTTAGTTTAACTACCACTAGCTTTGATAAGATGATGCAAAATCTTTATAAACTATTGATTCATTAAACAGTTAGTTTAAACCACCACTAGCTTAGATAAGATGATGCAAAATCTTTATAAACTATTGATACATTAACCAGTTATGTTAACTTACAATAGTATTGGTAAGATGATACATAATCTTAATGAAATATTGATTCATTAAACAGTTATTTTAACTACCACTAACATTGGTAAAATGATGCAGAATCGTCATAAACTATTGATTCATTAAACAGTTAGTTTAATCAATACTACCTTTGGTTAGATGATGCATAATCTTTATAAACTATTGATTCATTAAACAGTTATGTTATCTACCACTAACATTGGTAAAATGATGCAGAATCTGTATAAACTATTGATTCATTAAACAGTTAGTTTAATCAATACAACCTTTGTTTAGATGATGCAGAATCTTTATAAACTATTAATTCATTAAACAGTTTTGTTAACTACCACTAACTTTGGTAAAATGATACATAATCTTAATGAAATATTTATTCATTAAACAGTTAGTTTAACTACCACTAGCTTTTATAAGATGATGCAAAATCTTTATAAACTATTGATACATTAACCAGTTATGTTAACTTACAATAGTATTGGTAAGATGATACATAATCTTAATGAAATATTGATTCATTAAACAGTTATTTTAACTACCACTAACATTGGTAAAATGATGCAGAATCGTCATAAACTATTGATTCATTAAACAGTTAGTTTAATCAATACTACCTTGGTTAGATGATGCATAATCTTTATAAACTATTGATTCATTAAACAGTTAGTTGAATCACCACTTCCTTTGGATAGATGATGCAGAATCTTTATAAACTATTAATTCATTAAACAGTTATGTTAACTACCACTAACATTGGTAAAATGATGCAGAATCGTCATAAACTATTGATTCATTAAACAGTTATGTTAACTACCACTAATTTTGGTAAAATGATGCAGAATCTGTATAAACTATTGATTCATTAAACAGTTAGTTTAATCAATAGTATCTTTGGTTAGATGATGCAGAATCTTTATAAACTATTGATTCATTATACAGTTAGTTTGATCAATACAACCTTTTGATTAGATGATGCAGAATCTTTATAAACTATTAATTCATTAAACAGTTAGTTGAATCACCACTTCCTTTGGAAAGATGATGCAGAATCTTTATAAACTGTTGATTCAATAAACTGTTTGTTTAAATACCAATAGCTTAGGTAAGATGATGCATAATCTTTATAAACTATTGATTCATTAAACAGTTATTTGAATCACCACTTCCTTTGGATAGATGATGCAGAATCTTTATAAACTATTGATTCATTAAACAGATAGTTTAACGACAACTAGCTTTGGTTATATGATGCCGAATCTTTAAAAACTATTGATTCATTAAACAGTTATGTTAACTACCACTAACTTTGGTAAAATGATGCAGAATCTGTATAAACTATTAATTCATTAAACAGTTAGTTTAATCAGTACTACCTTTGGTTAGATGATGCATAATCTTTATAAACTATTGATTCATTAAACAGTTAGTTTAACTACCACTAGCTTTGGTTATATGATGCAGAATCTTTAAAAACTATTGATTCATTAAACAGTTATGTTAACTACCACTAACTTTGGAAAAATAAAGCAGAATCTATATTAACTATTGATTCATTAAACAGTTAGTTTTATCAATACTACCTTTGGTTATATGATGCAGAATCTTTAAAAACTATTGATTCATTAAACAGTTAGTTTAATCAATACTACCTTTGGTTAGATGATGCATCATCTTTATAAACTATTGATTCATTAAACAGTTAGTTGAATCACCACGTCCTTTGGAAAGATGATGCAGAATCTTTATAAACTATTGATTCATTAAACAGTTAGTTTAATTATTACTACCTTTGGTTAGATGATGCAGAATCTTTGTAAACTATTAATTCATTAAACAGTTATGTTAACTACCACTAACTTTGGTAAAATGATGCAGAATCTGTATAAACTATTGATTCATTAAACAGTTAGTTTTATCAATACTACTTTTGGTTAGATGATGCATAATCTTTATAAACTACTGATTCATTAATCAGATAGTTTAATCACCACTACCTTTGGTTAGATGATGCAGAATCTTTATAAACTATTAATTCATTAAACAGTTATGTTAACTACCACTAACTTTGGTTATATGATGCAGAATATTTTAAAACTATTGATTCATTAAACAGTTAGTTTTATCTATACTACCTTTGGTTAGATGATGCAGAATCTTTATAAACTATTGATTCATTAAACAGATCGTTTAACTACCACTAGCTTTGGTTATATGATGCAGAATCTTTAAAAATTATTGATTCATTAAACAGTTATGTTAACTACCACTAACATTGGTAAAATGATGCAGAATCTGAATAAACTATTGATTCATTAAACAGTTAGTTTAATCAATACAACCTTTGCTTAGATGATGCATAATCTTTATAAATTACTGATTCATTAATCAGATAGTTTAATCACCACTACCTTTGGTTAGATGATGCAGAATCTTTATAAACTATTGATTCATTAAACAGTTATGTTAACTACCACTAACTTTGGAAAAATAAAGCAGAATCTATATTAACTATTGATTCATTAAACAGTTAGTTTAATCAATACTACCTTTGGTTATATGATGCAGAATCTTTAAAAACTATTGATTCATTAAACAGTTAGTTTAATCAATACTACCTTTGGTTAGATGATGCAGAATCTTTGTAAACTATTAATTCATTAAACAGTTATGTTAACTACCACTAACTTTGGTAAAATGATGCAGAATCTGTATAAACTATTGATTCATTAAACAGTTAGTTTTATCAATACTACTTTTGGTTAGATGATGCATAATCTTTATAAACTACTGATTCATTAATCAGATAGTTTAATCACCACTACCTTTGGTTAGATGATGCAGAATCTTTATAAATTATTATTTCATTAAACAGTTATGTTAACTACCACTAACTTTGGTTATATGATGCAGAATCTTTTAAAACTATTGATTCATTAAACAGTTAGTTTTATCAATACTACCTTTGGTTAGATGATGCAGAATCTTTATAAACTATTGATTCATTAAACAGATCGTTTAACTACCACTAGCTTTGGTTATATGATGCAGAATCTTTAAAAATTATTGATTCATTAAACAGTTATGTTAACTACCACTAACATTGGTAAAATGATGCAGAATCTGAATAAACTACTGATTCATTAAACAGTTAGTTTAATCAATACAACCTTTGGTTAGATGATGCATAATATTTATAAACTATTGATTCATTAAACAGGTAGTTGAATCACCACTTCCTTTGGATAGATGATGCAAAATCTTTATAAAATATTGATTCATTAAACAGATAGTTTAATGACCACTAGCTTTGTTTAGATGATGCAGAATCTTTATAAACTATTAATTCATTAAACAGTTTTGTTAACTACCACTAACTTTGGTAAGATGATACATAATCTTAATGAAATATTTATTCATTAAACAGTTAATTTAACTACCACTAGCTTTGATAAGATAATGCATAATCTTTAAACTATTGATTTATTAAACAGTTAGTTTAAACCACCTCTAGCTTTGGTAAGATGATGCAGAATCTTTATAAACTATTGATACATTAACGAGTTATGTCAACTTACACTAGTATTGGTAAGATGATACATAATCTTAATGAAATATTGATTCATTAAACAGTTAGTTTAACTACCACTAGCTTTGGTAAGAAGATGCATAATCTTTAAACAGTTAGTTTAATCAATACTACGTATGGTTAGATGATGCATAATCTTTATAAACTATTGATTCATTAAATAGATAGTTTAACGACCACTAGCTTTGGTTATATGATGCAGAATCTTTAAAAAATATTGATTCATTAAATAGTTATGTTAACTACCACTAACATTGGTAAAATGATGCAGAATCTGTATAAACTATTGATTCAGTACACAGTTAGTTTAATCAATACTACCTTTGGTTAATGATGCATAATCTTTATAAACTATTGATTCATTAAACAGTTAGTTGAATCTTCACTTCCTTTGGATAGATGATGCAGAATCTTTATAAACTTTTATTTCATTAAACAGTTATGTTAACTACCCCTAACTTTGGTAAAATGATGCAGAATCTTTATAAACTATTGATTCATTAAACAGTTAGTTGAATCACCACTTCCTTTGGAAAGATGATGCAGAACCTTTATAAACTATTGATTCATTAAACAGTTATGTTAACTACCACTAACTTTGGTAAAATGATGCAGAATCTGTATAAACTATTGATTCGTTAAACAGTTAGTTTAATCAATACTACCTTTGGTTAGATGATGCATAATCCTTATAAACTATTGATTCATTAAACAATTAGTTTAATCACCACTACCTTTGAATAGATGACGCAGAATCTTTATAAACTATTGATTCATTAAACAGTTATGTTAACTACAACTAACTTTGGTAAAATGATGCAGAATCTGTATAAACTATTGATTTATTAAACAGTTAATTTAATCACCACTTCCTTTGGATAGATGATGCAGAATCTTTATAAACTATTGATTTAATGAAAAAGTTAGTTTAATCACCACTACCTTTGGTTGGATGACGCAGAATCTTTCAGGACAGACAAAGGTCTCAAAAAATCAGGAACATGATTACCTTCCAGGCATTTTCTGCTAAAATCAACAATCATCAAAAGAAGTTGCTTTTGCCCTGGGGGGGAATCGAACCCTGGTCCATTCACATGGAACGCAAGAGTTCTACTACTGGACCACTAATTCTTTTGAAAACAAAGAATTCTTGTTGCCATCAACTAGCCCTTCTGATTTTCTCACACCAACAAATTAAAAAGCACATGGAAAACAAAGATCAAGAGAAATGCTTATGAGCAAAACAATGCCAGGAAGACAATCACTGATTACAAAAGACACAAACATATAACCTCAGGGCAGACAATGGAAGAGTCCAGGCTAAAAGAAGTTAGGATTCCAGCTTCATGGCAAACAATGGTAGAGTCCAGGATATAAAGGAGTCAGGATTCCACCCACATGGCAAACAATGGTAGAGTCCAGGGTATAAAGGAGTCAGGAATCCACCCACATGGCAAACAATGGTAGAGTCCAAGGTATAAAGGAGTCAGGATTCCAGCCTCATGGCAAACAATGGTAGAGTCCAGGCTTAAAAGGAGTCAGGATTCCACCCACATGGCAAACAATGGTAGAGTCCAGGCTAAAAAGATGTCAGGATTCCAGCCTCATGGCAAATAATGGTAGAGTCCAGGCTTAAAAGGAGTCAGGAGTCCAACCATCTGTAGAGAGTACAGCCAAAAGAGAAAAAAACACACCTGTAGCTGTCTGTCAGGATAGACAAACGTCTCAAAAAATCAGGAACATGATTACCTTCCAGGCATATTCTGCTGAAATCAACAATCATCAAAACAAGTTGCTTTTGCCCTGGTTGGGAATCAAACCCTAGTCCACCCACATGGTAGGCGAAAGTTCTACCACTGGACCACCAATTCTTTTGCAAGCAAAGCATTCTTGTTGCCTTCAACTAGCCCTTCTGAATTTCTCAAACCAGGGAATTAAAAAGCACATGGCAAACATAGATTCAGAGAAATGCTGATGAGCAAAAACAATGCCAGGAAGACAATCACTGATCACAAAAGACACAAACATATAACCTCTGGGCAGACAATGGTAGAGGGTATAAAGCAGTCAGGATTCCAGGCTCATGGCAAACAATGGTAGAGTCCAGGCTAAAAGAATTTAGGATTCCAGCTTCATGGCAAACAATGGTAGAGTCCAGGCTTAAAAGGAGTCAGGATTCCACCCACATGGCAAACAATGGTAGAGTCCAGGCTAAAAGAAGTTAGGATTCCAGCTTCATGGCAAATAATGGTAGAGTCCAGGCTTAAAAGGAGTCAGTAGTCCAACCATCTGTAGAGAGTACAGCCAAAAGAGAAAAAAAAAACACATGTAGCTGTCTGTCAGGATAGACAAATGTCTCAAAAAATCAGGAACATGATTACCTTCCAGGCATATTCTGCTAAAATCAACAATCATCAAAAGAAGCTGCTTTTGCCCTGGCTGGGAATCGAACCCTGGTCAATCCACATGGTAGGCAAGAGCTCTACCACTGGACCACTAACTCTTTTGAAAATGAGAAATTCTTGTTACCATCAACTAGCCCTTCTGAATTTCTCAAACCAGGGAATTAAATAGCACATGGCAAACATAGATCAAGAGAAATGCTGATGAGCAAAACAATGCCAGGAAGACAATCACTGATCACAAAAGACACAAACATATAACCTCTGGGCAGACAATGGTAGAGTCCAGGCTACAAGAAGTTAGGATTCCAGCTTCATGGCAAACAATGGTAGAGTCCAGGCTTAAAAGGAGTCAGGATTCCACCCACATGGCAAACAATGGTAGAGTCCAGGCTAAAAGATGTCAGGATTCCAGCCTCATGGCAAATAATGGTAGAGTCCAGGCTTAAAAGGAGTCAGGAGTCCAACCATCTGTAGAGAGTACAGCCAAAAGAGAAAAAAACACATGTAGCTGTCTGTCAGGATAGACAAACGTCTCAAAAAATCAGGAACATGATTACCTTCCAGGCATATTCTGCTGAAATCAACAATCATCAAAACAAGTTACTTTTGTTCTGGTTGGGAATCGAACCCTGGTCCACCCACATGGTAGGCGAGAGTTCGACCACTGGACAACCAATTCTTTTGCAAACAAAGCATTCTTGTTGCCTTCAACTAGCCCTTCTGAATTTCTCAAACCAGGGAATTAAAAAGCACATGGCAAACATAGATCAAGAGAAATGCTGATGAGCAAAACAATGCCAGGAAGACAATCACTGATCACAAAAGACACAAACATATAACCTCTGGGCAGACAATGGTAGAGGGTATAAAGCAGTCAGGATTCCAGGCTCATGGCAAACAATGGTAGAGTCCAGGTTAAAAGAATTTAGGATTCCAGCTTCATGGCAAACAATGGTAGAGTCCAGGCTTAAAAGGAGTCAGGATTCCACCCACATGGCAAACAATGGTAGAGTCCAGGCTAAAAGAAGTTAGGATTCCAGCTTCATGGCAAACAATGGTAGAGTCCATGCTTAAAAGGAGTCAGGATTCCACCCACATGGCAAACAATGGTAGAGTCCAGTCTCAAAAAATCAGGAACATGATTACCTTCCAGGCATATTCTGCTAAAATCAACAATCATCAAAACAAGCTGCTTTTGCCCTGGCTGGGAATCGAACACTGGTCAATCCACATGGTAGGCAAGAGCTCTACCACTGGACCACTAACTCTTTTGAAAATGAAAAATTCTTGTTACCATCAACTAGCCCTTCTGAATTTCTCAAACCAGGGAATTAAAAGTACATGGCAAACATAGATCAAGAGAAATGCTGATGAGCAAAACAATGCCAGGAAGACAATCACTGATCACAAAAGACACAAACATATAACCTCTGGGCAGACAATGGTAGAGGGTATAAAGCAGTCAGGATTCCAGCCTCATGGCAAACAATGGTAGAGTCCAGGCTACAAGAAATTAGGATTCCAGCTTCATGGCAAACAATGGTAGAGTCCAGGCTTAAAAGGAGTCAGGATTCCACCCACATGGCAAACAATGGCAGAGTCCAGGCTAAAGATGTCAGGATTCCAGCCTCATGGCAAATAATGGTAGAGTCCAGGCTTAAAAGGAGTCAGGAGTCCAACCATCTGTAGAGAGTACAGCCAAAAGAGAAAAAAACACATGTAGCTGTCTGTCAGGATAGACAAACGTCTCAAAAAATCAGGAACATGATTACCTTCCAGGCATATTCTGCTGAAATCAACAATCATCAAAACAAGTTGCTTTTGCCCTGGTTGGGAATCGAACCCTGGTCCACCCACATGGTAGGCGAGAGTTCTACCACTGGACCACCAATTCTTTTGCAAACAAGGCATTCTTGTTGCCTTCAACTAGCCCTTCTGAATTTCTCAAACCAGGGAATTAAAAAGCACATGGCAAGCATAGATCAAGAGAAATGCTGATGAGCAAAACAATGCCAGGAAGACAATCACTGATCACAAAAGACACAAACATATAACCTCTGGGCAGACAATGGTAGAGGGTATAAAGCAGTCAGGATTCCAGCCTCATGGCAAACAATGGTAGAGTCCAGGGTATAAAGGAGTCAGGATTCCATCCACATGGCAAACAATGGTAGAGTCCAGGCTAAAAGAATTTAGGATTCCAGCTTCATGGCAAACAATGGTAGAGTCCAGGCTTAAATGGAGTCAGGATTCCACCCAAATGGCAAACAATGGTAGAGTCCAGGCTTAAAAGGAGTCAGGAGTCCAACCATCTGTAGAGAGTACAGCCAAAAAGAGAAAAAAAAAAAACACCTGTAGCTGTCTTTCAGGAAAGACAAACGTCTCAAAAAATCAGGAACATGATTACCTTCCAGGCATATTCTGCTGAAATCAACAATCATGAAAACAAGTTGCTTTTGCCCTGGTTGGGAATCA
>JAZGTH010000204.1:0-83120 GCA_036877525.1 Chromobotia macracanthus | reverse complement strand
GTTAAAACATGTCAGGACATCAACCTCATAGTAAAAAATGGTAGAGTCCAGACAAAAAACAAATCAGGATTCCAGCATCATGACAAACAATGGTACAGTCCAGGGAAAAGTCAAGTCAGAATTCCAGCCTCATGACAAACAATGGTACAGTCCAGGGAAAAACAAGTCAGGATATCAGCTTCATAGTAAACAATGGTAGAGTCCAGGGTAAAAAAGGAGTCAGGATTCCAGCATCATGACAAACAATGGTACAGTCCAGAGTAAAAACAAGTCAGGATTCCAGCCTCATGACAAAAAATGGTACAGTCCAGGCTAAAAACAAGTCAGGATTCCAGCATCATGACAAACAATGGTACAGTCCAGGGAAAAAAGTTAGGATTCCAACCTCATGACAAACAATGGTACAGTCCAGGCAAAAAGGAGTCAGGATTACAACCACATAACAAACAATGGTAGAGTCCAGACTAAAACAAATCAGGATTCCAGCATCATCACAAACAATGGTACAGTCCAGAGTAAAAACAAGTCAGGATTCCAGCCTCATGACAAACAATGGTACATTCCAGGGTAAAAACAAGTCAGGATTCCAGCAAGATGACAAGCAATGGTACAGTCCAGGGAAAACAAGTCAGAATTCCAGCCTCATGACAAATAATGGTACAGTCCAGGGAAAAACAAGTCAGGATATCAGCCTCATAGTAAAAAAATTGTAGAGTCCAGATTAAAAACAAATCAGGATTCCAGCATCATGACAAACAATGGTACAGTCCAGGGAAAAGTCAAGTCAGGATTCCAGTCTCATGACAAACAATAGTACAGTCCAGGGTTAAAACAAGTCAGGATTCCAGCATTATGACAAAAAAATGGTACAGTCCAGGGTAAAAAAGTGTCAGGATTCCAACCTAATGACAAACAATGGTACAGTCCAGAGTAAAAACAAGTCAGGATTCCAGCCTCATGACAAACAATGGTACAGTCCAGGGAAAAGTCAAGTCAGGATTCCAGTCTCATGACAAACAATAGTACAGTCCAGGGTTAAAACAAGTCAGGATTCCAGCATTATGACAAAAAAATGGTACAGTCCAGGGTAAAAAAGTGTCAGGATTCCAACCTAATGACAAACAATGGTACAGTCCAGGGAAAAACAAGTCAGGATTCCAGCATTATGACAAAAAAATGGTACAGTCCAGGGTAAAAAAGAGTCAGGATTCCAACCTAATGACAAACAATGGTACAGTCCAGGGAAATACAAGTCAGGATATCAGCCTCATAGTAAACAATGTTAGAGTCCAGACAAAAAACAAATCAGGATTCCAGCATCATGACAAACAATGGTACAGTCCAGGGAAAAGTCAAGTCAGAATTCCAGCCTCATGACAAACAATGGTACAGTCCAGGGAAAAACAAGTCAGGATATCAGCTTCATAGTAAACAATGGTAGAGTCCAGGGTAAAAAAGGAGTCAGGATTCCAACCTCATGACAAACAATGGTACAGTCCAGGCAAAAAAGGAGTCAGGATTCCAACCACATGACAAACAATGGTAGAGTCCAGACTAAAAACAAATCAGGATTCCAACATCATGACAAACAATGGTACAGTCCAGAGTAAAAACAAGTCAGGATTCCAGCCTCATGACAAACAATGGTACAGTCCAGGGAAATGTCAAGTCAGGATTCCAGTCTCATGACAAACAATGGTACAGTCCATGGTTAAAACAAGTCAGGATTCCAGCATCATGACAAAAAAATGGTACAGTCCAGGGTAAAAAAGAGTCAGGTTTCCAGCCTCATGACAAACAATGGTACAGTCCAGGTTAAAAAGGAGTCAGGATTCCAGCATCATGACAAACAATGGTACAGTCCAGAGTAAAACAAGTCAGGATTCCAGCCTCATGACAAACAATGGTACAGTCCAGGGAAAAGTCAAGTCAGGATTCCAGTCTCATGACAAACAATGGTACAGTCCATGGTTAAAACAAGTCAAGATTCCAGCATCATGACAAAAAAATGGTACAGTCCAGGGTAAAAAAGAGTCAGGATTCCAACCTAATGACAAACAATGGTACAGTCCAGAGTAAAAACAAGTCAGGATTCCAGCCTCATGACAAACAATGGTACAGTCCAGGGAAATGTCAAGTCAGGATTCCAGTCTCATGTCAAACAATGGTACAGTCCATGGTTAAAACAAGTCAGGATTCCAGCATCATGATAAAAAAAATGGTACAGTCCAGGGTAAAATCAAGTCAGGATTCCAGCCTCATGACAAACAATGGTACAGTCCAGAGTAAAAACAAGTCAGGATTCCAGCCTCATGACAAACAATGGTACAGTCCAGGCAAAAAGGTGTCAGGATTCCAACCACATGACAAACAATGGTAGAGTCCAGACTAAAAACAAATCTGGATTCCAGCATCATGACAAACAATGGTACAGTCCAGAGTAAAAACAAGTCAGGATTCCAGCCTCATGACAAACAATGGTACAGTCCAGGTTAAAAAGGAGCCAGGATTCCAGCATCATGACAAACAATGGTACAGTCCAGAGTAAAAACAAGTCAGGATTCCAGCCTCATGACAAACAATGGTACAGTCCAGGGAAAAGTCAAGTCAGGATTCCAGTCTCATGACAAACATTGGTACAGTCCATGGTTAAAACAAGTCAGGATTCCAGCATCATGACAAAGAAATGGTACAGTCCAGGGTAAAAAAGAGTCAGGATTCCAGCCTCATGACAAACAATGGTACAGTCCAGGTTAAAAAGGAGTCAGGATTCCAGCATCATGACAAACAATGGTACAGTCCAGACTAAAAACAAGTCAGGATTACAGCCTCATGACAAACAATGGTACAGTCCAGGGAAAAGTCAAGTCAGGATTCCAGTCTCATGACAAACAATGGTACAGTCCATGGTTAAAACAAGTCAGGATTCCAGCATCATGACAAAAAAATGGTAGAGTCCAGGGTAAAAAGAGTCAGGATTCCAACCTTATGACAAACAATGGTACAGTCCAGAGTAAAAACAAGTCAGGATTCCAGCCTCATGACAAACAATGGTACAGTCCAGGGAAATGTCAAGTCAGGATTCCAGTCTCATGTCAAACAATGGTACAGTCCATGGTTAAAACAAGTCAGGATTCCAGCATCATGATAAAAAAATGGTACAGTCCAGGATAAAATCAAGTCAGGATTCCACCCTCATGACAAACAATGGTACAGTCCAGAGTAAAAACAAGTCAGGATTCCAGCCTCATGACAAACAATGGTACAGTCCAGGGTAAAATCAAGTCAGGATTCCAGCCTCATGAAAAACAATGGTACAGTCCAGGGTTAAAACAAGTCAGGATTCCAGCCTCATGACAAACAATGGTACAGTCCAGGGAAAAAAGGAGTCAGGATTTCAGTCCCATGGAAAACAATGGTGGAGCCCAGAGTAAAAAAGGAGTAAGGATTCCAGCCTCCTGACAAACAATGGTACAGTCCAGGCTAAAAACGAGTCAGGATTCCAGCCTCATGGCAAACATTGGTACAGTCCAGGGTAAAAAGGAGTCAGGATTTCAGTCTCAGTCTCATGGTCATGGTAAACACCTAGTGCAACCACCCTGTTGCACTAGGTGGGATTCGAACCCTGATCCTACTGCATGGCAGGCAACAGTTCTACCACTGTACCACCAATTCCTTTATACACTAGGCATTCTCATTGCCATCACCTTGCCCCTCTGAACTTTTCAAACCATGGAATTAAAAAGCACATAGCAAACGAAGATCAAGAGACATGCTGAAGAGTTAAAAATGCCAGTAAAGAAACACTGATCACAAAAGACAGACATACAAACTCAAGGCAAAAAAATGGTAGAGTCCAGGCTAAAAACAAGTCAGGATTCCAGCCTCATGACAAACAATGGTGCAGTCCAGGGTTAAAACAAGTCAGGATTCCAGCATCATGACAAAAAAATGGTACAGTCCAGGGAAAAACAAGTCAGGATATCAGCCTCATAGTAAACAATGGTAGAGTCCAGGGAAAACAGGAGTCAGGATTCCAGCATCATGACAAACAATGGTACAGTCCAGAGTAAAAACAAGTCAGGATTCCAGCCTCATGACAAACAATGGTACAGTCCAGGGAAAAGTCAAGTCAGGATTCCAGCATCATGACAAACAATGGTACAGTCCAGGGTTAAAACAAGTCAGGATTCCAGCATCATAACAAACATTGGTACAGTCCAGGGTAAAATCAAGTCAGGATTCCAGCCTCATGAAAAACAATGGTGCAGTCCAGAGTAAAAACAAGTCAGGATTCCAGCCTCATGACAAACAATGGTACAGTCCAGGGTAAAATCAAGTCAGGAATCCAGCCTCATGACAAACAATGGTACAGTCCAGAGTAAAAACAAGTCAGGATTCCAGCCTCATGACAAACAATGGTACAGTCCAGGGTAAAATCAAGTCAGGATTCCAGCCTCATGAAAAACAATGGTGCAGTCCAGGGTTAAAACAAGTCAGGATTCCAGCCTCATGAAAAACAATGGTGCAGTCCAGGGTTAAAACAAGTCAGGATTCCAGCCTCATGACAAACAATGGTACAGTCCAGGGTAAAAAGGAGTCAGGATTTCAGTCCCATGGAAAACAATGGTGGAGTCCAGAGTAAAAAAGGAGTAAGGATTCCATCCTCCTGACAAACAATGGTACAGTCCAGGCTAAAAACGAGTCAGGATTCCAGCCTCATGGCAAACATTGGTACAGTCCAGGGTAAAAAGGAGTCAGGATTTCAGTCTCATGGTAAACAATGGTAGAGTGCAGGGTAAAAAAGGAGTCAGGATTTCAACCATCTATAGAGAGTACAGCCAAATGAGAAAAACACCTGAAGCTGTCTATCAGGAAAGACAAATGTCTCAAAAAAATCAGGAACTTGATTACCTTCCAGGCGTATTCTGCTGAAATCAACAATCATCAAAACAAGTTGCTGTTGCACTAGGTGGGATTCCAACTCTGATCCTACTGCATGGCAGGCAACAGCTCTACCACTGTACCACCAATTCCTTTGTAAACTAGGCATTCTGTTGCCATCACCTTGCCCCTCTGAACTTTTCAAACCATGGAATTAAAAAGCACATAGCAAACGAAGATCAAGAGACATGCTGAAGAGTTAAAAATGCCAGTAAAGAAACACTGATCACAAAAGACAGACATATAACCTCAAGGCAAAAATATGGTAGAGTCCAGGCTAAAAACAAGTCAGGATTCCAGCATCATGACAAACAATGGTACAGTCCAGGGAAAAAAAGTCAGAATTCCAGCCTCATGACAAACAATGGTACAGTCCAGGGAAAAACAAGTCAGGATATCAGCCTCATAGTAAAAAAATGGTAGAGTCCAGGGTAAAAAAGGAGTCAGGATTCCAACCTCATGACAAACAATGGTACCGTCCAGGCAAAAAGGAGTCAGGATTCCAACCACATGACAAACAATGGTAGAGTCCAGACTAAAAACAAATCAGGATTCCAGCATCATGACAAAAAAATGGTACAGTCCAGGGAAAAACAAGTCAGGATATCAGCCTCATAGTAAACAATGGTAGAGTCCAGGGAAACAGGAGTCAGGATTCCAGCATCATGACAAACAATGGTACAGTCCAGAGTAAAAACAAGTCAAGATTCCAGCCTCATGACAAACAATGGTACAGTCCAGGGAAAAGTCAAGTCAGGATTCCAGCATCATGACAAACAATGGTACAGTCCAGGGAAAAAAGGAGTCAGGATTTCAGTCCCATGGAAAACAATGGTGGAGTCCAGAGTAAAAAAGGAGTAAGGATTCCAGCATCATGACAAACAATGGTACAGTCCAGGGAAAAGTCAAGTTAGGATTCCAGTCTCATGACAAACAATGGTACAGTCCAGGGTTAAAACAAGTCAGGATTCCAGCATCATAACAAACATTGGTACAGACCAGGGTAAAAACAAGTCAGGATTCCAGCCTCATGACAAACAATGGTACAGTCCAGAGTAAAAACAAGTCAGGATTCCAGCCTCATGACAAACAATGGTACAGTCCAGGGTAAAATTAAGTCAGGATTCCAGCCTCATGAAAAACAATGGTGCAGTCCAGGGTTAAAACAAGTCAGGATTCCAGCCTAATGACAAACAATGGTACAGTCCAGGGAAAAAAGGAGTCAGGATTTCAGTCCCATGGAAAACAATGGTGGAGTCCAGAGTAAAAAAGAAGTAAGGATTCCAGCCTCCTGACAAACAATGGTACAGTCCAGGCTAAAAACGAGTCAGGATTCCAGCCTCATGGCAAACATTGCTACAGTCCAGGGTAAAAAGGAGTCAGGATTTCAGTCTCAGTCTCATGGTAAACACCTAGTGCAACCACCCTGTTGCACTAGGTGGGATTCGAACCCTGATCCTACTGCATGGCAGGCAACAGTTCTACCACTGTACCACCAATTCCTTTGTAAACTAGGCATTCTCTTTGCCATCACCTTGTCCCTCTGAGTTTTTCAAACCATGGAATTAAAAAGCACATAGCAAACGAAGATCAAGAGACATGCTGAAGAGTTAAAAATGCCAGTAAAGAAACACTGATCACAAAAGACAGACATACAACCTCAAGGCAAAAAAATGGTAGAGTCCAGGCTAAAAACGAGTCAGGATTCCAGCCTCATGGCAAACATTGCTACAGTCCAGGGTAAAAAAGGAGTCAGGATTTCAACCATCTATAGAGAGTACAGCCAAATGAGAAACACACCTGAAGCTGTCTATCAGGAAAGAAAAATGTCTCAAAAAATCAGGAACTTGATTACCTTCCAGGCGTATTCTGCTGAAATCAACAATCATCAAAACAAGTTGCTGTTTCTTTGGGTGGGATTTGAACTCTGACCCTACTGCATGGCAGGCAACAGTTCTGCCACTGTACCACCAATTCCTTTGTAAACTAGGCATTCTCTTTGCCATCACCTTGTCCCTCTGAGTTTTTCAAACCATGGAATTAAAAAGCACATAGCAAACGAAGATCAAGAGACATGCTGAAGAGTTAAAAATGCCAGTAAAGAAACACTGATCACAAAAGACAGACATACAACCTCAAGGCAAAAAAATGGTAGAGTCCAGGCTAAAAACAAGTCAGGATTCCAGCATCATGACAAACAATGGTACAGTCCAGTGAAAAAAAAGTCAGAATTCCAGCCTCATGACAAACAATGGTACAGTCCAGGGAAAAACAAGTCAGGATATCAGCCTCAAAGTAAACAATGTTAGAGTCCAATGAAAAAAGGAGTCAGGATTCCAGATTCATGACAAACAATGACAAAGTCCAGGGAAAAAAACAAGCCAGAATTCCAATCCTCATGACAAACAATAGTACAGTCCAGGGAAAACAAGTCAGGATATCAGCCTCATAGTAAAAAAAATTGTAGAGTCCATGGTAAAAAAGGAGTCAGGATTCCAACCTCATGACAAACAATGGTACAGTCCAGGCAAAAAGGAGTCAGGATTCCAACCTCATGACAAACAATGGTACAGTCCAGGGTAAAATCAAGTCAGGATTCCAGCATCATGACAAACAATGGTACAGTCCAGGGAAAAACAAGTCAGAATTCCAATCCTCATGACAAACAATGGTACAGTCCAGGGTAAAATCAAGTCAGGATTCCAGCCTCATGACAAACAATGGTGCAGTCCAGGGTTAAAACATGTCAGGACATCAACCTCATAGTAAAAAATGGTAGAGTCCAGACAAAAAACAAATCAGGATTCCAGCATCATGACAAACAATGGTACAGTCCAGGGAAAAGTCAAGTCAGAATTCCAGCCTCATGACAAACAATGGTACAGTCCAGGGAAAAACAAGTCAGGATATCAGCTTCATAGTAAACAATGGTAGAGTCCAGGGTAAAAAAGGAGTCAGGATTCCAGCATCATGACAAACAATGGTACAGTCCAGAGTAAAAACAAGTCAGGATTCCAGCCTCATGACAAAAAATGGTACAGTCCAGGCTAAAAACAAGTCAGGATTCCAGCATCATGACAAACAATAGTACAGTCCAGGGAAAAAAAGTTAGGATTCCAACCTCATGACAAACAATGGTACAGTCCAGGCAAAAAGGAGTCAGGATTACAACCACATAACAAACAATGGTAGAGTCCAGACTAAAAACAAATCAGGATTCCAGCATCATCACAAACAATGGTACAGTCCAGAGTAAAAACAAGTCAGGATTCCAGCCTCATGACAAACAATGGTACATTCCAGGGTAAAAACAAGTCAGGATTCCAGCAATATGACAAGCAATGGTACAGTCCAGGGAAAAAACAAGTCAGAATTCCAGCCTCATGACAAATAATGGTACAGTCCAGGGAAAAACAAGTCAGGATATCAGCCTCATAGTAAAAAAATTGTAGAGTCCAGATTAAAAACAAATCAGGATTCCAGCATCATGACAAACAATGGTACAGTCCAGGGAAAAGTCAAGTCAGGATTCCAGTCTCATGACAAACAATAGTACAGTCCAGGGTTAAAACAAGTCAGGATTCCAGCATTATGACAAAAAAATGGTACAGTCCAGGGTAAAAAAGTGTCAGGATTCCAACCTAATGACAAACAATGGTACAGTCCAGAGGAAAACAAGTCAGGATTCCAGCCTCTGACAAACAATGGTACGTCCAGGAAAAGTCAAGTCAGGATTCCAGTCTCATGACAAACAATAGTACAGTCCAGGGTTAAAACAAGTCAGGATTCCAGCATTATGACAAAAAAATGGTACAGTCCAGGGTAAAAAAGTGTCAGGATTCCAACCTAATGACAAACAATGGTACAGTCCAGGGAAAAACAAGTCAGGATTCCAGCATTATGACAAAAAAATGGTACAGTCCAGGGTAAAAAAGAGTCAGGATTCCAACCTAATGACAAACAATGGTACAGTCCAGGGAAATACAAGTCAGGATATCAGCCTCATAGTAAACAATGTTAGAGTCCAGACAAAAAACAAATCAGGATTCCAGCATCATGACAAACAATGGTACAGTCCAGGGAAAAGTCAAGTCAGAAGTCCAGCCTCATGACAAACAATGGTACAGTCCAGGGAAAAACAAGTCAGGATATCAGCTTCATAGTAAACAATGGTAGAGTCCAGGGTAAAAAAGGAGTCAGGATTCCAACCTCATGACAAACAATGGTACAGTCCAGGCAAAAAGGAGTCAGGATTCCAACCACATGACAAACAATGGTAGAGTCCAGACTAAAAACAAATCAGGATTCCAGCATCATGACAAACAATGGTACAGTCCAGAGTAAAAACAAGTCAGGATTCCAGCCTCATGACAAACAATGGTACAGTCCAGGGAAATGTCAAGTCAGGATTCCAGTCTCATGACAAACAATGGTACAGTCCATGGTTAAAACAAGTCAGGATTCCAGCATCATGACAAAAAAATGGTACAGTCCAGGGTAAAAAAGAGTCAGGTTTCCAGCCTCATGACAAACAATGGTACAGTCCAGGTTAAAAAGGAGTCAGGATTCCAGCATCATGACAAACAATGGTACAGTCCAGAGTAAAAACAAGTCAGGATTCCAGCCTCATGACAAACAATGGTACAGTCCAGGGAAAAGTCAAGTCAGGATTCCAGTCTCATGACAAACAATGGTACAGTCCATGGTTAAAAGAAGTCAAGATTCCAGCATCATGACAAAAAAATGGTACAGTCCAGGGTAAAAAAGAGTCAGGATTCCAACCTAATGACAAACAATGGTACAGTCCAGAGTAAAAACAAGTCAGGATTCCAGCCTCATGACAAACAATGGTACAGTCCAGGGAAATGTCAAGTCAGGATTCCAGTCTCATGTCAAACAATGGTACAGTCCATGGTTAAAACAAGTCAGGATTCCAGCATCATGATAAAAAAATGGTACAGTCCAGGGTAAAATCAAGTCAGGATTCCAGCCTCATGACAAACAATGGTACAGTCCAGAGTAAAAACAAGTCAGGATTCCAGCCTCATGACAAACAATGGTACAGTCCAGGGAAATGTCAAGTCAGGATTCCAGTCTCATATCAAACAATGGTACAGTCCATGGTTAAAACAAGTCAGGATTCCAGCATCATGATAAAAAAATGGTACAGTCCAGGGTTAAAACAAGTCAGGATTCCAGCATCATGACAAACAATGGTACAGTCCAGATTAAAAACAAATCAGGATTCCAGCATCATGACAAACAATGGTACAGTCCAGGGTAAAAGTCAAGTCAGGATTCCAGCCTCATGACAAAACAATGGTACAGTCCAGGGAAAAAAACGAGTCAGGATTCCAGCCTCATGACAAACAATGGTACAGTCCAGGGTAAAAAAGTAGTCAGGATTCCAGCCTCATGACAAACAATGGTACAGTCCAGGGTAAAAACGAGTCAGGATTCCAGCCTCATGACAAACAATGGTACAGTCCAGGGAAAAGGCAAGTCAGGATTCCAGTCTCATGACAAACAATAGTACAGTCCAGGGTTAAAACAAGTCAGGATTCCAGCATCTGACAAAAAATGGTACAGTCCAGGGTAAAAAAGTCAAGGATTCCAACCTAATGACAAACAATGGTACAGTCCAGGAAAACAAGTCAGGATTCCAGCACTATGACCAAAAAATGGTACAGTCCAGGGTAAAAAAAGTCAGGATTGCAACCTAATGACAAACAATGGTACAGTCAGGGAAAAAAGTCAGGATGCCAGCCCAAAGAAAACAATGTAGGTCCAGACAAAAACAGACAGGATCCAGCCTCATGGCAAAAAAAATGGTAGAGTCCAGGCAAAAACAAGTCAGGATTCCAGCATCATGACAAACAATGGTACAGTCCAGGGAAAAACAAGTCAGGATTCCAACCTTCATGACAAACAATGGTAGAGTCCAGGGTAAAAACAAGTCAGGATTCCAGCCTCATGACAAACAATGGTACAGTCCAGGGTAAAAACGAGTCAGGATTCCAGCCTCATGACAAACAATGGTACAGTCCAGGGTAAAAAACAAGTCAGGATTCCAGCATCATGACAAACAATGGTACAGTCCAGAGTAAAAACAAGTCAGGATTCCAGCCTCATGACAAACAATGGTATAGTCCAGGGAAATGTCAAGTCAGGATTCCAGTCTCATGACAAACAATGGTACAGTCCATGGTTAAAACAAGTCAGGATTCCAGCATCATGACAAAAAAATGGTACAGTCCAGGGTAAAAAAGAGTCAGGTTTCCAGCCTCATGACAAACAATGGTACAGTCCAGGTTAAAAAGGAGTCAGGATTCCAGCATCATGACAAACAATGGTACAGTCCAGAGTAAAAACAAGTCAGGATTCCAGCCTCATGACAAACAATGGTACAGTCCAGGGAAAAGTCAAGTCAGGATTCCAGTCTCATGACAAACAATGGTACAGTCCATAGTTAAAAGAAGTCAAGATTCCAGCATCATGACAAAAAAATGGTACAGTCCAGGGTAAAAAAGAGTCAGGATTCCAACCTAATGACAAACAATGGTACAGTCCAGAGTAAAAACAAGTCAGGATTCCAGCCTCATGACAAACAATGGTACAGTCCAGGGAAATGTCAAGTCAGGATTCCAGTCTCATGTCAAACAATGGTACAGTCCATGGTTAAAACAAGTCAGGATTCCAGCATCATGATAAAAAAATGGTACAGTCCAGGGTAAAATCAAGTCAGGATTCCAGCCTCATGACAAACAATGGTACAGTCCAGAGTAAAAACAAGTCAGGATTCCAGCCTCATGACAAACAATGGTACAGTCCAGGGAAATGTCAAGTCAGGATTCCAGTCTCATATCAAACAATGGTACAGTCCATGGTTAAAACAAGTCAGGATTCCAGCATCATGATAAAAAAATGGTACAGTCCAGGGTTAAAACAAGTCAGGATTCCAGCATCATGACAAACAATGGTACAGTCCAGAGTAAAAACAAGTCAGGATTCCAGCCTCATGACAAACAATGGTGCAGTCCAGGGTAAAATTAAGTCAGGATTCCAGCCTCATGAAAAACAATGGTGCAGTCCAGGGAAAAAAGGAGTCAGGATTTCAGTCCAATGGAAAACAATGGTGGAGTCCAGAGTAAAAAAGGAGTAAGGATTCCAGCCTCCTGACAAACAATGGTACAGTCCAGGCTAAAAACGAGTCAGGATTCCAGCCTCATGGCAAACATTGGTACAGTCCAGGGTAAAAAGGAGTCAGGATTTCAGTCTCAGTCTCATGGTAAACACCTAGTGCAACCACCCTGTTGCACTAGGTGGGATTCGAACTCTGAACCTATTGCATGGCAGGCAACAGTTCTACCACTGTACCACCAATTCCTTTATACACTAGGCATTCTCGTTGCCATCACCTTGCCCCTCTGAACTTTTCAAACCATGGAATTAAAAAGCACATAGCAAACGAAGATCAAGAGACATGCTGAAGAGTTAAAAATGCCAGTAAAGAAACACTGATCACAAAAGACAGACATACAAACTCAAGGCAAAAAAATGGTAGAGTCCAGGCTAAAAACAAGTCAGGATTCCAGCATCATGACAAACAATGGTACCCTCCAGGCAAAAAAGAGTCAGGATTCCAGCCTCATGACAAACAATGGTACAGTCCAGGAAAAACAAATCAGGATACCAGCATCATGGCAAACAATGGTACAGTCCAGGGTAAAAACAAGTCAGGATTCCAGCCTCATGACAAACAATGGTACAGTCCAGGTTAAAAAGGAGTCAGGATTCCAGCATCATGACAAACAATGGTACAGTCCAGAGTAAAAACAAGTCAGGATTCCAGCCTCATGACAAACAATGGTACAGTCCAGGGAAATGTCAAGTCAGGATTCCAGTCTCATGACAAACAATGGTACAGTCCATGGTTAAAACAAGTCAGGATTCCAGCATCATGACAAAAAAATGGTACAGTCCAGGGTAAAAAAGAGTCAGGATTCCAGCCTCATGACAAACAATGGTACAGTCCAGGTTAAAAAGGAGTCAGGATTCCAGCATCATGACAAACAATGGTACAGTCCAGAGTAAAAACAAGTCAGGATTCCAGCCTCATGACAAACAATGGTACAGTCCAGGGAAAAGTCAAGTCAGGATTCCAGTCTCATGACAAACAATGGTACAGTCCATGGTTAAAACAAGTCAGGATTCCAGCATCATGACAAAAAAATGGTACAGTCCAGGGTAAAAAAGAGTCAGGTTTCCAGCCTCATGACAAACAATGGTACAGTCCAGGTTAAAAAGGAGTCAGGATTCCAGCATCATGACAAACAATGGTACAGTCCAGAGTAAAAACAAGTCAGGATTCCAGCCTCATGACAAACAATGGTACAGTCCAGGGAAAAGTCAAGTCAGGATTCCAGTCTCATGACAAACAATGGTACAGTCCATGGTTAAAACAAGTCAGGATTCCAGCATCATGACAAAAAAATGGTACAGTCCAGGGTAAAAAAGAGTCAGGATTCCAACCTAATGACAAACAATGGTACAGTCCAGAGTAAAAACAAGTCAGGATTCCAGCCTCATGACAAACAATGGTACAGTCCAGGGAAATGTCAAGTCAGGATTCCAGTCTCATGTCAAACAATGGTACAGTCCATGGTTAAAACAAGTCAGGATTCCAGCATCATGATAAAAAAATGGTACAGTCCAGGGTAAAAACAAGTCAGGATTCCAGCCTCATGACAAACAATGGTACAGTCCAGAGTAAAAACAAGTCAGGATTCCAGCCTCATGACAAACAATGGTACAGTCCAGGGAAATGTCAAGTCAGGATTCCAGCCTCATGACAAACAATGGTGCAGTCCAGGGTAAAATTAAGTCAGGATTCCAGCCTCATGAAAAACAATGGTGCAGTCCAGGGAAAAAAGGAGTCAGGATTTCAGTCCAATGGAAAACAATGGTGGAGTCCAGAGTAAAAAAGGAGTAAGGATTCCAGCCTCCTGACAAACAATGGTACAGTCCAGGCTAAAAACGAGTCAGGATTCCAGCCTCATGGCAAACATTGGTACAGTCCAGGGTAAAAAGGAGTCAGGATTTCAGTCTCAGTCTCATGGTAAACACCTAGTGCAACCACCTCTGTTGCACTAGGTGGGATTCGAACTCTGAACCTATTGCATGGCAGGCAACAGTTCTACCACTGTACCACCAATTCCTTTATACACTAGGCATTCTCGTTGCCATCACCTTGCCCCTCTGAACTTTTCAAACCATGGAATTAAAAAGCACATAGCAAACGAAGATCAAGAGACATGCTGAAGAGTTAAAAATGCCAGTAAAGAAACACTGATCACAAAAGACAGACATACAAACTCAAGGCAAAAAAATGGTAGAGTCCAGGCTAAAAACAAGTCAGGATTCCAGCATCATGACAAACAATGGTACAGTCCAGGGGAAAAAAAAGTCAGAATTCCAGCCTAATGACAAACAATGGTACAGTCCAGGGAAAAACAAGTCAGGATATCAGCCTCATAGTAAAAAATGGTAGAGTCCAGGGTAAAAAAGGAGTCAGGATTCCAACCTCATGACAAACAATGGTACCGTCCAGGCAAAAAGGTGTCAGGATTCCAACCACATGACAAACAATGGTAGAGTCCAGACTAAAAACAAATCTGGATTCCAGCATTATGACAAACAATGGTACAGTCCAGAGTAAAAACAAGTCAGGATTCCAGCCTCATGACAAACAATGGTACAGTCCAGGGTTAAAACAAGTCAGGATTCCAGCATCATGACAAACAATGGTACAGTCCAGGGAAAAGTCAAGTTAGGATTCCAGTCTCATGACAAACAATGGTACAGTCCAGGGTTAAAACAAGTCAGGATTCCAGCATCATAACAAACATTGGTACAGTCCAGGGAAATGTCAAGTCAGGATTCCAGTCTCATGACAAACAATGGTGCAGTCCAGGGTTAAAACAAGTCAGGATTCCAGCCTCATGACAAACAATGGTACAGTCCAGGGAAAAAGGAGTCAGGATTTCAGTCCCATGGAAAACAATGGTGGAGTCCAGAGTAAAAAAGGAGTAAGGATTCCAGCCTCATGGCAAACATTGGTACAGTCCAGGGTAAAAAGGAGTCAGGACTTCAGTCTCAGTCTCATGGTAAACACCTAGTGCAACCACCCTGTTGCACTAGGTGGGATTCGAACCCTGATCCTACTGCATGGCAGGCAACAGTTCTACCACTGTACCACCAAGTCCACTGTACACTAGGCATTCCGTTGCCATCACCTTGCCCCTCTGAACTTTTCAAACCATGGAATTAAAAAGCACATAGCAAACGAAGATCAAGAGACATGCTGAAGAGTTAAAAATGCCAGTAAAGAAACACTGATCACAAAAGACAGACATACAAACTCAAGGCAAAAAAATGGTAGAGTCCAGGCTAAAAACAAGTCAGGATTCCAGCATCATGACAAACAATGGTACAGTCCAGGGGAAAAAAAAGTCAGAATTCCAGCCTAATGACAAACAATGGTACAGTCCAGGGAAAAACAAGTCAGGATATCAGCCTCATAGTAAAAAATGGTAGAGTCCAGGGTAAAAAAGGAGTCAGGATTCCAACCTCATGACAAACAATGGTACCGTCCAGGCAAAAAGGTGTCAGGATTCCAACCACATGACAAACAATGGTAGAGTCCAGACTAAAAACAAATCTGGATTCCAGCATCATGACAAACAATGGTACAGTCCAGAGTAAAAACAAGTCAGGATTCCAGCCTCATGAAAAACAATGGTGCAGTCCAGGGAAAAAAGGAGTCAGGATTTCAGTCCAATGGAAAACAATGGTGGAGTCCAGAGTAAAAAAGAGTCAAGGATTCCAGCCTCATGACAAACAATGGTACAGTCCAGGCTAAAAACGAGTCAGGATTCCAGCCTCATGGCAAACATTGGTACAGTCCAGGGTAAAAAGGAAGTCAGGATTTCAGTCTCAGTCTCAAAGTAAACACCTAGTGCACCACCCTGTTGCACTAGGTGGGATTCGAACTCTGAACCTATTGCATGGCAGGCAACAGTTCTACCACGTACCACCAATTCCTTTAAACACTAGGCATTCTGTGCCATCACCTTGCCCCTCTGAACTTTTCAAACCATGGAATTAAAAGCACATAGCAAACGAAGATCAAGAGCATGCTGAAGAGTTAAAAATGCCAGTAAAGAAACACTGATCACAAAAGACAGACATACAAACTCAAGGCAAAAAATGGTAGAGTCCAGGCTAAAAACAAGTCAGGATTCCAGCATCATGACAAACAATGGTACAGTCCAGGGGAAAAAAAAAAAAAAGCAAAAAGGAGTCAGGATTCCAACCACATGACAAACAATGGTAGAGTCCAGGCTAAAAACAAATCAGGATTCCAGCATCATGACAAACAATGGTACAGTCCAGAGTAAAAACAAGTCAGGATTCCAGCCTCATGACAAACAATGGTACAGTCCAGGTTAAAAAGGAGCCAGGATTCCAGCATCATGACAAACAATGGTACAGTCCAGAGTAAAAACAAGTCAGGATTCCAGCCTCATGACAAACAATGGTATAGTCCAGGGAAAAGTCAAGTCAGGATTCCAGTCTCATGACAAACAATGGTACAGTCCATGGTTAAAACAAGTCAGGATTCCAGCATCATGACAAAAAAATGGTACAGTCCAGGGTAAAAAAGAGTCAGGATTCCAGCCTCATGACAAACAATGGTACAGTCCAGGTTAAAAAGGAGTCAGGATTCCAGCATCATGACAAACAATGGTACAGTCCAGAGTAAAAACAAGTCAGGATTCCAGCCTCATGACAAACAATGGTACAGTCCAGGGAAAAGTCAAGTCAGGATTCCAGTCTCATGACAAACAATGGTACAGTCCATGGTTAAAACAAGTCAAGATTCCAGCATCATGACAAAAAAATGGTACAGTCCAGGGTAAAAAAGAGTCAGGATTCCAACCTAATGACAAACAATGGTACAGTCCAGGTTAAAAAGGAGTCAGGATTCCAGCATCATGACAAACAATGGTACAGTCCAGGGAAATGTCAAGTCAGGATTCCAGTCTCATGTCAAACAATGGTACAGTCCATGGTTAAAACAAGTCAGGATTCCAGCATCATGATAAAAAAATGGTACAGTCCAGGGTAAAATCAAGTCAGGATTCCAGCCTCATGACAAACAATGGTACAGTCCAGAGTAAAAACAAGTCAGGATTCCAGCCTCATGACAAACAATGGTACAGTCCAGGGAAATGTCAAGTCAGGATTCCAGTCTCATATCAAACAATGGTACAGTCCATGGTTAAAACAAGTCAGGATTCCAGCATCATGATAAAAAAATGGTACAGTCCAGGGTTAAAACAAGTCAGGATTCCAGCATCATGACAAACAATGGTACAGTCCAGAGTAAAAACAAGTCAGGATTCCAGCCTCATGACAAACAATGGTGCAGTCCAGGGTAAAATTAAGTCAGGATTCCAGCCTCATGAAAAACAATGGTGCAGTCCAGGGAAAAAAAGGAGTCAGGATTTCAGTCCAATGGAAAACAATGGTGGAGTCCAGAGTAAAAAAGGAGTAAGGATTCCAGCCTCCTGACAAACAATGGTACAGTCCAGGCTAAAAACGAGTCAGGATTCCAGCCTCATGGCAAACATTGGTACAGTCCAGGGTAAAAAGGAGTCAGGATTTCAGTCTCAGTCTCATGGTAAACACCTAGTGCAACCACCCTGTTGCACTAGGTGGGATTCGAACTCTGAACCTATTGCATGGCAGGCAACAGTTCTACCACTGTACCACCAATTCCTTTATACACTAGGCATTCTCGTTGCCATCACCTTGCCCCTCTGAACTTTTCAAACCATGGAATTAAAAAGCACATAGCAAACGAAGATCAAGAGACATGCTGAAGAGTTAAAAATGCCAGTAAAGAAACACTGATCACAAAAGACAGACATACAAACTCAAGGCAAAAAATGGTAGAGTCCAGGCTAAAAACAAGTCAGGATTCCAGCATCATGACAAACAATGGTACAGTCCAGGGAAAAAAGTCAGAATTCCAGCCTAATGACAAACAATGGTACAGTCCAGGGAAAAACAAGTCAGGATATCAGCCTCATAGTAAAAAATGGTAGAGTCCAGGGTAAAAAAGGAGTCAGGATTCCAACCTCATGACAAACAATGGTACCGTCCAGGCAAAAAGGTGTCAGGATTCCAACCACATGACAAACAATGGTAGAGTCCAGACTAAAAACAAATCAGGATTCCAGCATCATGACAAACAATGGTACAGTCCAGGGTAAAATCAAGTCAGGATTCCAGCCTCATGAAAAACAATGGTGCAGTCCAGGGTTAAAACAAGTCAGGATTCCAGCATCATGACAAACAATGGTACAGTCCAGGGAAAAGTCAAGTTAGGATTCCAGTCTCATGACAAACAATGGTACAGTCCAGGGTTAAAACAAGTCAGGATTCCAGCATCATGACAAACAATGGTACAGTCCAGGGAAAAGTCAAGTCAGGATTCCAGTCTCATGACAAACATTGGTACAGTCCAGGGAAATGTCAAGTCAGGATTCCAGCCTCATGACAAACAATGGTACAGTCCAGGGAAAAAAGGAGTCAGGATTTCAGTCCCATGGAAAACAATGGTGGAGTCCAGAGTAAAAAAGGAGTAAGGATTCCAGCCTCATGGCAAACATTGGTACAGTCCAGGGTAAAAAGGAGTCAGGACTTCAGTCTCAGTCTCATGGTAAACACCTAGTGCAACCACCCTGTTGCACTAGGTGGGATTCGAACCCTGATCCTACTGCATGGCAGGCAACAGTTCTACCACTGTACCACCAAGTCCACTGTACACTAGGCATTCTCGTTGCCATCACCTTGCCCCTCTGAACTTTTCAAACCATGGAATTAAAAAGCACATAGCAAACGAAGATCAAGAGACATCTGAAGAGTTAAAAATGCCAGTAAAGAAACACTGATCACAAAAGACAGACATACAAACTCAAGGCAAAAAAATGGTAGAGTCCAGGCCAAAAACAAGTCAGGATTCCAGCATCATGACAAACAATGGTACAGTCCAGGGGAAAAAAAAGTCAGAATTCCAGCCTAATGACAAACAATGGTACAGTCCAGGGAAAACAAGTCAGGATATCAGCCTCATAGTAAAAAATGGTAGAGTCCAGGGTAAAAAAGGAGTCAGGATTCCAACCTCATGACAAACAATGGTACCGTCCAGGCAAAAAGGTGTCAGGATTCCAACCACATGACAAACAATGGTAGAGTCCAGACTAAAAACAAATCTGGATTCCAGCATCATGACAAACAATGGTACAGTCCAGAGTAAAAACAAGTCAGGATTCCAGCCTCATGAAAAACAATGGTGCAGTCCAGGGAAAAAAGGAGTCAGGATTTCAGTCCAATGGAAAACAATGGTGGAGTCCAGAGTAAAAAAGGAGTAAGGATTCCAGCCTCCTGACAAACAATGGTACAGTCCAGGCTAAAAACGAGTCAGGATTCCAGCCTCATGGCAAACATTGGTACAGTCCAGGGTAAAAAGGAGTCAGGATTTCAGTCTCAGTCTCATGGTAAACACCTAGTGCAACCACCCTGTTGCACTAGGTGGGATTCGAACTCTGAACCTATTGCATGGCAGGCAACAGTTCTACCACTGTACCACCAATTCCTTTATACACTAGGCATTCTCGTTGCCATCACCTTGCCCCTCTGAACTTTTCAAACCATGGAATTAAAAAGCACATAGCAAACGAAGATCAAGAGACATGCTGAAGAGTTAAAAATGCCAGTAAAGAAACACTGATCACAAAAGACAGACATACAAACTCAAGGCAAAAAAATGGTAGAGTCCAGGCTAAAAACAAGTCAGGATTCCAGCATCATGACAAACAATGGTACCCTCCAGGCAAAAAGGAGTCAGGATTCCAACCACATGACAAACAATGGTAGAGTCCAGACTAAAAACAAATCAGGATTCCAGCATCATGACAAACAATGGTACAGTCCAGAGTAAAAACAAGTCAGGATTCCAGCCTCATGACAAACAATGGTACAGTCCAGGTTAAAAAGGAGCCAGGATTCCAGCATCATGACAAACAATGGTACAGTCCAGAGTAAAAACAAGTCAGGATTCCAGCCTCATGACAAACAATGGTACAGTCCAGGGAAAAGTCAAGTCAGGATTCCAGTCTCATGACAAACAATGGTACAGTCCATGGTTAAAACAAGTCAGGATTCCAGCATCATGACAAAAAAATGGTACAGTCCAGGGTAAAAAAGAGTCAGGATTCCAGCCTCATGACAAACAATGGTACAGTCCAGGTTAAAAAGGAGTCAGGATTCCAGCATCATGACAAACAATGGTACAGTCCAGAGTAAAAACAAGTCAGGATTCCAGCCTCATGACAAACAATGGTACAGTCCAGGGAAAAGTCAAGTCAGGATTCCAGTCTCATGACAAACAATGGTACAGTCCATGGTTAAAACAAGTCAAGATTCCAGCATCATGACAAAAAAATGGTACAGTCCAGGGTAAAAAAGAGTCAGGATTCCAACCTAATGACAAACAATGGTACAGTCCAGATTAAAAACAAGTCAGGATTCCAGCCTCATGACAAACAATGGTACAGTCCAGGGAAATGTCAAGTCAGGATTCCAGTCTCATGTCAAACAATGGTACAGTCCATGGTTAAAACAAGTCAGGATTCCAGCATCATGATAAAAAAATGGTACAGTCCAGGGTAAAATCAAGTCAGGATTCCAGCCTCATGACAAACAATGGTACAGTCCAGAGTAAAAACAAGTCAGGATTCCAGCCTCATGACAAACAATGGTACAGTCCAGGGAAATGTCAAGTCAGGATTCCAGTCTCATATCAAACAATGGTACAGTCCATGGTTAAAACAAGTCAGGATTCCAGCATCATGATAAAAAAATGGTACAGTCCAGGGTTAAAACAAGTCAGGATTCCAGCATCATGACAAACAATGGTACAGTCCAGAGTAAAAACAAGTCAGGATTCCAGCCTCATGACAAACAATGGTGCAGTCCAGGGTAAAATTAAGTCAGGATTCCAGCCTCATGAAAAACAATGGTGCAGTCCAGGGAAAAAAAGGAGTCAGGATTTCAGTCCAATGGAAAACAATGGTGGAGTCCAGAGTAAAAAAGGAGTAAGGATTCCAGCCTCCTGACAAACAATGGTACAGTCCAGGCTAAAAACGAGTCAGGATTCCAGCCTCATGGCAAACATTGGTACAGTCCAGGGTAAAAGGAGTCAGGATTTCAGTCTCAGTCTCATGGTAAACACCTAGTGCAACCACCCTGTTGCACTAGGTGGGATTCGAACTCTGAACCTATTGCATGGCAGGCAACAGTTCTACCACTGTACCACCAATTCCTTTATACACTAGGCATTCTCGTTGCCATCACCTTGCCCCTCTGAACTTTTCAAACCATGGAATTAAAAAGCACATAGCAAACGAAGATCAAGAGACATGCTGAAGAGTTAAAAATGCCAGTAAAGAAACACTGATCACAAAAGACAGACATACAAACTCAAGGCAAAAAAATGGTAGAGTCCAGGCTAAAAACAAGTCAGGATTCCAGCATCATGACAAACAATGGTACAGTCCAGGGGAAAAAAAGTCAGAATTCCAGCCTAATGACAAACAATGGTACAGTCCAGGGAAAAACAAGTCAGGATATCAGCCTCATAGTAAAAAATGGTAGAGTCCAGGGTAAAAAAGGAGTCAGGATTCCAACCTCATGACAAACAATGGTACCGTCCAGGCAAAAAGGTGTCAGGATTCCAACCACATGACAAACAATGGTAGAGTCCAGACTAAAAACAAATCTGGATTCCAGCATCATGACAAACAATGGTACAGTCCAGAGTAAAAACAAGTCAGGATTCCAGCCTCATGACAAACAATGGTACAGTCCAGGGTTAAAACAAGTCAGGATTCCAGCATCATGACAAACAATGGTACAGTCCAGGGAAAAGTCAAGTTAGGATTCCAGTCTCATGACAAACAATGGTACAGTCCAGGGTTAAAACAAGTCAGGATTCCAGCATCATAACAAACATTGGTACAGTCCAGGGAAATGTCAAGTCAGGATTCCAGTCTCATGACAAACAATGGTGCAGTCCAGGGTTAAAACAAGTCAGGATTCCAGCCTCATGACAAACAATGGTACAGTCCAGGGAAAAAAGGAGTCAGGATTTCAGTCCCATGGAAAACAATGGTGGAGTCCAGAGTAAAAAAAGGAGTAAGGATTCCAGCCTCATGGCAAACATTGGTACAGTCCAGGGTAAAAAAGGAGTCAGGACTTCAGTCTCAGTCTCATGGTAAACACCTAGTGCAACCACCCTGTTGCACTAGGTGGGATTCGAACCCTGATCCTACTGCATGGCAGGCAACAGTTCTACCACTGTACCACCAAGTCCACTGTACACTAGGCATTCTCGTTGCCATCACCTTGCCCCTCTGAACTTTTCAAACCATGGAATTAAAAAGCACATAGCAAACGAAGATCAAGAGACATGCTGAAGAGTTAAAAATGCCAGTAAAGAAACACTGATCACAAAAAGACAGACATACAAACTCAAGGCAAAAAAATGGTAGAGTCCAGGCCAAAAACAAGTCAGGATTCCAGCATCATGACAAACAATGGTACAGTCCAGGGGAAAAAAAAGTCAGAATTCCAGCCTAATGACAAACAATGGTACAGTCCAGGGAAAAACAAGTCAGGATATCAGCCTCATAGTAAAAAATGGTAGAGTCCAGGGTAAAAAAGGAGTCAGGATTCCAACCTCATGACAAACAATGGTACCGTCCAGGCAAAAAGGTGTCAGGATTCCAACCACATGACAAACAATGGTAGAGTCCAGACTAAAAACAAATCTGGATTCCAGCATCATGACAAACAATGGTACAGTCCAGAGTAAAAACAAGTCAGGATTCCAGCCTCATGACAAACAATGGTACAGTCCAGGTTAAAAAGGAGCCAGGATTCCAGCATCATGACAAACAATGGTACAGTCCAGAGTAAAAACAAGTCAGGATTCCAGCCTCATGACAAACAATGGTACAGTCCAGGGAAAAGTCAAGTCAGGATTCCAGTCTCATGACAAACATTGGTACAGTCCATGGTTAAAACAAGTCAGGATTCCAGCATCATGACAAAAAAATGGTACAGTCCAGGGTAAAAAAGAGTCAGGATTCCAGCCTCATGACAAACAATGGTACAGTCCAGGGTAAAATCAAATCAGGATTCCAGCCTCATGAAAAACAATGGTACAGTCCAGGGTTAAAACAAGTCAGGATTCCAGCCTCATGACAAACAATGGTACAGTCCAGGGAAAAAAGGAGTCAGGATTTCAGTCCCATGGAAAACAATGGTGGAGTCCAGAGTAAAAAAGGAGTAAGGATTCCAGCCTCCTGACAAACAATGGTACAGTCCAGGCTAAAAACGAGTCAGGATTCCAGCCTCATGGCAAACATTGGTACAGTCCAGGGTAAAAAGGAGTCAGGATTTCAGTCTCAGTCTCATGGTAAACAGTGGTAGAGTCCAGGGAAAACAGGAGTCACTAGGTATTCTCGTTGCCATCACCTTGCCCCTCTGAACTTTTCAAACCATGGAATTAAAAAGCACATAGCAAACGAAGATCAAGAGACATGCTGAAGAGTTAAAAATGCCAGTAAAGAAACACTGATCACAAAAGACAGACATACAAACTCAAGGCAAAAAAATGGTAGAGTCCAGGCTAAAAACAAGTCAGGATTCCAGCCTCATGACAAACAATGGTGCAGTCCAGGGTTAAAAACAAGTCAGGATTCCAGCATCATGACAAAAAATGGTACAGTCCAGGGAAAAACAAGTCAGGATATCAGCCTCATAGTAAACAGTGGTAGAGTCCAGGGAAAACAGGAGTCAGGATTCCAGCATCATGACAAACAATGGTACAGTCCAGAGTAAAAACAAGTCAGGATTCCAGCCTCATGACAAAAAATGGTACAGTCCAGGGAAAAGTCAAGTCAGGATTCCAGCATCATGACAAACAATGGTACAGTCCAGGGTTAAAACAAGTCAGGATTCCAGCATCATAACAAACATTGGTACAGTCCAGGGTAAAAACAAGTCAGGAATCCAGCCTCATGACAAACAATGGTACAGTCCAGAGTAAAAACAAGTCAGGATTCCAGCCTCATGACAAACAATGGTACAGTCCAGGGTAAAATCAAGTCAGGATTCCAGCCTCATGAAAAACAATGGTGCAGTCCAGGGTTAAAACAAGTCAGGATTCCAGCCTCATGAAAAACAATGGTGCAGTCCAGGGTTAAAACAAGTCAGGATTCCAGCCTCATGACAAACAATGGTACAGTCCAGGGTAAAAAGGAGTCAGGATTTCAGTCCCATGGAAAACAATGGTGGAGTCCAGAGTAAAAAAGGAGTAAGGATTCCATCCTCCTGACAAACAATGGTACAGTCCAGGCTAAAAACGAGTCAGGATTCCAGCCTCATGGCAAACATTGGTACAGTCCAGGGTAAAAAGGAGTCAGGATTTCAGTCTCATGGTAAACAATGGTAGAGTGCAGGGTAAAAAAGGAGTCAGGATTTCAACCATCTATAGAGAGTACAGCCAAATGAGAAAAACACCTGAAGCTGTCTATCAGGAAAGACAAATGTCTCAAAAAATCAGGAACTTGATTACCTTCCAGGCGTATTCTGCTGAAATCAACAATCATCAAAACAAGTTGCTGTTGCACTAGGTGGGATTCCAACTCTGATCCTACTGCATGGCAGGCAACAGCTCTACCACTGTACCACCAATTCCTTTGTAAACTAGGCATTCTCGTTGCCATCACCTTGCCCCTCTGAACTTTTCAAACCATGGAATTAAAAAGCACATAGCAAACGAAGATCAAGAGACATGCTGAAGAGTTAAAAATGCCAGTAAAGAAACACTGATCACAAAAGACAGACATATAACCTCAAGGCAAAAATATGGTAGAGTCCAGGCTAAAAACAAGTCAGGATTCCAGCATCATGACAAACAATGGTACAGTCCAGGGAAAAAAAAAGTCAGAATTCCAGCCTCATGACAAACAATGGTACAGTCCAGGGAAAAACAAGTCAGGATATCAGCCTCATAGTAAAAAAATGGTAGAGTCCAGGGTAAAAAAGGAGTCAGGATTCCAACCTCATGACAAACAATGGTACAGTCCAGGCAAAAAGGAGTCAGGATTCCAACCACATGACAAACAATGGTAGAGTCCAGACTAAAAACAAATCAGGATTCCAGCATCATGACAAAAAAATGGTACAGTCCAGGGAAAAACAAGTCAGGATTCCAGCCTCATGACAAACAATGGTGCAGTCCAGGGTTAAAACAAGTCAGGATTCCAGCATCATGACAAAAAAATGGTACAGTCCAGGGAAAAACAAGTCAGGATATCAGCCTCATAGTAAACAGTGGTAGAGTCCAGGGAAAACAGGAGTCAGGATTCCAGCATCATGACAAACAATGGTACAGTCCAGAGTAAAAACAAGTCAGGATTCCAGCCTCATGACAAAAAATGGTACAGTCCAGGGAAAAGTCAAGTCAGGATTCCAGCATCATGACAAACAATGGTACAGTCCAGGGTTAAAACAAGTCAGGATTCCAGCATCATAACAAACATTGGTACAGTCCAGGGTAAAAACAAGTCAGGAATCCAGCCTCATGACAAACAATGGTACAGTCCAGAGTAAAAACAAGTCAGGAATCCAGCCTCATGACAAACAATGGTACAGTCCAGAGTAAAAACAAGTCAGGATTCCAGCCTCATGACAAACAATGGTACAGTCCAGGGTAAAATCAAGTCAGGATTCCAGCCTCATGAAAAACAATGGTGCAGTCCAGGGTTAAAACAAGTCAGGATTCCAGCCTCATGAAAAACAATGGTGCAGTCCAGGGTTAAAACAAGTCAGGATTCCAGCCTCATGACAAACAATGGTACAGTCCAGGGTAAAAAGGAGTCAGGATTTCAGTCCCATGGAAAACAATGGTGGAGTCCAGAGTAAAAAAGGAGTAAGGATTCCATCCTCCTGACAAACAATGGTACAGTCCAGGCTAAAAACGAGTCAGGATTCCAGCCTCATGGCAAACATTGGTACAGTCCAGGGTAAAAAGGAGTCAGGATTTCAGTCTCATGGTAAACAATGGTAGAGTGCAGGGTAAAAAAGGAGTCAGGATTTCAACCATCTATAGAGAGTACAGCCAAATGAGAAAAACACCTGAAGCTGTCTATCAGGAAAGACAAATGTCTCAAAAAATCAGGAACTTGATTACCTTCCAGGCGTATTCTGCTGAAATCAACAATCATCAAAACAAGTTGCTGTTGCACTAGGTGGGATTCCAACTCTGATCCTACTGCATGGCAGGCAACAGTTCTACCACTGTACCACCAATTCCTTTGTAAACTAGGCATTCTCGTTGCCATCACCTTGCCCCTCTGAACTTTTCAAACCATGGAATTAAAAAGCACATAGCAAACGAAGATCAAGAGACATGCTGAAGAGTTAAAAATGCCAGTAAAGAAACACTGATCACAAAAGACAGACATATAACCTCAAGGCAAAAATATGGTAGAGTCCAGGCTAAAAACAAGTCAGGATTCCAGCATCATGACAAACAATGGTACAGTCCAGGGAAAAAAAAAGTCAGAATTCCAGCCTCATGACAAACAATGGTACAGTCCAGGGAAAAACAAGTCAGGATATCAGCCTCATAGTAAAAAAATGGTAGAGTCCAGGGTAAAAAAGGAGTCAGGATTCCAACCTCATGACAAACAATGGTACAGTCCAGGCAAAAAGGAGTCAGGATTCCAACCACATGACAAACAATGGTAGAGTCCAGACTAAAAACAAATCAGGATTCCAGCATCATGACAAAAAAATGGTACAGTCCAGGGAAAAACAAGTCAGGATATCAGCCTCATAGTAAACAATGGTAGAGTCCAGGGAAACAGGAGTCAGGATTCCAGCATCATGACAAACAATGGTACAGTCCAGAGTAAAAACAAGTTAAGATTCCAGCCTCATGACAAACAATGGTACAATCCAGGGTTAAAACAAGTCAGGATTCCAGCATCATAACAAACATTGGTACAGTCCAGGGTAAAAACAAGTCAGGATTCCAGCCTCATGACAAACAATGGTACAGTCCAGAGTAAAAACAAGTCAGGATTCCAGCCTCATGACAAACAATGGTACAGTCCAGGGTAAAATTAAGTCAGGATTCCAGCCTCATGAAAAACAATGGTGCAGTCCAGGGTTAAAACAAGTCAGGATTCCAGCCTCATGACAAACAATGGTACAGTCCAGGGAAAAAAGGAGTCAGGATTTCAGTCCCATGGAAAACAATGGTGGAGTCCTGAGTAAAAAAGGAGTAAGGATTCCAGCCTCCTGACAAACAATGGTACAGTCCAGGCTAAAAACGAGTCAGGATTCCAGCCTCATGGCAAACATTGCTACAGTCCAGGGTAAAAAGGAGTCAGGATTTCAGTCTCAGTCTCATGGTAAACACCTAGTGCAACCACCCTGTTGCACTAGGTGGGATTCGAACCCTGATCCTACTGCATGGCAGGCAACAGTTCTACCACTGTACCACCAATTCCTTTGTACACTAGGCATTCTCGTTGCCATCACCTTGCCCCTCTGAACTTTTCAAACCATGGAATTAAAAAGCACATAGCAAACGAAGATCAAGAGACATGCTGAAGAGTTAAAAATGCCAGTAAAGAAACACTGATCACAAAAGACAGACATACAAACTCAAGGCAAAAAAATGGTAGAGTCCAGGCTAAAAACAAGTCAGGATTCCAGCATCATGACAAACAATGGTACAGTCCAGGGAAAAAAAAGTCAGAATTCCAGCCTCATGACAAACAATGGTACAGTCCAGGGAAAAACAAGTCAGGATATCAGCCTCATAGTAAAAAAATGGTAGAGTCCAGGGTAAAAAAGGAGTCAGGATTCCAACCTCATGACAAACAATGGTACCGTCCAGGCAAAAAGGAGTCAGGATTCCAACCACATGACAAACAATGGTAGAGTCCAGACTAAAAACAAATCAGGATTCCAGCATCATGACAAACAATGGTACAGTCCAGAGTAAAAACAAGTCAGGATTCCAGCCTCATGACAAACAATGGTACAGTCCAGGTTAAAAAGGAGCCAGGATTCCAGCATCATGACAAACAATGGTACAGTCCAGAGTAAAAACAAGTCAGGATTCCAGCCTCATGACAAACAATGGTATAGTCCAGGGAAAAGTCAAGTCAGGATTCCAGTCTCATGACAAACAATGGTACAGTCCATGGTTAAAACAAGTCAGGATTCCAGCATCATGACAAAAAAATGGTACAGTCCAGGGTAAAAAAGAGTCAGGATTCCAGCCTCATGACAAACAAAGGTACAGTCCAGGTTAAAAAGGAGTCAGGATTCCAGCATCATGACAAACAATGGTACAGTCCAGAGTAAAAACAAGTCAGGATTCCAGCCTCATGACAAACAATGGTACAGTCCAGGGAAAAGTCAAGTCAGGATTCCAGTCTCATGACAAAAAAATGGTACAGTCCAGGGTAAAGAAGAGTCAGGATTCCAACCTAATGACAAACAATGGTACAGTCCAGAGTAAAAACAAGTCAGGATTCCAGCCTCATGACAAACAATGGTACAGTCCAGGGAAATGTCAAGTCAGGATTCCAGTCTCATGTCAAACAATGGTACAGTCCATGGTTAAAACAAGTCAGGATTCCAGCATCATGATAAAAAAATGGTACAGTCCAGGGTAAAATCAAGGATTCCAGCCTCATGACAAACAATGGTACAGTCCAGGTAAAAACAAGTGAGGATTTCAGCCTCATGACAAACAATGGTACAGTCCAGGGTAAAAACAAGTCAGGATTCCAGCCTCATGACAAACAATGGTGCAGTCCAGGGTTAAAACAAGTCAGGATTCCAGCCTCATGACAAACAATGGTACAGTCCAGGGTAAAAACAAGTCAGGATTCCAGCCTCATGACAAACAATGGTACAGTCCAGGGTAAAAAAAGGAGTCAGGATTCCAGCCTCATGACAAACAATGGTACAGTCAGGGTACACCTAGTGCAACCACCCTGTTGCACTAGGTGGGATTTTAAACCCTAAACCCATAGGGGGGGGGGAACCAGTTCTACCACTGTACCACAATTCTTTATACACTAGGCATTCCCCAAACCACACCCCCCCCCCCCCGAACTTTTCAAACCATGGAATTAAAAAGCAATAGCAAACGAAGATCAAGAGACATGTGAAGAGTAAAAAAAAAAAAAAAAAAAAAAAAAAAAAAAAAAAAAAAAACCAACCACAAAAAAAAAAAAATTGGAAAAGCCCCGGAAAAAAAAAGACAAGATTCAAAATCATGGAAAAAAAATGGGATAGTTCAAGGTAAAAACAAGTCAGGATTCCAGCCTCATGACAAACAATGGTACAGTCCAGGGTAAAAGCAAGTCAGGATTCCAGCATCATGACAAACAATGGTACAGCCCAGGTTTTCCAGCTCATGACAAACAATGGTAAAAGGAGAAAACAAGTCAGGATTCCAGCCTCATGACAAACAATGGTACAGTCCAGGGAAAAGTCAAGTCAGGATTCAAGTCTCATGACAAACAATGGTACAGTCCATGGTTAAAACAAGTCAGGATTCCAGCATCATGACAAAAAAATGGTACAGTCCAGGGTAAAAAAGAGTCAGGATTCCAACCTAATGACAAACAATGGTACAGTCCAGAGTAAAAACAAGTCAGGATTCCAGCCTCATGACAAACAATGGTACAGTCCAGGGAAATGTCAAGTCAGGATTCCAGTCTCATGTCAAACAATGGTACAGTCCATGGTTAAAACAAGTCAGGATTCCAGCATCATGATAAAAAAATGGTACAGTCCAGGGTAAAATCAAGTCAGGATTCCAGCCTCATGACAAACAATGGTACAGTCCAGGCTAAAAACGAGTCAGGAATCCAGCCTCATGGCAAACATTGGTACAGTCCAGGGTAAAAAGGAGTCAGGATTTCAGTCTCATGGTAAACAATGGTAGAGTGCAGGGTAAAAAAGGAGTCAGGATTTCAACCATCTATAGAGAGTACAGCCAAATGAGAAAAACACCTGAAGCTGTCTATCAGGAAAGACAAATGTCTCAAAAAATCAGGAACTTGATTACCTTCCAGGCGTATTCTGCTGAAATCAACAATCATCAAAACAAGTTGCTGTTGCACTAGGTGGGATTCCAACTCTGATCCTACTGCATGGCAGGCAACAGTTCTACCACTGTACCACCAATTCCTTTGTAAACTAGGCATTCTCGTTGCCATCACCTTGCCCCTCTGAACTTTTCAAACCATGGAATTAAAAAGCACATAGCAAACGAAGATCAAGAGACATGCTGAAGAGTTAAAAATGCCAGTAAAGAAACACTGATCACAAAAGACAGACATATAACCTCAAGGCAAAAATATGGTAGAGTCCAGGCTAAAAACAAGTCAGGATTCCAGCATCATGACAAACAATGGTACAGTCCAGGGAAAAAAAAGTCAGAATTCCAGCCTCATGACAAACAATGGTACAGTCCAGGGAAAACAAGTCAGGATATCAGCCTCATAGTAAAAAAATGGTAGAGTCCAGGGTAAAAAAGGAGTCAGGATTCCAACCTCATGACAAACAATGGTACAGTCCAGGCAAAAAGGAGTCAGGATTCCAACCACATGACAAACAATGGTAGAGTCCAGACTAAAAACAAATCAGGATTCCAGCATCATGACAAAAAAATGGTACAGTCCAGGGAAAACAAGTCAGGATATCAGCCTCATAGTAAACAATGGTAGAGTCCAGGGAAACAGGAGTCAGGATTCCAGCATCATGACAAACAATGGTACAGTCCAGAGTAAAAACAAGTTAAGATTCCAGCCTCATGACAAACAATGGTACAGTCCAGGGAAAAGTCAAGTCAGGATTCCAGCATCATGACAAACAATGGTACAGTCCAGGGAAAAAAGGAGTCAGGATTTCAGTCCCATGGAAAACAATGGTGGAGTCCAGAGTAAAAAAGGAGTAAGGATTCCAGCATCATGACAAACAATGGTACAGTCCAGGGAAAAGTCAAGTTAGGATTCCAGTCTCATGACAAACAATGGTACAGTCCAGGGTTAAAACAAGTCAGGATTCCAGCATCATAACAAACATTGGTACAGTCCAGGGTAAAAACAAGTCAGGATTCCAGCCTCATGACAAACAATGGTACAGTCCAGAGTAAAAACAAGTCAGGATTCCAGCCTCATGACAAACAATGGTACAGTCCAGGGTAAAATTAAGTCAGGATTCCAGCCTCATGAAAAACAATGGTGCAGTCCAGGGTTAAAACAAGTCAGGATTCCAGCCTCATGACAAACAATGGTACAGTCCAGGGAAAAAAGGAGTCAGGATTTCAGTCCCATGGAAAACAATGGTGGAGTCCTGAGTAAAAAAGGAGTAAGGATTCCAGCCTCCTGACAAACAATGGTACAGTCCAGGCTAAAAACGAGTCAGGATTCCAGCCTCATGGCAAACATTGCTACAGTCCAGGGTAAAAAGGAGTCAGGATTTCAGTCTCAGTCTCAGTCTCAGTCTCATGGTAAACACCTAGTGCAACCACCCTGTTGCACTAGGTGGGATTCGAACCCTGATCCTACTGCATGGCAGGCAACAGTTCTACCACTGTACCACCAATTCCTTTGTACACTAGGCATTCTCGTTGCCATCACCTTGCCCCTCTGAACTTTTCAAACCATGGAATTAAAAAGCACATAGCAAACGAAGATCAAGAGACATGCTGAAGAGTTAAAAATGCCAGTAAAGAAACACTGATCACAAAAGACAGACATACAAACTCAAGGCAAAAAAATGGTAGAGTCCAGGCTAAAAACAAGTCAGGATTCCAGCATCATGACAAACAATGGTACAGTCCAGGGAAAAAAAAGTCAGAATTCCAGCCTCATGACAAACAATGGTACAGTCCAGGGAAAAACAAGTCAGGATATCAGCCTCATAGTAAAAAAATGGTAGAGTCCAGGGTAAAAAAGGAGTCAGGATTCCAACCTCATGACAAACAATGGTACCGTCCAGGCAAAAAGGAGTCAGGATTCCAACCACATGACAAACAATGGTAGAGTCCAGACTAAAAACAAATCAGGATTCCAGCATCATGACAAACAATGGTACAGTCCAGAGTAAAAACAAGTCAGGATTCCAGCCTCATGACAAACAATGGTACAGTCCAGGTTAAAAAGGAGCCAGGATTCCAGCATCATGACAAACAATGGTACAGTCCAGAGTAAAAACAAGTCAGGATTCCAGCCTCATGACAAACAATGGTATAGTCCAGGGAAAAGTCAAGTCAGGATTCCAGTCTCATGACAAACAATGGTACAGTCCATGGTTAAAACAAGTCAGGATTCCAGCATCATGACAAAAAAATGGTACAGTCCAGGGTAAAAAAGAGTCAGGATTCCAGCCTCATGACAAACAAAGGTACAGTCCAGGTTAAAAAGGAGTCAGGATTCCAGCATCATGACAAACAATGGTACAGTCCAGAGTAAAAACAAGTCAGGATTCCAGCCTCATGACAAACAATGGTACAGTCCAGGGAAAAGTCAAGTCAGGATTCCAGTCTCATGACAAACAATGGTACAGTCCATGGTTAAAACAAGTCAGGATTCCAGCATCATGACAAAAAAATGGTACAGTCCAGGGTAAAGAAGAGTCAGGATTCCAACCTAATGACAAACAATGGTACAGTCCAGAGTAAAAACAAGTCAGGATTCCAGCCTCATGACAAACAATGGTACAGTCCAGGGAAATGTCAAGTCAGGATTCCAGTCTCATGTCAAACAATGGTACAGTCCATGGTTAAAACAAGTCAGGATTCCAGCATCATGATAAAAAAATGGTACAGTCCAGGGTAAAATCAAGTCAGGATTCCAGCCTCATGACAAACAATGGTACAGTCCAGAGTAAAAACAAGTCAGGATTTCAGCCTCATGACAAACAATGGTACAGTCCAGGGTAAAATCAAGTCAGGATTCCAGCCTCATGAAAAACAATGGTGCAGTCCAGGGTTAAAACAAGTCAGGATTCCAGCCTCATGACAAACAATGGTACAGTCCAGAGTAAAAAAGGAGTAAGGATTCCAGCCTCCTGACAAACAATGGTACAGTCCAGGCAAAAAACGAGTCAGGATTCCAGCCTCAGGGCAAACATTGCTACAGTCCACGGTAAAAAGGAGTCAGGATTTCAGTCGCAGTCTCATGGTAAACACCTAGTGCAACCACCCTGTTGCACTAGGTGGGATTCGAACCCTGAACCTATTGCATGGCAGGCAACAGTTCTACCACTGTACCACCAATTCCTTTATACACTAGGCATTCTCGTTGCCATCACCTTGCCCCTCTGAACTTTTCAAACCATGGAATTAAAAAGCACATAGCAAACGAAGATCAAGAGACATGCTGAAGAGTTAAAAATGCCATAAAGAAACACTGATACAAAAGACAGAATACAAACTCAAGGCAAAAATGGTAGAGTCCAGGGTAAAAACAAGTCAGGATTCCAGCATCATGACAAACAATGGTATAGTCCAGGGAAAAGTCAAGTCAGGATTCCAGTGTCATGACAAACAATGGTACAGTCCATGGTTAAAACAAGTCAGGATTCCAGCATCATGACAAAAAAATGGTACAGTCCAGGGTAAAAAAGAGTCAGGATTCCAGCCTCATGACAAACAATGGTACAGTCCAGGTTAAAAACGAGTCAGGATTCCAGCCTCATGACAAACAATGGTACAGTCCAGGGTAAAAACAAGTCAGGATTCCAGCCTCATGACAAACAATGGTACAGTCCAGGGTTAAAAGTCAAGTCAGGATTCCAGCATCATGACAAACAATGGTACAGTCCAGGGTAAAAAAAGTCAGGATTCCAGCATCATGACAAACAATGGTACAGTCCAGGGTAAAAAAGAGTCAGGATTCCAACCTCATGACAAACAATGGTACAGTCCAGGCTAAAAACGAGTCAGGATTCCAGCCTCATGACAAACAATGGTACAGTCCAGGGAAAAAACGAGTCAGGATTCCAGCATCATGACAAACAATGGTACAGTCCAGAGTAAAAACAAGTCAGGATTCCAGCCTCATGACAAACAATGGTATAGTCCAGGGAAAAGTCAAGTCAGGATTCCAGTCTCATGACAAACAATGGTACAGTCCAGGGTAAAAACAAGTCAGGATTCCAGCCTCATGACAAACAAATGGTACAGTCCAGGGTAAAAAGAGTCAGGATTCCAGCCTCATGACAAACAATGGTACAGTCCAGGGTTAAAAAGGAGTCAGGATTCCAGCCTCATGACAAACAATGGTACAGTCCAGAGTAAAAAAAGAGTAAGGATTCCAGCCTCATGACAAACAATGGTACAGTCCAGGGAAAAATCAAGTCAGGATTCCAGTCTCATGACAAACAATGGTACAGTCCATGGTTAAAACAAGTCAGGATTCCAGCAGTTCATGACAAAAAACTGGTACAGTCCAGGGTAAAGAAGAGTCAGGATTCCAATGACCTAATGACAAACAATGGTACAGTCCAGAGTAAAAACAAGTCAGGATTCCAGCCTCATGACAAACAATGGTACAGTCCAGGGAAAATGTCAAGTCAGGATTCCAGTCTCATGGTCAAACAATGGTACAGTCCATGGTTAAAACAAGTCAGGATTCCAGCTCATGATAAAAAAATGGTACAGTCCAGGGTAAAATCAAGTCAGGATTCCAGCCTCATGACAAACAATGGTACAGTCCAGGGTAAAAACAAGTCAGGATTCCAGCCTCATGACAAACAATGGTACAGTCCAGGGTAAAAACAAGTCAGGATTCCAGCCTCATGAAAAACAATGGTGCAGTCCAGGGTTAAAAAAGTCAGGATTCCAGCCTCATGACAAACAATGGTACAGTCCAGAGTAAAAAAGGAGTCAGGATTCCAGCCTCATGACAAACAATGGTACAGTCCAGGGAAAAAGCGAGTCAGGATTCCAGCCTCATGGCAAACATTGGTACAGTCCAGGGTAAAAAAGGAGTCAGGATTTCCCAGTCTCATGGCAAACACCTAGTGCAACCACCCTGTTGCACTAGGTGGGATTCGAACCCTGAACCTATTGCATGGCAGGCAACAGTTCTACCACTGTACCACCAATTCCTTTATACACTGGGCATTCCGTGGCAACACCTACGCCCCTCTGGACTTTTCAAACCATGGAATTAAAAAGCACATAAGAACGAAGATCAAGAGACATGCTGAAGAGTTAAAAATGCCAGTAAAGAAACACTGATCACAAAAAGACAGACATACAAACTCGGCAAAAAAATGGTAGAGTCCAGGCTAAAAACAAGTCAGGATTCCAGCATCATGACAAACAATGGTATAGTCCAGGGAAAAGTCAAGTCAGGATTCCAGTGTCATGACAAACAATGGTACAGTCCATGGTTAAAACAAGTCAGGATTCCAGCATCATGACAAAAAAATGGTACAGTCCAGGGTAAAAAAGAGTCAGGATTCCAGCCTCATGACAAACAATGGTACAGTCCAGAGTAAAAACAAGTCAGGATTCCAGCCTCATGACAAACAATGGTACAGTCCAGGGAAAAGTCAAGTCAGGATTCCAGTCTCATGACAAACAATGGTACAGTCCATGGTTAAAACAAGTCAGGATTCCAGCATCATGACAAAAAAATGGTACAGTCCAGGGAAAAACAAGTCAGGATATCAGCCTCATGACAAACAATGGTACAGTCCAGGCTAAAAACGAGTCAGGATTCCAGCCTCATGGCAAACATTGGTACAGTCCAGGGTAAAAAGGAGTCAGGATTTCAGTCTCAGTCTCATGGTAAACACCTAGTGCAACCACCCTGTTGCACTAGGTGGGATTCGAACCCTGATCCTATTGCATGGCAGGCAACAGTTCTACCACTGTACCACCAATTCCTTTATACACTAGGCATTCTCGTGCCATCACCTTGCCCCTCTGAACTTTTCAAACCATGGAATTAAAAAGCATATAGCAAACGAAGATCAAGAGACATGCTGAAGAGTTAAAAATGCCAGTAAAGAAACACTGATCACAAAAGACAGACATACAAACTCAAGGCAAAAAAAATGGTAGAGTCCAGGCTAAAAACAAGTCAGGATTCCAGCATCATGACAAACAATGGTACAGTCCAGGGAAAAAAAACAATTCATTCAGCCTCATGACAAACAATGGTACAGTCCAGGGAAAAACAAGTCAGGATATCAGCCTCATAAAAAAATGGTAAGCCAGGGTAAAAAAGGAGTCAGGATTCCAACCTCATGACAAACAATGGTACAGTCCAGGTAAAAAGGAGTCAGGATTCCAACCCATGACAACAATGGTAGAGTCCAGACTAAAAACAAATCAGGATTCCAGCATCATGACAAACAATGGTACAGTCCAGAGTAAAAAACAAGTCAGGATTCCAGCCTCATGACAAACAATGGTACGTCCAAAAGACCAGGATTCCAGCATCAAGACAAACAATGGACAGTCGGGTAAAAACAAGTCAGGATTCCAGCTCATGACAAACAATGGTATAGTCCAGGGAAAAGTCAAGTCAGGATTCCAGTGTCATGACAAACAATGGTACAGTCCATGGTTAAAACAAGTCAGGATTCCAGCATCATGACAAAAAAATGGTACAGTCCAGGGTAAAAAAGAGTCAGGATTCCAGCCTCATGACAAACAATGGTACAGTCCAGGTTAAAAAGGAGTCAGGATTCCAGCATCATGACAAACAATGGTACAGTCCAGAGTAAAAACAAGTCAGGATTCCAGCCTCATGACAAACAATGGTACAGTCCAGGGAAAAGTCAAGTCAGGATTCAAGTCTCATGACAAACAATGGTACAGTCCATGGTTAAAACAAGTCAGGATTCCAGCATCATGACAAAAAAATGGTACAGTCCAGGGTAAAAAAGAGTCAGGATTCCAACCTAATGACAAACAATGGTACAGTCCAGAGTAAAAACAAGTCAGGATTCCAGCCTCATGACAAACAATGGTACAGTCCAGGGAAATGTCAAGTCAGGATTCCAGTCTCATGTCAAACAATGGTACAGTCCATGGTTAAAACAAGTCAGGATTCCAGCATCATGATAAAAAAATGGTACAGTCCAGGGTAAAATCAAGTCAGGATTCCAGCCTCATGACAAACAATGGTACAGTCCAGAGTAAAAACAAGTCAGGATTTCAGCCTCATGACAAACAATGGTACAGTCCAGGGTAAAATCAAGTCAGGATTCCAGCCTCATGAAAAACAATGGTGCAGTCCAGGGTTAAAACAAGTCAGGATTCCAGCCTCATGACAAACAATGGTACAGTCCAGGGAAAAAAGAGTAGGGAGGGTTTCCCCCCCCAAGAAAAAAAATGGGGGCCAAAAAAAAGGAGTAAGGATTCCAGCCTCCTGACAAACAATGGTACAGTCCAGGCTAAAAACGAGTCAGGATTCCAGCCTCATGGCAAACATTGGTACAGTCCAGGGTAAAAAGGAGTCAGGATTTCAGTCTCAGTCTCATGGTAAACACCTAGTGCAACCACCCTGTTGCACTAGGTGGGATTCGAACCCTGAACCTATTGCATGGCAGGCAACAGTTCTACCACTGTACCACCAATTCCTTTATACACTAGGCATTCTCGTTGCCATCACCTTGCCCCTCTGAACTTTTCAAACCATGGAATTAAAAAGCATATAGCAAACGAAGATCAAGAGACATGCTGAAGAGTTAAAAATGCCAGTAAAGAAACACTGATCACAAAAGACAGACATACAAACTCAAGGCAAAAAAATGGTAGAGTCCAGGCTAAAAACAAGTCAGGATTCCAGCATCATGACAAACAATGGTACAGTCCAGGGAAAAGTCAAGTTAGGATTCCAGTCTCATGACAAACAATGGTACAGTCCAGGGTTAAAAAAAGTCAGGATTCCAGCATCATAACAAACATTGGTACAGTCCAGGGTAAAAAACAAGTCAGGATTCCAGCCTCATGACAAACAATGGTACGTCAGGACAATGGTACAGTCCAGGGAAAACAAGTCAGGATTCCAGCCTCATGACAAACAATGGTACAGTCCAGGGTTAAAATTAAGTCAGGATTCCAGCCTCATGAAAAACAATGGTGCAGTCCAGGGTTAAAACAAGTCAGGATTCCAGCCTCATGACAAACAATGGTACAGTCCAGGGAAAAAAAAGGAGTCAGGATTTCAGTCCATGGAAAACAATGGTAGGAGTCCAGGGAAAAAAGGTCCAGAAACAATGGTAAGTCAAGTTAAAAAGTAAGGATTCCAGCCTCATGACAAACAATGGTACAGTCCAGGGTAAAAAAAGTCAGGATTCCAGCCTCATGACAAACAATGGTACAGTCCAGAGTAAAAACAAGTCAGGATTCCAGCCTCATGACAAACAATGGTACAGTCCAGGGTAAAATTAAGTCAGGATTCCAGCCTCATGACAAAACAATGGTGCAGTCCAGGGTTAAAACAAGTCAGGATTCCAGCCTCATGACAAACAATGGTACAGTCCAGGGAAAAAAGGAGTCAGGATTTCAGTCCCATGGAAAACAATGGTGTTAGGTTCCACCGAAAACAATGGTAAGTCCAGAGTAAAAAAGGAGTAAGGATTCCAGCCTCATGGCAAACATTGGTACAGTCCAGGGTAAAAAGGAGTCAGGATTTCAGTCTCAGTCTCATGGTAAACACCTAGTGCAACCACCCTGTTGCACTAGGTGGGATTCGAACCCTGAACCTATTGCATGGCAGGCAACAGTTCTACCACTGTACCACCAATTCCTTTATACACTAGGCATTCTCGTTGCCATCACCTTGCCCCTCTGAACTTTTCAAACCATGGAATTAAAAAGCACATAGCAAACGAAGATCAAGAGACATGCTGAAGAGTTAAAAATGCCAGTAAAGAAACACTGATCACAAAAGACAGACATACAAACTCAAGGCAAAAAAATGGTAGAGTCCAGGCTAAAAACAAGTCAGGATTCCAGCATCATGACAAACAATGGTATAGTCCAGGGAAAAGTCAAGTCAGGATTCCAGTGTCATGACAAACAATGCTACAGTCCATGGTTAAAACAAGTCAGGATTCCAGCATCATGACAAAAAAATGGTACAGTCCAGGGTAAAAAAGAGTCAGGATTCCAGCCTCATGACAAACAATGGTACAGTCCAGGTTAAAAAGGAGTCAGGATTCCAGCATCATGACAAACAATGGTACAGTCCAGAGTAAAAACAAGTCAGGATTCCAGCCTCATGACAAACAATGGTACAGTCCAGGGAAAAGTCAAGTCAGGATTCAAGTCTCATGACAAACAATGGTACAGTCCATGGTTAAAACAAGTCAGGATTCCAGCATCATGACAAAAAAATGGTACAGTCCAGGGTAAAAAAGAGTCAGGATTCCAACCTAATGACAAACAATGGTACAGTCCAGAGTAAAAACAAGTCAGGATTCCAGCCTCATGACAAACAATGGTACAGTCCAGGGAAATGTCAAGTCAGGATTCCAGTCTCATGTCAAACAATGGTACAGTCCATGGTTAAAACAAGTCAGGATTCCAGCATCATGATAAAAAAATGGTACAGTCCAGGGTAAAATCAAGTCAGGATTCCAGCCTCATGACAAACAATGGTACAGTCCAGAGTAAAAACAAGTCAGGATTTCAGCCTCATGACAAACAATGGTACAGTCCAGGGTAAAATCAAGTCAGGATTCCAGCCTCATGAAAAACAATGGTGCAGTCCAGGGTTAAAACAAGTCAGGATTCCAGCCTCATGACAAACAATGGTACAGTCCAGGGAAAAAAGGAGTCAGGATTTCAGTCCCATGGAAAACAATGGTGGAGTCCAGAGTAAAAAAGGAGTAAGGATTCCAGCCTCCTGACAAACAATGGTACAGTCCAGGCTAAAAACGAGTCAGGATTCCAGCCTCATGGCAAACATTGGTACAGTCCAGGGTAAAAAGGAGTCAGGATTTCAGTCTCAGTCTCATGGTAAACACCTAGTGCAACCACCCTGTTGCACTAGGTGGGATTCGAACCCTGAACCTATTGCATGGCAGGCAACAGTTCTACCACTGTACCACCAATTCCTTTATACACTAGGCATTCTCGTTGCCATCACCTTGCCCCTCTGAACTTTTCAAACCATGGAATTAAAAAGCATATAGCAAACGAAGATCAAGAGACATGCTGAAGAGTTAAAAATGCCAGTAAAGAAACACTGATCACAAAAGACAGACATACAAACTCAAGGCAAAAAAAATGGTAGAGTCCAGGCTAAAAACAAGTCAGGATTCCAGCATCATGACAAACAATGGTACAGTCCAGGGAAAAGTCAAGTTAGGATTCCAGTCTCATGACAAACAATGGTACAGTCCAGGGTTAAAACAAGTCAGGATTCCAGCATCATAACAAACATTGGTACAGTCCAGGGTAAAAACAAGTCAGGATTCCAGCCTCATGACAAACAATGGTACAGTCCAGAGTAAAAACAAGTCAGGATTCCAGCCTCATGACAAACAATGGTACAGTCCAGGGTAAAATTAAGTCAGGATTCCAGCCTCATGAAAAACAATGGTGCAGTCCAGGGTTAAAACAAGTCAGGATTCCAGCCTCATGACAAACAATGGTACAGTCCAGGGAAAAAAAAGAGTCAGGATTTCAGTCCCATGGAAAACAATGGTGGAGTCCAGAGTAAAAAAGGAGTAAGGATTCCAGCCTCCTGACAAACAATGGTACAGTCCAGGCTAAAAACGAGTCAGGATTCCAGCCTCATGACAAACAATGGTACAGTCCAGAGTAAAAACAAGTCAGGATTCCAGCCTCATGACAAACAATGGTACAGTCCAGGGTAAAATTAAGTCAGGATTCCAGCCTCATGAAAAACAATGGTGCAGTCCAGGGTTAAAACAAGTCAGGATTCCAGCCTCATGACAAACAATGGTACAGTCCAGGGAAAAAAGGAGTCAGGATTTCAGTCCCATGGAAAACAATGGTGGAGTCCAGAGTAAAAAAGGAGTAAGGATTCCAGCCTCCTGACAAACATTGGTACAGTCCAGGGTAAAAAGGAGTCAGGATTTCAGTCTCAGTCTCATGGTAAACACCTAGTGCAACCACCCTGTTGCACTAGGTGGGATTCAACCCCTGAACCTATTGCATGGCAGGCAACAGTTCTACCACTGTACCACCAATTCCTTTATACACTAGGCATTCTCGTTGCCATCACCTTGCCCCTCTGAACTTTTCAAACCATGGAATTAAAAAGCACATAGCAAACGAAGATCAAGAGACATGCTGAAGAGTTAAAAATGCCAGTAAAGAAACACTGATCACAAAAGACAGACATACAAACTCAAGGCAAAAAAATGGTAGAGTCCAGGCTAAAAACAAGTCAGGATTCCAGCATCATGACAAACAATGGTATAGTCCAGGGAAAAGTCAAGTCAGGATTCCAGTGTCATGACAAACAATGCTACAGTCCATGGTTAAAACAAGTCAGGATTCCAGCATCATGACAAAAAAATGGTACAGTCCAGGGTAAAAAAGAGTCAGGATTCCAGCCTCATGACAAACAATGGTACAGTCCAGGTTAAAAAGGAGTCAGGATTCCAGCATCATGACAAACAATGGTACAGTCCAGAGTAAAAACAAGTCAGGATTCCAGCCTCATGACAAACAATGGTACAGTCCAGGGAAAAGTCAAGTCAGGATTCAAGTCTCATGACAAACAATGGTACAGTCCATGGTTAAAACAAGTCAGGATTCCAGCATCATGACAAAAAAATGGTACAGTCCAGGGTAAAAAAGAGTCAGGATTCCAACCTAATGACAAACAATGGTACAGTCCAGAGTAAAAACAAGTCAGGATTCCAGCCTCATGACAAACAATGGTACAGTCCAGGGAAATGTCAAGTCAGGATTCCAGTCTCATGTCAAACAATGGTACAGTCCATGGTTAAAACAAGTCAGGATTCCAGCATCATGATAAAAAAATGGTACAGTCCAGGGTAAAATCAAGTCAGGATTCCAGCCTCATGACAAACAATGGTACAGTCCAGAGTAAAAACAAGTCAGGATTTCAGCCTCATGACAAACAATGGTACAGTCCAGGGTAAAATCAAGTCAGGATTCCAGCCTCATGAAAAACAATGGTGCAGTCCAGGGTTAAAACAAGTCAGGATTCCAGCCTCATGACAAACAATGGTACAGTCCAGGGAAAAAAGGAGTCAGGATTTCAGTCCCATGGAAAACAATGGTGGAGTCCAGAGTAAAAAAGGAGTAAGGATTCCAGCCTCCTGACAAACAATGGTACAGTCCAGGCTAAAAACGAGTCAGGATTCCAGCCTCATGGCAAACATTGGTACAGTCCAGGGTAAAAAGGAGTCAGGATTTCAGTCTCAGTCTCATGGTAAACACCTAGTGCAACCACCCTGTTGCACTAGGTGGGATTCGAACCCTGAACCTATTGCATGGCAGGCAACAGTTCTACCACTGTACCACCAATTCCTTTATACACTAGGCATTCTCGTTGCCATCACCTTGCCCCTCTGAACTTTTCAAACCATGGAATTAAAAAGCATATAGCAAACGAAGATCAAGAGACATGCTGAAGAGTTAAAAATGCCAGTAAAGAAACACTGATCACAAAAGACAGACATACAAACTCAAGGCAAAAAAATGGTAGAGTCCAGGCTAAAAACAAGTCAGGATTCCAGCATCATGACAAACAATGGTACAGTCCAGGGAAAAGTCAAGTTAGGATTCCAGTCTCATGACAAACAATGGTACAGTCCAGGGTTAAAACAAGTCAGGATTCCAGCATCATAACAAACATTGGTACAGTCCAGGGTAAAAACAAGTCAGGATTCCAGCCTCATGACAAACAATGGTACAGTCCAGAGTAAAAACAAGTCAGGATTCCAGCCTCATGACAAACAATGGTACAGTCCAGGGTAAAATTAAGTCAGGATTCCAGCCTCATGAAAAACAATGGTGCAGTCCAGGGTTAAAACAAGTCAGGATTCCAGCCTCATGACAAACAATGGTACAGTCCAGGGAAAAAAAGGAGTCAGGATTTCAGTCCCATGGAAAACAATGGTGGAGTCCAGAGTAAAAAAGGAGTAAGGATTCCAGCCTCCTGACAAACAATGGTACAGTCCAGGCTAAAAACGAGTCAGGATTCCAGCCTCATGACAAACAATGGTACAGTCCAGAGTAAAAACAAGTCAGGATTCCAGCCTCATGACAAACAATGGTACAGTCCAGGGTAAAATTAAGTCAGGATTCCAGCCTCATGAAAAACAATGGTGCAGTCCAGGGTTAAAACAAGTCAGGATTCCAGCCTCATGACAAACAATGGTACAGTCCAGGGAAAAAAAGGAGTCAGGATTTCAGTCCCATGGAAAACAATGGTGGAGTCCAGAGTAAAAAAAGGAGTAAGGATTCCAGCCTCCTGACAAACATTGGTACAGTCCAGGGTAAAAAGGAGTCAGGATTTCAGTCTCAGTCTCATGGTAAACACCTAGTGCAACCACCCTGTTGCACTAGGTGGGATTCGAACCCTGAACCTATTGCATGGCAGGCAACAGTTCTACCACTGTACCACCAATTCCTTTATACACTAGGCATTCTCGTTGCCATCACCTTGCCCCTCTGAACTTTTCAAACCATGGAATTAAAAAGCACATAGCAAACGAAGATCAAGAGACATGCTGAAGAGTTAAAAATGCCAGTAAAGAAACACTGATCACAAAAGACAGACATACAAACTCAAGGCAAAAAAATGGTAGAGTCCAGGCTAAAAACAAGTCAGGATTCCAGCATCATGACAAACAATGGTATAGTCCAGGGAAAAGTCAAGTCAGGATTCCAGTGTCATGACAAACAATGCTACAGTCCATGGTTAAAACAAGTCAGGATTCCAGCATCATGACAAAAAAATGGTACAGTCCAGGGTAAAAAAGAGTCAGGATTCCAGCCTCATGACAAACAATGGTACAGTCCAGAGTAAAAACAAGTCAGGATTCCAGCCTCATAACAAACATTGGTACAGTCCAGGGAAATGTCAAGTCAGGATTCCAGTCTCATGACAAACAATGGTGCAGTCCAGGGTTAAAACAAGTCAGGATTCCAGCCTCATGACAAACAATGGTACAGTCCAGGGAAATGTCAAGTCAGGATTCCAGTCTCATGTCAAACAATGGTACAGTCCATGGTTAAAACAAGTCAGGATTCCAGCATCATGACAAACAATGGTACAGTCCAGGGAAAAGTCAAGTTAGGATTCCAGTCTCATGACAAACAATGGTACAGTCCAGGGTTAAAACAAGTCAGGATTCCAGCATCATAACAAACATTGGTACAGTCCAGGGAAATGTCAAGTCAGGATTCCAGTCTCATGACAAACAATGGTGCAGTCCAGGGTTAAAACAAGTCAGGATTCCAGCCTCATGACAAACAATGGTACAGTCCAGGGAAAAAAGGAGTCAGGATTTCAGTCCCATGGAAAACAATGGTGGAGTCCAGAGTAAAAAAGGAGTAAGGATTCCAGCCTCCTGACAAACAATGGTACAGTCCAGGCTAAAAACGAGTCAGGAATCCAGCCTCATGGCAAACATTGGTACAGTCCAGGGTAAAAAGGAGTCAGGATTTCAGTCTCAGTCTCATGGTAAACACCTAGTGCAACCACCCTGTTGCACTAGGTGGGATTCGAACCCTGATCCTACTGCATGGCAGGCAACAGTTCTACCACTGTACCACCAATTCCTTTGTATACTAGGCATTCTCGTTGCCATCACCTTGCCCCTCTGAACTTTTCAAACCATGGAATTAAAAAGCATATAGCAAACGAAGCTCAAGAGACATGCTGAAGAGTTAAAAATGCCAGTAAAGAAACACTGATCACAAAAGACAGACATACAAACTCAAGGCAAAAAAAATGGTAGAGTCCAGGCTAAAAACAAGTCAGGATTCCAGCATCATGACAAACAATGGTACAGTCCAGGGAAAAGTCAAGTTAGGATTCCAGTCTCATGACAAACAATGGTACAGTCCAGGGTTAAAACAAGTCAGGATTCCAGCATCATAACAAACATTAGTACAGTCCTGGGTAAAAACAAGTCAGGATTCCAGCCTCATGACAAACAATGGTACAGTCCAGAGTAAAAACAAGTCAGGATTCCAGCCTCATAACAAACATTGGTACAGTCCAGGGAAATGTCAAGTCAGGATTCCAGTCTCATGACAAACAATGGTGCAGTCCAGGGTTAAAACAAGTCAGGATTCCAGCCTCATGACAAACAATGGTACAGTCCAGGGAAAAAAGGAGTCAGGATTTCAGTCCCATGGAAAACAATGGTGGAGTCCAGAGTAAAAAAGAGTAAGGATTCCAGCCTCCTGACAAACAATGGTACAGTCCAGGCTAAAAACGAGTCAGGAATCCAGCCTCATGGCAAACATTGGTACAGTCCAGGGTAAAAAGGAGTCAGGATTTCAGTCTCAGTCTCATGGTAAACACCTAGTGCAACCACCCTGTTGCACTAGGTGGGATTCGAACCCTGATCCTACTGCATGGCAGGCAACAGTTCTACCACTGTACCACCAATTCCTTTGTACACTAGGCATTCTCGTTGCCATCACCTTGCCCCTCTGAACTTTTCAAACCATGGAATTAAAAAGCACATAGCAAACGAAGATCAAGAGACATGCTGAAGAGTTAAAAATGCCAGTAAAGAAACACTGATCACAAAAGACAGACATACAAACTCAAGGCAAAAAAATGGTAGAGTCCAGGCTAAAAACAAGTCAGGATTCCAGCATCATGACAAACAATGGTACAGTCCAGGGAAAAAACAAGTCAGAATTCCAGCCTCATGACAAACAATGGTACAGTCCAGGGAAAAACAAGTCAGGATATCAGCCTCATAGTAAAAAAATGGTAGAGTCCAGGGTAAAAAAGGAGTCAGGATTCCAACCTCATGACAAACAATGGTACCGTCCAGGCAAAAAGGAGTCAGGATTCCAACCACATGACAAACAATGGTAGAGTCCAGACTAAAAACAAATCAGGATTCCAGCATCATGACAAACAATGGTACAGTCCAGAGTAAAAACATGTCAGGATTCCAGCCTCATGACAAACAATGGTACAGTCCAGGTTAAAAAGGAGCCAGGATTCCAGCATCATGACAAACAATGGTACAGTCCAGAGTAAAAACAAGTCAGGATTCCAGCCTCATGACAAACAATGGTACAGTCCAGGGAAAAGTCAAGTCAGGATTCCAGTCTCATGACAAACAATGGTACAGTCCATGGTTAAAACAAGTCAGGATTCCAGCATCATGACAAAAAAATGGTACAGTCCAGGGTAAAAAAGAGTCAGGATTCCAGCCTCATGACAAACAATGGTACAGTCCAGGTTAAAAAGGAGTCAGGATTCCAGCATCATGACAAACAATGGTACAGTCCAGACTAAAAACAAGTCAGGATTCCAGCCTCATGACAAACAATGGTACAGTCCAGGGAAATGTCAAGTCAGGATTCCAGTCTCATGTCAAACAATGGTACAGTCCATGGTTAAAACAAGTCAGGATTCCAGCATCATGATAAAAAAATGGTACAGTCCAGGGTAAAATCAAGTCAGGATTCCAGCCTCATGACAAACAATGGTACAGTCCAGAGTAAAAACAAGTGAGGATTTCAGCCTCATGACAAACAATGGTACAGTCCAGAGTAAAAACAAGTCAGGATTCCAGCCTCATGACAAACAATGGTACAGTCCAGGGTAAAAACTAGTCAGGATTCCAGCATCATGACAAACAATGGTACAGTCCAGGGAAATAACAAGTCAGAATTCCAATCCTCATGACAAACAATGGTACAGTCCAGGGTTAAAACAAGTCAGGATTCCAGCATTATGACAAAAAAATGGTACAGTCCAGGGTAAAAAAGTGTCAGGATTCCAACCTAATGACAAACAATGGTACAGTCCAGGGTTAAAACAAGTCAGGATTCCAGCATTATGACAAAAAAATGGTACAGTCCAGGGTAAAAAAGAGTCAGGATTCCAACCTAATGACAAACAATGGTACAGTCCAGGGAAATACAAGTCAGGATATCAGCCTCATAGTAAACAATGTTAGAGTCCAGTGAAAAAAGGAGTCAGGATTCCAGCATCATGACAAACAATGGTACAGTCCAGAGTAAAATAAAGTCAGGATTCCAGCCTCATGACAAACAATGGTACAGTCCAGGGAAACGTCATGTCAGGATTCCAGTCTCATGACAAACAATGGTAGAGTCCAGACTAAAAACAAATCAGGATTCCAGCATCATGACAAACAATGGTACAGTCCAGAGTAAAAACAAGTCAGGATTCCAGCCTCATGACAAACAATGGTACAGTCCAGGGTAAAAACATGTCAGGATTCCAGCATCATGACAAACAATGGTACAGTCCAGGGAAATAACAAGTCAGAATTCCAATCCTCATGACAAACAATGGTACAGTCCAGGGTAAAAACAAGTCAGGATTCCAGCCTCATGGCAAACAATGGTACAGTCCAGGGTAAAAAGGAGTCAGGATTTCAGTCCCATGGAAAACAATGGTGGAGTCCAGAGTAAAAAAGGAGTAAGGATTCCGGCCTCCTGACAAACAATGGTACAGTCCAGGCTAAAAACAAGTCAGGAATCCAGCATCATGACAAACAATGGTACAGTCCAGGGTAAAAACAAGTCAGGATTCCAGCCTCATGGCAAACAATGGTACAGTCCAGGGTAAAAAGGAGTCAGGATTTCAGTCCCATAGTAAAAAAATGGTAGAGTCCAAGGTAAAAAAGGAGTCAGGATTCCAACCTCATGACAAACAATGGTACAGTCCAGGGTAAAAAAGAGTCAGGATTCCAACCCAATGACAAACAATGGTACAGTCCAGGGAAAAACAAGTCAGGATATCAGCCTCATAGTAAAAAAATTGTAGAGGACAGGGTAAAAAAGGAGTCAGGATTCTAACCACATGACAAACAATGGTAGAGTCCAGACTAAAAACAAATCAGGATTCCAGCATCATGACAAACAATGGTACAGTCCAGAGTAAAAACAAGTCAGGATTCCAGCCTCATGACAAACAATGGTACAGTCCAGGGTAAAATCAAGTCAGGATTCCAGCCTCATGACAAACAATGGTGCAGTCCAGGGTTAAAACAAGTCAGGATTCCAGCCTCATGACAAACAATAGTGCAGTCCAGGGAAATACAAGTCAGGATATCAGCCTCATAGTAAACAATGGTACAGTCCAGGGAAAAAATAAGTCAGAATTCCAGCATCATGACAAACAATCGTACAGTCCAGAGTAAAATCAAGTCAGGATTCCAGCCTCATGACAAACAATGGTGCAGTCCAGGGTAAAAAGAAGTCAGGATTTCAGTCCCATGGAAAACAATGGTGGAGTCCAGAGTAAAAATGGAGTAAGGATTCCAGCCTCATGGCAAACATTGGTACAGTCCAGGGTAACAAAGGAGTCAGGATTTCAACCATCTATAGATTGTACAGCCAAATGAGAAACACACCTGAAGCTGTCTATCAGGAAAGACAAATGTCTCAAAAAATCAGGAACTTGATTACCTTCCAGGCGTATTCTGCTGAAATCAACAATCATCAAAACAAGTTGCTGTTGCACTGGGTGGGATTCAAACCCTGATCCTACTGCATGGCAGGCAACAGTTCAACCACTGTACCACCAATTCCTTTGTAAACTAGGCATTCTCATTGCCATCACCTTGCCCCTCTGAACTTTTCAATCCATGGAATTAAAAAGCACATAGCAAACGAAGATCAAGAGACATGCTGAAGAGTTAAAAATGCCAGTAAAGAAACACTGATCACAAAATGCAGACATACAACCTCAAGTAAAAAAATGGTAGAGTCCAGGCTAAAAACAAGTCATGATTCCAGCATCATGACAAACAATTGTACAGTCCAGGGTAAAAAAGGAGTCAGGATTCCAACCACATGACAAACAATGGTAGAGTCCAGACTAAAAACAAATCAGGATTCCAGCATCATGACAAACAATGGTACAGTCCAGAGTAAAAACAAGTCAGGATTCCAGCCTCATGACAAACAATGGTACAGTCCAGGGTAAAAACTAGTCAGGATTCCAGCATCATGACAAACAATGGTACAGTCCAGGGAAATAAGTCAGAATTCCAATCCTCATGACAAACAATGGTACAGTCCAGGGTAAAAACAAGTCAGGATTCCAGCCTCATGGCAAACAATGGTACAGTCCAGGGTAAAAAAGAGTCAGGATTTCAGTCCCATGGAAAACAATGGTGGAGTCCAGAGTAAAAAAGGAGTAAGGATTCCGGCCTCCTGACAAACAATGGTACAGTCCAGGCTAAAAACAAGTCAGGAATCCAGCATCATGACAAACAATGGTACAGTCCAGGGTAAAAACAAGTCAGGATTCCAGCCTCATGGCAAACAATGGTACAGTCCAGGGTAAAAAGGAGTCAGGATTTCAGTCCAATAGTAAAAAAATGGTAGAGTCCAGGGTAAAAAAGGAGTCAGGATTCCAACCTCATGACAAACAATGGTACAGTCCAGGGTAAAAAAGAGTCAGGATTCCAACCCAATGACAAACAATGGTACAGTCCAGGGAAAAACAAGTCAGGATATCAGCCTCATAGTAAAAAAATGGTAGAGTCCAGGGTAAAAAAGGAGTCAGGATTCCAACCTCATGACAAACAATGGTACAGTCCAGGCAAAAACGAGTCAGGATTCCAACCACATGACAAACAATGGTAGAGTCCAGACTAAAAACAAATCAGGATTCCAGCATCATGACAAACAATGGTACAGTCCAGAGTAAAAACAAGTCAGGATTCCAGCCTCATGACAAACAATGGTACAGTCCAGGTTAAAAAGGAGCCAGGATTCCAGCATCATGACAAACAATAGTACAGTCCAGAGTAAAAACAAGTCAGGATTCCAGCCTCATGACAAACAATGGTACAGTCCAGGGAAAAGTCAAGTCAGGATTCCAGTCTCATGACAAACAATGGTACAGTCCATGGTTAAAACAAGTCAGGATTCCAGCATCATGACAAAAAAATGGTACAGTCCAGGGTAAAAAAGAGTCAGGATTCCAGCCTCATGACAAACAATGGTACAGTCCAGGTTAAAAAGGAGTCAGGATTCCAGCATCATGACAAACAATGGTACAGTCCAGAGTAAAAACAAGTCAGGATTCCAGCCTCATGACAAACAATGGTACAGTCCAGGGAAAAGTCAAGTCAGGATTCCAGTCTCATGACAAACAATGGTACAGTCCATGGTTAAAACAAGTCAGGATTCCAGCATCATGACAAAAAAATGGTACAGTCCAGGGTAAAAAAGAGTCAGGATTCCAACCTAATGACAAACAATGGTACAGTCCAGAGTAAAAACAAGTCAGGATTCCAGCCTCATGACAAACAATGGTACAGTCCAGGGAAATGTCAAGTCAGGATTCCAGGCTCATGTCAAACAATGGTACAGTCCATGGTTAAAACAAGTCAGGATTCCAGCATCATGATAAAAAAATGGTACAGTCCAGGGTAAAATCAAGTCAGGATTCCAGCCTCATGACAAACAATGGTACAGTCCAGGGAAATGTCAAGTCAGGATTCCAGTCTCATGTCAAACAATGGTACAGTCCATGGTTAAAACAAGTCAGGATTCCAGCATCATGATAAAAAAATGGTACAGTCCAGGGTAAAATCAAGTCAGGATTCCAGCCTCATGACAAACAATGGTACAGTCCAGAGTAAAAACAAGTCAGGATTCCAGCCTCATGACAAACAATGGTACAGTCCAGGGTAAAATCAAGTCAGGATTCCAGCCTCATGACAAACAATGGTACAGTCCAGGGTAAAATCAAGTCAGGATTCCAGCCTCATGGCAACCATTGGTACAGTCCAGGGTAAAAAGGAGTCAGGATTTCAGTCTCAGTCTCATGGTAAACACCTAGTGCAACCACCCTGTTGCATTAGGTGGGATTCGAACCCTGAACCTATTGCATGGGAGGCAACAGTTCTACCACTGTACCACCAATTCCTTTATACACTTGGCATTCTCGTTGCCATCACCTTGCCCCTCTGAACTTTTCAAACCATGGAATTAAAAAGCACATAGCAAACGAAGATCAAGAGACATGCTGAAGAGTTAAAAATGCCAGTAAAGAAACACTGATCACAAAAGACAGACATACAAACTCAAGGCAAAAAAATGGTAGAGTCCAGGCTAAAAACAAGTCAGGATTCCAGCATCATGACAAACAATGGTACAGTCCAGGGAAAAGTCAAGTTAGGATTCCAGTCTCATGACAAACAATGGTACAGTCCAGGGTTAAAACAAGTCAGGATTCCAGCATCATAACAAACATTAGTACAGTCCAGGGTAAAAACAAGTCAGGATTCCAGCCTCATGACAAACAATGGTACAGTCCAGAGAAAAAACAAGTCAGGATTCCAGCCTCATGACAAACAATGGTACAGTCCAGGGAAATGTCAATTCAGGATTCCAGTCTCATGACAAACAATGGTGCAGTCCAGGGTTAAAACAAGTCAGGATTCCAGCCTCATGACAAACAATGGTACAGTCCAGGGAAAAAAGGAGTCAGGATTTCAGTCCCATGGAAAACAATGGTGGAGTCCAGAGTAAAAAAGGAGTAAGGATTCCAGCCTCATGAAAAACAATGGCGCAGTCCAGGGTTAAAACAAGTCAGGATTCCAGCCTCATGACAAACAATGGTACAGTCCAGGGAAAAAAGGAGTCAGGATTTCACTCCCATGGAAAACAATGGTGGAGTCCATGGTTAAAACAAGTCAGGATTCCAGCATCATGACAAAAAATGGTACAGTCCAGGGTAAAAAAGAGTCAGGATTCCAACCTAATGACAAACAATGGTACAGTCCAGAGTAAAAACAAGTCAGGATTCCAGCCTCATGACAAACAATGGTACAGTCCAGGGAAATGTCAAGTCAGGATTCCAGTCTCATGTCAAACAATGGTACAGTCCATGGTTAAAACAAGTCAGGATTCCAGCATCATGATAAAAAAATGGTACAGTCCAGGGTAAAATCAAGTCAGGATTCCAGCCTCATGACAAACAATGGTACAGTCCAGAGTAAAAACAAGTCAGGATTCCAGCCTCATGACAAACAATGGTACAGTCCAGGGTAAAATCAAGTCAGGATTCCAGCCTCATGACAAACAATGGTACAGTCCAGGGTAAAAACAAGTCAGGATTCCAGCCTCATGGCAACCATTGGTACAGTCCAGGGTAAAAAGGAGTCAGGATTTCAGTCTCAGTCTCAGTCTCATGGTAAACACCTAGTGCAACACCCTGTTGCACTAGGTGGGATTCGAACCCTGATCCTACTGCATGGCAGGCAACAGTTCTACCACTGTACCACCAATTCCTTTGTACACTAGGCATTCTGTTGCCATCACCTTGCCCCTCTGAACTTTTCAAACCATGGAATTAAAAGCACATAGCAACAAGATCAAGAGACATGCTGAAGAGTTAAAAATGCCAGTAAAGAAACACTGATCACAAAAGACAGACATACAAACTCAAGGCAAAAAAATGGTAGAGTCCAGGCTAAAAACAAGTCAGGATTCCAGCATCATGACAAACAATGGTACAGTCCAGGGAAAAAAAAAGTCAGAATTCCAGCCTCATGACAAACAATGGTACAGTCCAGGGAAAAACAAGTCAGGATATCAGCCTCATAGTAAAAAAATGGTAGAGTCCAGGGTAAAAAAGGAGTCAGGATTCCAACCTCATGACAAACAATGGTACCGTCCAGGCAAAAAGGAGTCAGGATTCCAACCACATGACAAACAATGGTAGAGTCCAGAGTAAAAACAAATCAGGATTCCAGCATCATGACAAACAATGGTACAGTCCAGAGTAAAAACAAGTCAGGATTCCAGCCTCATGACAAACAATGGTACAGTCCAGGCAAAAAGGAGCCAGGATTCCAGCATCATGACAAACAATAGTACAGTCCAGAGTAAAAACAAGTCAGGATTCCAGCCTCATGACAAACAATAGTACAGTCCAGGGAAAAGTCAAGTCAGGATTCCAGTCTCATGACAAACAATGGTACAGTCCATGGTTAAAACAAGTCAGGATTCCAGCATCATGACAAAAAAATGGTACAGTCCAGGGTAAAAAAGAGTCAGGATTCCAGCCTCATGACAAACAATGGTACAGTCCAGGTTAAAAAGGAGTCAGGATTCCAGCATCATGACAAACAATGGTACAGTCCAGAGTAAAAACAAGTCAGAATTCCAACCTCATGACAAACAATGGTACAGTCCAGGGAAATGTCAAGTCAGGATTCCAGTCTCATGACAAACAATGGTACAGTCCATGGTTAAAACAAGTCAGGATTCCAGCATCATGATAAAAAAATGGTACAGTCCAGGGTAAAATCAAGTCAGGATTCCAGCCTCATGACAAACAATGGTACAGTCCAGAGTAAAAACAAGTCAGGATTCCAGCCTCATGACAAACAATGGTACAGTCCAGGGAAAAAGGAGTCAGGATTTCAGTCCCATGGAAAACAATGGTGGAGTCCAGAGTAAAAAAGGAGTAAGGATTCCAGCCTCCTGACAAACAATGGTACAGTCCAGGCTAAAAACGAGTCAGGAATCCAGCCTCATGGCAAACATTGGTACAGTCCAGGGTAAAAAGGAGTCAGGATTTCAGTCTCAGTCTCATGGTAAACACCTAGTGCAACCACCCTGTTGCACTAGGTGGGATTCGAACCCTGATCCTACTGCATGGCAGGCAACAGTTCTACCACTGTACCACCAATTCCTTTGTACACTAGGCATTCTCGTTGCCATCACCTTGCCCCTCTGAACTTTTCAAACCATGGAATTAAAAAGCATATAGCAAACGAAGATCAAGAGACATGCTGAAGAGTTAAAAATGCCAGTAAAGAAACACTGATCACAAAAGACAGACATACAAACTCAAGGCAAAAAAATGGTAGAGTCCAGGCTAAAAACAAGTCAGGATTCCAGCATCATGACAAACAATGGTACAGTCCAGGGAAAAGTCAAGTTAGGATTCCAGTCTCATGACAAACAATGGTACAGTCCAGGGTTAAAACAAGTCAGGATTCCAGCATCATGACAAACAATGGTACAGTCCAGGGAAAAAAAAAGTCAGAATTCCAGCCTCATGACAAACAATGGTACAGTCCAGGGAAAAACAAGTCAGGATATCAGCCTCATAGTAAAAAAATGGTAGAGTCCAGGGTAAAAAAGGAGTCAGGATTCCAACCTCATGACAAACAATGGTACCGTCCAGGCAAAAAGGAGTCAGGATTCCAACCACATGACAAACAATGGTAGAGTCCAGACTAAAAACAAATCAGGATTCCAGCATCATGACAAACAATGGTACAGTCCAGAGTAAAAACATGTCAGGATTCCAGCCTCATGACAAACAATGGTACAGTCCAGGTTAAAAAGGAGCCAGGATTCCAGCATCATGACAAACAATGGTACAGTCCAGAGTAAAAACAAGTCAGGATTCCAGCCTCATGACAAACAAAGGTACAGTCCAGGGAAAAGTCAATTCAGGATTCCAGTCTCATGACAAACAATGGTACAGTCCATGGTTAAAACAAGTCAGGATTCCAGCATCATGACAAAAAAATGGTACAGTCCAGGGTAAAAAAGAGTCAGGTTTCCAGCCTCATGACAAACAATGGTACAGTCCAGGTTAAAAAGGAGTCAGGATTCCAGCATCATGACAAACAATGGTACAGTCCAGAGTAAAAACAAGTCAGGATTCCAGCCTCATGACAAACAATGGTACAGTCCAGGGAAAAGTCAAGTCAGGATTCCAGTCTCATGACAAACAATGGTACAGTCCATGGTTAAAACAAGTCAAGATTCCAGCATCATGACAAAAAAATGGTACAGTCCAGGGTAAAAAAGAGTCAGGATTCCAACCTAATGACAAACAATGGTACAGTCCAGAGTAAAAACAAGTCAGGATTCCAGCCTCATGACAAACAATGGTACAGTCCAGGGAAATGTCAAGTCAGGATTCCAGTCTCATGTCAAACAATGGTACAGTCCATGGTTAAAACAAGTCAGGATTCCAGCATCATGATAAAAAAAATGGTACAGTCCAGGGTAAAATCAAGTCAGGATTCCAGCCTCATGACAAACAATGGTACAGTCCAGAGTAAAAACAAGTCAGGATTCCAGCCTCATGACAAACAATGGTACAGTCCAGGGAAATGTCAAGTCAGGATTCCAGTCTCATATCAAACAATGGTACAGTCCATGGTTAAAACAAGTCAGGATTCCAGCATCATGATAAAAAAATGGTACAGTCCAGGGTTAAAACAAGTCAGGATTCCAGCATCATGACAAACAATGGTACAGTCCAGAGTAAAAACAAGTCAGGATTCCAGCCTCATGACAAACAATGGTACAGTCCAGGGTAAAATCAAGTCAGGATTCCAGCCTCATGAAAAACAATGGTACAGTCCAGGGTTAAAACAAGTCAGGATTCCAGCCTCATGACAAACAATGGTACAGTCCAGGTTAAAAAGGAGTCAGGATTCCAGCATCATGACAAACAATGGTACAGTCCAGAGTAAAAACAAGTCAGGATTCCAGCCTCATGACAAACAATGGTACAGTCCAGGGTAAAATCAAGTCAGGATTCCAGCCTCATGAAAAACAATGGTACAGTCCAGGGTTAAAACAAGTCAGGATTCCAGCCTCATGACAAACAATGGTACAGTCCAGGGAAAAAAGGAGTCAGGATTTCAGTCCCATGGAATACAATGGTGGAGTCCAGAGTAAAAAAGAAGTAAGGATTCCAGCCTCCTGACAAACAATGTTACAGTCCAGGCTAAAAACGAGTCAGGATTCCAGCCTCATGGCAAACATTGGTACAGTCCAGGGTAAAAAGGAGTCAGGATTTCAGTCTCAGTCTCATGGTAAACACCTAGTGCAACCACCCTGTTGCACTAGGTGGGATTCGAACCCTGATCCTACTGCATGGCAGGCAACAGTTCTACCACTGTACCACCAATTTCTTTATACACTAGGCATTCTCGTTGCCATCACCTTGCCCCTCTGAACTTTTCAAACCATGGAATTAAAAAGCACATAGCAAACGAAGATCAAGAGACATGCTGAAGAGTTAAAAATGCCAGTAAAGAAACACTGATCACAAAAGACAGACATACAAACTCAAGGCAAAAAAATGGTAGAGTCCAGGCTAAAAACAAGTCAGGATTCCAGCCTCATGACAAACAATGGTGCAGTCCAGGGTTAAAAACAAGTCAGGATTCCAGCATCATGACAAAAAAATGGTACAGTCCAGGGAAAAACAAGTCAGGATATCAGCCTCATAGTAAACAATGGTAGAGTCCAGGGAAAACAGGAGTCAGGATTCCAGCATCATGACAAACAATGGTACAGTCCAGAGTAAAAACAAGTCAGGATTCCAGCCTCATGACAAACAATGGTACAGTCCAGGGAAAAGTCAAGTCAGGATTCCAGCATCATGACAAACAATGGTACAGTCCAGGGTTAAAACAAGTCAGGATTCCAGCATCATAACAAACATTGGTACAGTCCAGGGTAAAAACAAGTCAGGAATCCAGCCTCATGACAAACAATGGTACAGTCCAGAGTAAAAACAAGTCAGGATTCCAGCCTCATGACAAACAATGGTACAGTCCAGGGTAAAATCAAGTCAGGATTCCAGCCTCATGAAAAACAATGGTGCAGTCCAGGGTTAAAACAAGTCAGGATTCCAGCCTCATGAAAAACAATGGTGCAGTCCAGGGTTAAAACAAGTCAGGATTCCAGCCTCATGACAAACAATGGTACAGTCCAGGGTAAAAAGGAGTCAGGATTTCAGTCCCATGGAAAACAATGGTGGAGTCCAGAGTAAAAAAGGAGTAAGGATTCCATCCTCCTGACAAACAATGGTACAGTCCAGGCTAAAAACGAGTCAGGATTCCAGCCTCATGGCAAACATTGGTACAGTCCAGGTTAAAAAGGAGTCAGGATTTCAGTCTCATGGTAAACAATGGTAGAGTGCAGGGTAAAAAAGGAGTCAGGATTTCAACCATCTATAGAGATACAGCCAAATGAGAAAAACACCTGAAGCTGTCTATCAGGAAAGACAAATGTCTCAGAAAATCAGGAACTTGATTACCTTCCAGGCGTATTCTGCTGAAATCAACAATCATCAAAACAAGTTGCTGTTGCACTAGGTGGGATTCCAACTTTGATCCTACTGCATGGCAGGCAACAGTTCTACCACTGTACCACCAATTCCTTTGTAAACTAGGCATTCTCGTTGCCATCACCTTGCCCCTCTGAACTTTTCAAACCATGGAATTAAAAAGCACATAGCAAACGAAGATCAAGAGACATGCTGAAGAGTTAAAAATGCCAGTAAAGAAACACTGATCACAAAAGACAGACATATAACCTCAAGGCAAAAAATGGTAGAGTCCAGGCTAAAAACAATTCAGAATTCCAGCCTCATGACAAACAATGGTACAGTCCAGGGAAAAACAAGTCAGGATATCAGCCTCATAGTAAAAAAATGGTAGAGTCCAGGGTAAAAAAGGAGTCAGGATTCCAACCTCATGACAAACAATGGTACCGTCCAGGCAAAAAGGAGTCAGGATTCCAACCACATGACAAACAATGGTAGAGTCCAGACTAAAAACAAATCAGAATTCCAGCATCATGACAAAAAAATGGTACAGTCCAGGGAAAAACAAGTCAGGATATCAGCCTCATAGTAAACAATGGTAGAGTCCAGGGAAACAGGAGTCAGGATTCCAGCATCATGACAAACAATGGTACAGTCCAGAGTAAAAACAAGTCAAGATTCCAGCCTCATGACAAACAATGGTACAGTCCAGGGAAAGTTCAAGTCAGGATTCCAGCATCATGACAAACAATGGTACAGTCCAGGGAAAAAAAGGAGTCAGGATTTCAGTCCCATGGAAAACAATGGTGGAGTCCAGAGTAAAAAAGGAGTAAGGATTCCAGCATCATGACAAACAATGGTACAGTCCAGGGAAAAGTCAAGTTAGGATTCCAGTCTCATGACAAACAATGGTACAGTCCAGGGTTAAAACAAGTCAGGATTCCAGCATCATAACAAACATTGGTACAGTCCAGGGTAAAAACAAGTCAGGATTCCAGCCTCATGACAAACAATGGTACAGTCCAGAGTAAAAATAAGTCAGGATTCCAGCCTCATGACAAACAATGGTACAGTCCAGGGTAAAATTAAGTCAGGATTCCAGCCTCATGAAAAACAATGGTGCAGTCCAGGGTTAAAACAAGTCAGGATTCCAGCCTCATGACAAACAATGGTACAGTCCAGGGAAAAAAGGAGTCAGGATTTCAGTCCCATGGAAAACAATGGTGGAGTCCAGAGTAAAAAAGAAGTAAGGATTCCAGCCTCCTGACAAACAATGGTACAGTCCAGGCTAAAAACGAGTCAGGATTTCAGTCTCAGTCTCATGGTAAACACCTAGTGCAACCACCCTGTTGCACTAGGTGGGATTCGAACCCTGATCCTACTGCATGGCAGGCAACAGTTCTACCACTGTACCACCAATTCCTTTGTACACTAGGCATTCTCGTTGCCATCACCTTGCCCCTCTGAACTTTTCAAACCATGGAATTAAAAAGCACATAGCAAACGAAGATCAAGAGACATGCTGAAGAGTTAAAAATGCCAGTAAAGAAACACTGATCACAAAAGACAGACATACAAACTCAAGGCAAAAAATGGTAGAGTCCAGGCTAAAAACAAGTCAGGATTCCAGCATCATGACAAACAATGGTACAGTCCAGGGAAAAAAAAGTCAGAATTCCAGCCTCATGACAAACAATGGTACAGTCCAGGGAAAAACAAGTCAGGATATCAGCCTCATAGTAAAAAATGGTAGAGTCCAGGGTAAAAAAGGAGTCAGGATTCCAACCTCATGACAAACAATGGTACCGTCCAGGCAAAAAGAAGTCAGGATTCCAACCACATGACAAACAATGGTAGAGTCCAGGCTAAAAACAAATCAGGATTCCAGCATCATGACAAACAATGGTACAGTCCAGAGTAAAAACAAGTCAGGATTCCAGCCTCATGACAAACAATGGTACAGTCCAGGTTAAAAAGGAGCCAGGATTCCAGCATCATGACAAACAATGGTACAGTCCAGAGTAAAAACAAGTCAGGATTCCAGCCTCATGACAAACAATGGTATAGTCCAGGGAAAAGTCAAGTCAGGATTCCAGTCTCATGACAAACAATGGTACAGTCCATGGTTAAAACAAGTCAGGATTCCAGCATCATGACAAAAAAATGGTACAGTCCAGGGAAAAGTCAACTCAGGATTCCAGTCTCATGACAAACAATGGTACAGTCCATGGTTAAAACAAGTCAGGATTCCATCATCATGACAAAAAAATGGTACAGTCCAGGGTAAAAAAGAGTCAGGATTCCAGCCTCATGACAAACAATGGTACAGTCCAGGTTAAAAAGGAGTCAGGATTCCAGCATCATGACAAACAATGGTACAGTCCAGAGTAAAAACAAGTCAGGATTCCAGCCTCATGACAAACAATGGTACAGTCCAGGGAAAAGTCAAGTCAGGATTCAAGTCTCATGACAAACAATGGTACAGTCCAGTGAAAAGTCAAGTCAGGATTCCAGTCTCATGACAAACAATGGTACAGTCCAGGGTTAAAACAAGTCAGGATTCCAGCATCATAACAAACATTGGTACAGTCCAGGGTAAAAAACAAGTCAGGATTCCAGCCTCATGACAAACAATGGTACAGTCCAGAGTAAAAACAAGTCAGGATTCCAGCCTCATGACAAACAATGGTACAGTCCAGGGTAAAATTAAGTCAGGATTCCAGCCTCATGAAAAACAATGGTGCAGTCCAGGGTTAAAACAAGTCAGGATTCCAGTCTCATGACAAACAATGGTACAGTCCAGGGAAAAAAAGTCAGGATTTCAGTCCCATGGCAAACAATGGTAGAGTCCAGGGTAAAAATGAGTAAGGATTCCAGCCTCATGACAAACAATGGTACAGTCCAGGGTAAAAACGTGTCAGGATTCCAGCCTCATGACAAACAATGGTACAGTCCAGAGTAAAAACAAGTCAGGATTCCAGCCTCATGACAAACAATGGTACAGTCCAGGGTAAAAATAAGTCAGGATTCCAGCCTCATGAAAAACAATGGTGCAGTCCAGGGTTAAAAACAAGTCAGGATTCCAGCCTCATGACAAACAATGGTACAGTCCAGGGAAAAACGAGTCAGGATTCCAGCCTCATGGCAAACATTGGTACAGTCCAGGGTAAAAAGGAGTCAGGATTTCAGTCTCAGTCTCAGTCTGGTAAACACCTAGTGCAACCACCCTGTTGCACTAGGTGGGATTCGAACCCTGATCCTACTGCATGGCAGGCAACAGTTCTGCCACTGTACCACCAATTCCTTTGTACACTAGGCATTCTCGTTGCCATCACCTTGCCCCTCTGAACTTTTCAAACCATGGAATTAAAAAGCACATAGCAAACGAAGATCAAGAGACATGCTGAAGAGTTAAAAATGCCAGTAAAGAAACACTGATCACAAAAGACAGACATACAAACTCAAGGCAAAAAGTCCAGGGAAAAAACGAGTCAGGATTCCAGCCTCATGAAAAACAATGGTGCAGTCCAGGGTTAAAACAAGTCAGGATTCCAGTCTCATGACAAACAATGGTACAGTCCAGGAAAAAAAAAAAGTCAGAATTCCAGCCTCATGACAAACAATGGTACAGTCCAGGGAAAAACAAGTCAGGATATCAGCCTCATAGTAAAAAAATGGTAGAGTCCAGGGTAAAAAAGGAGTCAGGATTCCAACCTCATGACAAACAATGGTACCGTCCAGGCAAAAGGAGTCAGGATTCCAACCACATGACAAACAATGGTAGAGTCCAAACTAAAAACAAATCAGGATTCCAGCATCATGACAAACAATGGTACAGTCCAGAGTAAAAACAAGTCAGGATTCCAGCCTCATGACAAACAATGGTACAGTCCAGGTTAAAAAGGAGTCAGGATTCCAGCATCATGACAAACAATGGTACAGTCCAGAGTAAAAACAAGTCAGGATTCCAGCCTCATGACAAACAATGGTACAGTCCAGGGAAAAGTCAAGTCAGGATTCCAGTCTCATGACAAACAATGGTACAGTCCATGGTTAAAACAAGTCAGGATTCCAGCATCATGACAAGAAAATGGTACAGTCCAGGGTAAAACAGAGTCAGGATTCCAACCTATGACAAACAATGGTACAGTCCAGGGAAATGTCAAGTCAGGATTCCAGTCTCATGTCAAACAATGGTACAGTCCATGGTTAAAACAAGTCAGGATTCCAGCATCATGATAAAAAAATGGTACAGTCCAGGGTAAAATCAAGTCAGGATTCCAGCCTCATGACAAACAATGGTACAGTCCAGAGTAAAAACAAGTCAGGATTCCAGCCTCATGACAAACAATGGTACAGTCCAGGGTAAAATCAAGTCAGGATTCCAGCCTCATGAAAAACAATGGTGCAGTCCAGGGTTAAAACAAGTCAGGATTCCAGCCTCATGACAAACAATGGTACAGTCCAGGGAAAAAAGGAGTCAGGATTTCAGTCCCATGGAAAACAATGGTGGAGTCCAGAGTAAAAAAGGAGTAAGGATTCCAGCCTCCTGACAAACAATGGTACAGTCCAGGCTAAAAACGAGTCAGGATTCCAGCCTCATGGCAAACATTGCTACAGTCCAGGGTAAAAAGAAGTCAGGATTTCAGTCTCAGTCTCAGTCTCATGGTAAACACCTAGTGCAACCACCCTGTTGCACTAGGTGGGATTCGAACCCTGAACCTATTGCATGGCAGGCAACAGTTCTACCACTGTACCACCAATTCCTTTATACACTAGGCATTCTCGTTGCCATCACCTTGCCCCTCTGAACTTTTCAAACCATGGAATTAAAAAGCATATAGCAAACGAAGATCAAGAGACATGCTGAAGAGTTAAAAATGCCAGTAAAGAAACACTGATCACAAAAGACAGACATACAAACTCAAGGCAAAAAATGGTAGAGTCCAGGCTAAAAACAAGTCAGGATTCCAGCATCATGACAAACAATGGTACAGTCCAGGGAAAAGTCAAGTTAGGATTCCAGTCTCATGACAAACAATGGTACAGTCCAGGGTTAAAACAAGTCAGGATTCCAGCATCATAACAAACAATGGTACAGTCCAGGGTAAAAACAAGTCAGGATTCCAGCCTCATGACAAACAATGGTACAGTCCAGGGTAAAAACAAGTCAGGATTCCAGCCTCATGACAAACAATGGTACAGTCCAGGGTAAAATTAAGTCAGGATTCCAGCCTCATGACAAACAATGGTACAGTCCAGGGAAAAGTCAAGTCAGGATTCCAGCCTCATGACAAACAATGGTACAGTCCAGGGTTAAAACAAGTCAGGATTCCAGCATCATGACAAACAATGGTACAGTCCAGGGTAAAAACAGAGTCAGGATTCCAACCTCATGACAAACAATGGTACAGTCCAGGGAAATGTCAAGTCAGGATTCCAGTCTCATGTCAAACAATGGTACAGTCCATGGTTAAAACAAGTCAGGATTCCAGCATCATGACAAAAAATGGTACAGTCCAGGGTAAAATCAAGTCAGGATTCCAGCCTCATGACAAACAATGGTACAGTCCAGAGTAAAAACAAGTCAGGATTCCAGCCTCATGACAAACAATGGTACAGTCCAGGGTAAAATCAAGTCAGGATTCCAGCCTCATGAAAAACAATGGTGCAGTCCAGGGTTAAAACAAGTCAGGATTCCAGCCTCATGACAAACAATGGTACAGTCCAGGGAAAAAAGGAGTCAGGATTTCAGTCCCATGGAAAACAATGGTGGAGTCCAGAGTAAAAAAGGAGTAAGGATTCCAGCCTCCTGACAAACAATGGTACAGTCCAGGCTAAAAACGAGTCAGGATTCCAGCCTCATGGCAAACATTGGTACAGTCCAGGGTAAAAAGGAGTCAGGATTTCAGTCTCAGGTCTCATGGTAAACACCTAGTGCAACCACCTGTTGCACTAGGTGGGATTCGAACCCTGAACCTATTGCATGGCAGGCAACAGTTCTACCACTGTACCACCAATTCCTTTATACACTAGGCATTCTCGTTGCCATCACCTTGCCCCTCTGAATTTTCAAACCATGGAATTAAAAAGCATATAGTAACGAAGATCAAGAGACATGCTGAAGAGTTAAAAATGCCAGTAAAGAAACACTGATCACAAAAGACAGACATACAAACTCAAGGCAAAAAATGGTAGAGTCCAGGTAAAAACAAGTCAGGATTCCAGCATCATGACAAACAATGGTACAGTCCAGGGAAAAGTCAAGTTAGGATTCCAGTCTCATGACAAACAATGGTACAGTCCAGGGTTAAAACAAGTCAGGATTCCAGCATCATAACAAACATTGGTACAGTCCAGGGTAAAAACAAGTCAGGATTCCAGCCTCATGACAAACAATGGTACAGTCCAGAGTAAAAACAAGTCAGGATTCCAGCCTCATGACAAACAGTGGTACAGTCCAGGGTAAAATTAAGTCAGGATTCCAGCCTCATGACAAACAATGGTACAGTCCAGGGAAAAAAAGGAGTCAGGATTTCAGTCCCATGGAAAACAATGGTGGAGTCCAGGGTAAAAAAGGAGTAAGGATTCCAGCCTCATGACAAACAATGGTACAGTCCAGGCTAAAAACAAGTCAGGATTCCAGCATCATGACAAACAATGGTACAGTCCAGGGAAAAGTCAAGTCAGGATTCCAGCCTCATGACAAACAATGGTACAGTCCAGGGTAAAAACAAGTGAGGATTCCAGCATCATAACAAACATTGGTACAGTCCAGGGTAAAAACAAGTCAGGATTCCAGCATCATGACAAACAATGGTACAGTCCAGGGAAAAAACAAAGTCAGGATTTCCAGCCTCATGACAAACAATGGTGCAGTCCAGGGTTAAAACAAGTCAGGATTCCAGCATCATGACAAACAATGGTACAGTCCATGGTTAAAACAAGTCAGGATTCCAGCATCATGATAAAAAAATGGTACAGTCCAGGGTAAAATCAAGTCAGGATTCCAGCCTCATGACAAACAATGGTACAGTCCAGAGTAAAAACAAGTCAGGATTCCAGCCTCATGACAAACAATGATACAGTCCAGGGTAAAATCAAGTCAGGATTCCAGCCTCATGAAAAACAATGGTGCAGTCCAGGGTTAAAACAAGTCAGGATTCCAGCCTCATGACAAACAATGGTACAGTCCAGGGAAAAAAGGAGTCAGGATTTCAGTCCCATGGAAAACAATGGTGGAGTCCAGAGTAAAAAAGGAGTAAGGATTCCAGCCTCCTGACAAACAATGGTACAGTCCAGGCTAAAAACGAGTCAGGATTCCAGCCTCATGGCAAACATTGGTAGAGTCCAGGGTAAAAAAGGAGTCAGGATTTCAACCATCTATAGAGAGTACAGCCAAATGAGAAACACACCTGAAGCTGTCTATCAGGAAAGACAAATGTCTCAAAAAATCAGGAACTTGATTACCTTCCAGGCGTATTCTGCTGAAATAAACAATCATCAAAACAAGTTGCTGTTGCACTGGGTGGGATTCGAACCCTGATCCTACTGCATGGCAGGCAACAGTTCTACCACTGTACCACCAATTCCGTTATACACTAGGCATTCTCGTTGCCATCACCTTGCCCCTCTGAACTTTTCAAACCATGGAATTAAAAAGCACATAGCAAACGAAGATCAAGAGACATGCTGAAGAGTTAAAAATGCCAGTAAAGAAACACTGATCACAAAAGACAGACATACAAACTCAAGGCAAAAAAATGGTAGAGTCCAGGCTAAAAACAAGTCAGGATTCCAGCATCATGACAAACAATGGTACAGTCCAGGGAAAAGTCAAGTTAGGATTCCAGTCTCATGACAAAGTATGGTACAGTCCAGGGTTAAAACAAGTCAGGATTCCAGCATCATGACAAACAATGGTACAGTCCAGGGAAAAGTCAAGTTAGGATTCCAGTCTCATGACAAAGTATGGTACAGTCCAGGGTTAAAACAAGTCAGGATTCCAGCATCATGACAATCAATGGTACAGTCCAGGGAAAAACAAGTCAGAATTCCAACCCTCATGACAAACAATGGTACAGTCCAGGGTAAAATCAAGTCAGGATTCCAGCCTCATGACAAACAATGGTACAGTCCAGGGAAAAACAAGTCAGGATATCTGCCTCATAGTAAACAATGGTAGAGTCCATGGAAAAAAGGAGTCAGGATTCCAGCATCATGACAAACAATGGTACAGTCCAGAGTAAAAACAAGTCAGGATTCCAGCCTCATGACAAACAATGGTGCAGTCCAGGGTTAAAACAAGTCAGGATTCCAGCCTCATGACAAACAATGGTACAGTCCAGGGTAAAAAGGAGTCAGGATTTCAGTCCCATGGAAAACAATGGTGGAGTCCAGAGTAAAAAAGGAGTAAGGATTCCATCCTCCTGACAAACAATGGTACAGTCCAGGCTAAAAACGAGTCAGGATTCCAGCCTCATGGCAAACATTGGTACAGTCCAGGGTAAAAAGGAGTCAGGATTTCAGTCTCATGGTAAACAATGGTAGAGTCCAGGGTAAAAAAGGAGTCAGGATTTCAACCATCTATAGAGAGTACAGCCAAATGAGAAACACACCTGAAGCTGTCTATCAGGAAAGACAAATGTCTCAAAAAATCAGGAATTGATTACCTTCCAGGCGTATTCTGCTGAAATCAACAATCATCAAAACAAGTTGCTGTTGCACTAGGTGGGATTCCAACTCTGATCCTACTGCATGGCAGGCAACAGTTCTACCACTGTGCCTAGTTTACAAAAGAATTGGTGGTATTCTCGTTGCCATCACCTTGCCCCTCTGAACTTTTCAAACCATGGAATTAAAAAGCACATAGCAAACGAAGATCAAGAGACATGCTGAAGAGTTAAAAATGCCAGTAAAGAAACACTGATCACAAAAGACAGACATACAAACTCAAGGCAAAAAAATGGTAGAGTCCAGGCTAAAAACAAGTCAGGATTCCAGCATCATGACAAACAATGGTATAGTCCAGGGAAAAAAAAAGTCAGAATTCCAGCCTCATGACAAGCAATGGTACAGTCCAGAGATAAACAAGTCAGGATATCAGCCTCATAGTAAAAAATGGTACAGTCCAGGGTAAAAAAGGAGTCAGGATTCCAGCATCATGACAAACAATGGTACAGTCCAGGGTAAAAAAAAGTCAGATTTCCAGCTTCATGACAAACAATGGTAGAGTCCAGACTAAAAACAAATCAGGATTCCAGCATCATGACAAACAATGGTACAGTCCAGGGTAAAAACAAGTCAGGATTCCAGCATCATGACAAACAATGGTATAGTCCATGGAAAAAAAAGTCAGAATTCCAGCCTCATGATAAGCAATGGTACAGTCCAGAGAAAAACAAGTCAGGATATCAGCCTCATAGTAAAAAATGGTAGAGTCCAGGGTAAAAAAAAAGTCAGGATTCCAGCATCATGACAAACAATGGTACAGTCCAGGCAAAAAGGAGTCAGGATACCAACCACATGACAAACAATGGTAGAGTCCAGACTAAAAACAAATCAGGATTCCAGCATCATGACAAACAATAGTACAGTCCAGGGTAAAAACAAGTCAGGATTCCAGCATCATGACAAACAATGGTACAGTCCAGGGAAAAAACAAGTCAGAATTCCAATCCTCATGACAAACAATGGTACAGTCCAGGCTAAAAACAAGTCAGGATTCCAGCATCATGACAAACAATGGTACAGTCCAGGAAAATATGTCAAGTTAGGATTCCAGTCTCATGACAAACAATAGTACAGTCCAAGGTTAAAACAAGTCAGGATTCCAGCCTCATGACAAACAATGGTGCAGTCCAGGGTTAAAACAAGTCAGGATTCCAGCCTCATGACAAACAATGGTACAGTCCAGGGAAAAAAGGAGTCAGGATTTCAGTCCCATGGAAAACAATGGTGGAGTCCAGAGTAAAAAAGGAGTAAGGATTCCAGCCTCCTGACAAACAATGGTACAGTCCAGGCTAAAAACGAGTCAGGATTCCAGCATCAGATTCCAGATGATTCAAGATGGCGGCGCGGTCGGACGCAGCGGCTACTCCGGGTCCAAAGGATGGTGTTTTTATGTCTGTTAGTCTCGTCTTTTCGTCTTCAAACAGTTTAATTTCTCCGCAAAATCATCAGATAAACGCTCGGAAACACAAATACGATCGCCAGAGCCTTTTGGAAGTCGGTAGTGCGTACAAACATGCGTACAAACATCAGCTTTCGCCGGCGACCACCGAGAAGCTACGAGGCCTCTGCCTGCTGCTGAAGCCGAACCCTGAGACCGCGGCCCCGTCCACTGATGCTACCCGCACAAGCCGCCGGCGCCGGCGCTGTGAGAGGGGACAGAAACGTGGCAAGCGCGGGGGTGTACGAGCTAGGCTAAGGGCTAACCCCACCAGACCAGCGATCCCATCATTAACGCTCGCAAACGTTCGCTCATTGGTAAATAAACTGGACTCAATTCAACTCAGTTGGTCTACACAGCATGAGTCAAGGGATTGTTGTGTGTTTGTTTTCACTGAAACATGGCTGAACGACAACATCCCGGACTCCGCCATTCAGCTGCACGGACTAACCTGCTACCGAGCGGACAGGGATTCAGTACTGTCAGGTAAGACTCGCGGGGGCGGCTTGTGTGTGTACGTCAACAGAGAATGGTGTAATAATGCTGCGGTAGTGACTACACACTGCTCGTCGCTGGTGGAGGTGATGTTTGTGAAGTGCAGACCGTTCTATCTGCCGCGGGAGTTCACGGCCATTGTTATTGTCGCGGTTTACATCCCCCCGTGTGCAAACGCTAAGGACGCGCTTCGCGAGCTGTACAGCGCCATCAGCGATCAACAAACAAACAACCCCGACGGCTTTTTCATCATAGCCGGAGATTTTAACCACGCAAACTTAAAGACAGTCTTGCCAAAGTTCTACCAACATGTGAACTTTGCTACAAGGGGAAATAACACACTGGACTTTGTTTACACAACACAGAAAGACGCGTACAGGGCTGAACCCCGCCCCCACCTCGGGTACTCCGATCACATCTCTGTTATGCTAATCCCAGCATACAATCCACTGCTGAAAATCACCAAACCGGTTCAAAAACTCATCACAGTCTGGCCGGATGATGCTACCTCAGCACTGCAGGACTGCTTTCAGACTACAGACTGGAGCATGTTTAAAGAGGCAGCCACCTACAACAACAGCACCGACCTGCATGAGTACACTGAAACAGTGAGTGCATATATCAAGAAGTGCATTGATGATGTGACAGTAACAAAGACCATCACCACACGTGCCAACCAGAAGGTGGGCTGCTAAAGACCAGAGATGAGGCATTCAGATCAGGAGATAAAGCAGCCCTAAAAACAGCAAGAGCCAGCCTGTCCTGTGGCATCAAGAATGCAAAACGCTCATATGCACAAAAAATCAATAACCACTTCACAGACAGCAGAGACTCACGGAGCCTGTGGCGAGGCATTCAGACCATCACTGACTACAAGCCCCTGCCACAGGCCTGTGATGACGACACATCCCTTCCAGATGCACTTAACCAGTTTTATTCACGGTTTGAAATGCAGAATGACACACCTGCACAAAAACTGCCCACACCTCCCACCGACCAGGCGCTCTGTCTGTCTCCAGCCGTAGTGAGGAAGACCCTGTCTAGGATTAACCCACGCAAGGCTACGGGTCCTGACAACATACCTGGCCGTGTACTGAGAGACTGTGCTGCACAGCTGACAGATGTCCTAACAGATATCTTCAACATCTCGCTGAGCCAGGCAGTCGTCCCCATGTGTCTCAAGTCCACAACCATCATACCGGTACCTAAGAAATCACCTGTGTCCTGTCTGAATGACTATCGTCCCATAGCACTGACTCCAATCATGATGAAGTGCTTTGAGAGATTAGTCATGAATCACATAAAAACCAGCCTCCCCAACACACTCGACCCGCTCCAGTTTGCATACCGTCCAAACCGCTCTACGGATGATGCAATTTCCTCCACCCTCCACCTGGCTCTTACCCACTTAGACCAGAAGAACACTTATGTAAGAATGCTGTTCATTGACTTCAGCTCAGCATTCAACACAATAATCCCACAACAGCTCATTAATAAATTACACCTGCTGGGCCTTAACAACTCTCTCTGTAACTGGATTCTGGACTTTTTTAACTGAAAGACCCCAGTCAGTCCGTGTCGGCCACAACACCTCGAGCACTACCACACTGAGCACAGGTGCTCCACAAGGCTGTGTGCTCAGCCCGCTGCTCTTCACACTGCTGACCCACGACTGCACTGCCAAGTTCAGCTCCAACCACATCATCAAGTTCGCCGATGACACAACGGTGGTAGGTCTCATCAGCAACAACGATGAAACGCACTACAGAGAGGAAGTGGCACAGCTAGCGGCATGGTGTGGCGCGAACAACCTGACCCTCAATGTGGAGAAGACAAAGGAGGTTGTGATGGACCTCAGGAGAAACTCCACTGACCACCCCCCACTGACCATCGACAGCTCGACTGTGGAGAGAGTCAGCAGCACTAAATTCCTGGGGGTGCACATCACAGAGGATCTCACCTGGACCACCAACACCACGTCACTCTCCAAAAAGGCACAACAGCGCCTACACTTTCTCCGCCGGCTGAAAAGAGCAAGTCTACCTCCACCAATCCTCACCATGTTCTACAGGGGAACCATTGAGAGTGTGCTGACCAGCTGCATCACTGTCTGGTATGGGAACTGCAGCGCCGCAGACCGCAAGACCCTCCAGCGGACAGTGAACACAGCTGCAAAGATCATCGGTGCCCCTCTCCCTTCCATCCTGGACATTTTCCTTTCACGATGCTCCAACAAAGCCACCAGCATCGTAAAGGACCCCACCCATCCCTCACACAGTCTCTTCCAGCTCCTGCCGTCAGGAAAACGGTACCGGAGCATCAGAGCCCGCACTGCCAGACTGCTCAACAGCTTTTTCCCCCAGGCTGTGAGAGCCCTGAACTCAAGCACGGCTCCCCTCTGAAAAACCTCATACCTCTTAAATGTATATATATATCTATTTTTTATTTCTCCCTTGTGCAATTCTGAGTGTGCTACACACAGGTGAGTAGGCCGCACAGACCACCTGTAGAAACACACTCTCCTCTATGTGCACTAGACACTTTTTACAACTGAGGGTACATAATCCCACAAAAAAGACTCATGTATGTTTACAAGCCCATGCACTACAGATCATCTTGTACTGTTCTCCAGCCAGGAACAGTGCTTGACTTATATTTATGTGGAACATTTGTATAGTTTGTATTAAATAGTTTATGTATAGGCAACTTTATATATATTTATATATAGTATATTTATAATCCAATTCTGTTAGCATTTGTGTTTAGATTTATACTGTTTCACGTCATTGTTGTATGTCTGTATTTATGTAGCACCGTGGTCCTGTGAGGCACGACATTTCGTTCCACTGTATGTCCCCACATATAGCGGAATGACAATAAAGCTCAACTTGACTTGACTTGATCATGACAAACAATGGTACAGTCCAGGGAAATGTCAAGTTAGGATTCCAGTCTCATGACAAACAATGGTACAGTCCAGAGTAAAAACAAGTCAGGATTCCAGCCTCATGACAAACATTGGTGCAGTCCAGGGTTAAAACAAGTCAGGATTCCAGCCTCATGACAAACAATGGTACAGTCCAGGGAAAAAAGGAGTCAGGATTTCAGTCCCATGGAAAACAATGGTGGAGTCCAGAGTAAAAAAGGAGTAAGGATTCCATCCTCCTGACAAACAATGGTACAGTCCAGGCTAAAAACGAGTCAGGATTCCAGCCTCATGGCAAACATTGGTACAGTCCAGGGTAAAAACGAGTCAGGATTTCAGTCTCATGGTAAACAATGGTAGAGTCCAGGGTAAAAAAGGAGTCAGGATTCCAACCTCATGACAAACAATGGTACCGTCCAGGCAAAAACAAGTCAGGATTCCAGCCTCATGACAAACAATGGTACGTCCAGGGAAAAGTCAAGTCAGGATTCCAGTCTCATGACAAACATTGGTACAGTCCATGGTTAAAACAAGTCAGGATTCCAGCATCATAACAAAAAAATGGTACAGTCCAGGGTAAAAAAGAGTCAGGATTCCAGCCTCATGACAAACAATGGTACAGTCCAGGGAAAAGTCAAGTCTGGAATCCAGTCTCATGACAAACAATGGTATAGTCCAGGGTTAAAACAAGTCAGGATTCCAGCATCATGACAAAAAAATGGTACAGTCCAGGGAAAAACAAGTCAGGATATCAGCCTCATAGTAAACAATGGTAGAGTCCAGGGAAACAGGAGTCAGGATTCCAGCATCATGACAAACAATGGTACAGTCCAGGCTAAAAACGAGTCAGGATTCCAGCCTTATGACAAACAATGGTACAGTCCAGAGTAAAAACAAGTCAGGATTCCAGCCTCATGACAAACAATGGTACAGTCCAGGGTTAAAACAAGTCAGGATTCCAGCATCATGACAAACATTGGTACAGTCCAGGGTAAAAAGGAGTCAGGATTTCAGTCCCATGGAAAACAATGGTGGAGTCCAGAGTAAAAAAGGAGTAAGGATTCCATCCTCCTGACAAACAATGGTACAGTCCAGGCTAAAAACGAGTCAGGATTCCAGCCTCATGGCAAACATTGGTACAGTCCAGGGTAAAAAGGAGTCAGGATTTCAGTCCCATGGAAAACAATGGTGGAGTTCAGGGTAAAAAAGGAGTCAGGATTTCAACCATCTATAGAGAGTACAGCCAAATGAGAAACACACCTGAAGCTGTCTATCAGGAAAGACAAATGTCTCAAAAAATCAGGAACTTGATTACCTTCCAGGCGTATTCTGCTGAAATCAACAATCATCAAAACAAGTTGCTGTTGCACTAGGTGGGATTCCAACTCTGATCCTACTGCATGGCAGGCAACAGTTCTACCACTGTACCACCAATTCCTTTGTAAACTAGGCATTCTCGTTGCCATCACCTTGCCCCTCTGAACTTTTCAAACCATGGAATTAAAAAGCACATAGCAAACGAAGATCAAGAGACATGCTGAAGAGTTAAAAATGCCAGTAAAGAAACACTGATCACAAAAGACAGACATATAACCTCAAGGCAAAAATATGGTAGAGTCCAGGCTAAAAACAAGTCAGGATTCCAGCATCATGACAAACAATGGTACAGTCCAGAGTAAAAACAAGTCAGGATTCCAGCCTCATGACAAACAATGGTACAGTCCAGGGAAAAGTCAAGTCTGGAATCCAGTCTCATGACAAACAAATGGTATAGTCTAGGGTTAAAACAAGTCAGGATTCCAGCATCATGACAAAAAAATGGTACAGTCCAGGGAAAAACAAGTCAGGATATCAGCCTCATAGTAAACAATGGTAGAGTCCAGGGAAAACAGGAGTCAGGATTCCAGCATCATGACAAACAATGGTACAGTCCAGAGTAAAAACAAGTCAGGATTCCAGCCTCATGACAAACAATGGTACAGTCCAGGGAAAAGTCAAGTCTGGAATCCAGTCTCATGACAAACAAATGGTATAGTCAGGGTTAAAACAAGTCAGGATTCCAGCATCATGACAAAAAAATGGTACAGTCCAGGGAAAAACAAGTCAGGATATCAGCCTCATAGTAAACAATGGTAGAGTCCAGGGAAAACAGGAGTCAGGATTCCAGCATCATGACAAACAATGGTACAGTCCAGAGTAAAAACAAGTCAGGATTCCAGCCTCATGACAAACAATGGTACAGTCCAGGGAAAAGTCAAGTCAGGATTCCAGCATCATGACAAACAATGGTACAGTCCAGGGAAATGTCAAGTTAGGATTCCAGTCACATGACAAACAATGGTACAGTCCAGGGTTAAAACAAGTCAGGATTCCAGCATCATAACAAACATTGGTACAGTCCAGGGTAAAAACAAGTCAGGAATCCAGCCTCATGACAAACAATGGTACAGTCCAGAGTAAAAACAAGTCAGGATTCCAGCCTCATGACAAACAATGGTACAGTCCAGGGAAAAGTCAAGTCTGGAATCCAGTCTCATGACAAACAATGGTATAGTCCAGGGTTAAAACAAGTCAGGATTCCAGCATCATGACAAAAAAATGGTACAGTCCAGGGAAAAACAAGTCAGGATATCAGCCTCATAGTAAACAATGGTAGAGTCCAGGGAAAACAGGAGTCAGGATTCCAGCATCATGACAAACAATGGTACAGTCCAGAGTAAAAACAAGTCAGGATTCCAGCCTCATGACAAACAATGGTACAGTCCAGGGATAAGTGAAGTCAGGATTCCAGCCTCATGACAAACAATGGTACAGTCCAGGGTAAAAATCAAGTCAGGATTCCAGCCTCATGACAAACAATGGTGCAGTCCAGGGTAAAAACAAGTCAGGATTCCAGCCTCATGACAAACAATGGTACAGTCCAGGCTAAAAACAAGTCAGGATTCCAGCATCATGACAAACAATGGTACAGTCCAGGGAAAAGTCAAGTCAGGATTCCAGTCTCATGACAAACAATAGTACAGTCCAGGGTTAAAACAAGTGAGGATTCCAGCATCATAACAAACATTGGTACAGTCCAGGCTAAAAACAAGTCAGGATTCCAGCATCATGACAAACAATGGTACAGTCCAGGGGAAAAAAAAGTCAGAATTCCACCCTCATGACAAACAATGGTACAGTCCAGGGAAAAACAAGTCAGGATATCAGCCTCATAGTTAAAAATGGTAGAGTCCAGGGTAAAAAAGGAGTCAGGATTCCAGACATATGACAAACATTGGTACAGTCCAGGGTAAAAACAAGTCAGGAATCCAGCCTCATGACAAACAATGGTACAGTCCAGAGTAAAAACAAGTCAGGATTCCAGCCTCATGACAAACAATGGTACAGTCCAGGGAAAAGTCAAGTCTGGAATCCAGTCTCATGACAAACAATGGTATAGTCCAGGGTTAAAACAAGTCAGGATTCCAGCATCATGACAAAAAAATGGTACAGTCCAGGGAAAAACAAGTCAGGATATCAGCCTCATAGTATATCAGCCTCATAGTAAACAATGGTAGAGTCCAGGGAAAACAGGAGTCAGGATTCCAGCATCATGACAAACAATGGTACAGTCCAGAGTAAAAACAAGTCAGGATTCCAGCCTCATGACAAACAATGGTACAGTCCAGGGATAAGTGAAGTCAGGATTCCATCCTCATGACAAACAATGGTACAGTCCAGGGTAAAATCAAGTCAGGATTCCGGCCTCCTGACAAACAATGGTACAGTCCAGGCTAAAAACAAGTCAGGATTCCAGCATCATGACAAACAATGGTACAGTCAAGGGAAAAGTCAAGTCAGGATTCCAGCATCATGACAAAAAAATGGTACAGTCCAGGGAAAAAACAAGTCAGAATTCCAATCCTCATGACAAACAATGGTGCAGTCCAGGGTAAAAACAAGTCAGGATTCCAGCATCATGACAAACAATGGTACAGTCCAGGGAAAAAACAAGTCAGAATTCCAATCCTCATGACAAACAATGGTACAGTCCAGGCTAAAAACAAGTCAGGATATCAGCCTCATAGTAAAAAAAATTGTAGAGTCCATGGTAAAAAAGGAGTCAGGATTCCAACCTCATGACAAACAATGGTACAGTCCAGGCAAAAAGGAGTCAGGATTCCAACCTAATGACAAACAATGGTACAGTCCAGAGTAAAAACAAGTCAGGATTCCAGCCTCATGACAAACAATGGTACAGTCCAGGGAAATGTCAAGTCAGGATTCCAGTCTCATGTCAAACAATGGTACAGTCCATGGTTAAAACAAGTCAGGATTCCAGCATCATGATAAAAAAATGGTACAGTCCAGGGTAAAATCAAGTCAGGATTCCAGCCTCATGACAAACAATGGTACAGTCCAGGGAAAAACAAGTCAGGATATCAGCCTCATAGTAAAAAATGGTAGAGTCCAGGGTAAAAAAGGAGTCAGGATTCCAACCTCATGACAAACAATGGTACAGTCCAGGCAAAAAGGAGTCAGGATTCCAACCACATGACAAACAATGGTATAGTCATAAAAGAGTCAGGATTCCAACCACATGACAAACAATGGTAGAGTCCAGACTAAAAACAAATCAGGATTCCAGCATCATGACAAACAATGGTACAGTCCAGGGTAAAAACAAGTCAGGATTCCAGCATCATGACAAACAATGGTGCAGTCCAGGGAAAAAACAAGTCAGAATTCCAATCCTCATGACAAACAATGGTACAGTCCAGGCTAAAAACAAGTCAGGATTCCAGCATCATGACAAACAATGGTACAGTCCAGGGAAAAGTCAAGTCAGGATTCCAGTCTCATGACAAACAATGGTACAGTCCAGGGTTAAAACAACTGAGGATTCCAGCATCATAACATACATTGGTACAGTTCAGGCTAAAAACAAGTCAGGATTCCAGCATCATGACAAACAATGGTATAGTCCAGAGAAAAAAAAAGTCAGAATTCCAGCCTCATGACAAGCAATGGTACAGTCCAGGGAAAAACAAGTCAGGATATCAGCCTCATAGTAAGAAATGGTAGAGTCCAGGGTAAAAACGGACTCAGGATTCCAACCTCATGACAAACAATGGTACAGTCCAGGGGAAAAAAAAGTCAGATTTCCAGCCTCATGGCAAACAATGGTAGAGTTCAGACTTAAAACAAATCAGGATTCCAGCATCATGACAAACAATGGTACAGTCCAGAGTAAAAACAAGTCAGGATTCCAGCCTCATGACAAACAATGGTACAGTCCAGGGAAAAGTCAAGTCAGGATTCCAGCATCATGACAAAAAAATGGTACTGTCCAGGGTTAAAACAAGTCAGGATTCCAGCATCATGACAAAAAAATGGTACAGTCCAGGGAAAAACAAGTCAGGATATCAGCCTCATAGTAAACAATGGTAGAGTCCAGGGAAAACAGGAGTCAGGAATCATCAAAACAAGTTGCTGTTGCACTAGGTGGGATTCAAACTCTGATCCTACTGCATGGCAGGCAACAGTTCTACCACTGTACCACCAATTCCTTTGTAAACTAGGCATTCTCGTTGCCATCACCTTGCCCCTCTGAACTTTTCAAACCATGGAATTAAAAAGCACATAGCAAACGAAGATCAAGAGACATGCTGAAGAGTTAAAAATGCCAGTAAAGAAACACTGATCACAAAAGACAGACATATAACCTCAAGACAAAAATATGGTAGAGTCCAGGCTAAAAACAAGTCAGGATTCCAGCATCATGACAAACAATGGTACAGTCCAGAGGAAAAAAAAGTCAGAATTCCAGCCTCATGACAAGCAATGGTACAATCCAGGGAAAAAAAAAGTCAGATTTCCAGCCTCATGACAAACAATGGTACAGTCCAGGTAAAAAGGAGTCAGGATTCCAACCACATGACAAACAATGGTAGAGTCCAGACAAAAAACAAATCAGGATTCCAGCATCATGACAAACAATGGTACAGTCCAGAGTACAAACAAGTCAGGATTCCAGCCTCATGACAAACAATGGTACAGTCCAGGGAAAAGTCAAGTCAGGATTCTAGCATCATGACAAAAAAATGGTACAGTCCAGGGTAAAAAAGTGTCAGGATTCCAACCTCATGACAAACAATGGTACATTCCAGGGTAAAAACAAATCAAGATTCCAGCCTCATAGCAAACATTGGTACAGTCCAGGCTATAAACGAGTCAGGATTCCAGCCTCATGACAAACAATGGTACAGTCCAGGGTAAAAAGGAGTCAGGATTCCAACCTCATGACAAACAATGGTACAGTCCAGGGTAAAAAGGAGTCAGGATTTCAGTCCCATGGAATACAATGGTGGAGTCCAGAGTAAAAAAGGAGTAAGGATTTCAACCATCTATTGATTGTACAGCCAACTGAGAAACACACCTGAAGCTGTCTATCAGGAAAGACAAATGTCTCAAAAAATCAGGAACTTGATTACCTTCCAGGCGTATTCTGCTGAAATAAACAATCATCAAAACAAGTTGCTGTTGCACTGGGTGGGATTCTAAGCCTGATCCTACTGCATGGCAGGCAACAGTTCTACCACTGTACCACCAATTCCTTTGTGAACTAGGCAGTCTCGTTGCCATCACCTTGCCCCTCTGAACTTTTCAAACCATGGAATTAAAAAGCACATAGCAAACGAAGATCAAGAGACATGCTGAAGAGTTAAAAATGCCAGTAAAGAAACACTGATCACAAAAGACAGACATACAAACTCAAGGCAAAAATATGGTAGAGTCCAGGCTAAAAACAAGTCAGGATTCCAGCCTCATGACAAACAATGGTACAGTCCAGGGTCAAAACAAGTCAGGATTCCAGCATCATGACAAACAATGGTACAGTCCAGGGAAAAAACAAGTCAGAATTCCAACCCTCATGACAAACAATGGTACAGTCCAGGGTAAAATTAAGTCAGGATTCCAGCCTCATGAAAAACAATGGTGCAGTCCAGGGTTAAAACAAGTCAGGATTCCAGCCTCATGACAAACAATGGTACAGTCCAGGGAAAAAAGGAGTCAGGATTTCAGTCCCATGGAAAACAATGGTGGAGTCCAGAGTAAAAAAGGAGTAAGGATTCCAGCCTCCTGACAAACAATGGTACAGTCCAGGGTAAAAAGGAGTCAGGATTTCAGTCTCAGTCTCATGGTAAACACCTAGTGCAACCACCCTGTTGCACTAGGTGGGATTCGAACCCTGATCCTACTGCATGGCAGGCAACAGTTCTACCACTGTACCACCAATTCCTTTGTACACTAGGCATTCTCGTTGCCATCACCTTGCCGCTCTGAACTTTTCAAACCATGGAATTAAAAAGCACATAGCAAACGAAGATCAAGAAACATGCTGAAGAGTTAAAAATGCCAGTAAAGAAACACTGATCACAAAAGACAGACATACAAACTCAAGGCAAAAAAATGGTAGAGTCCAGGCTAAAAACAAGTCAGGATTCCAGCATCATGACAAACAATGGTACAGTCCAGGGAAAAAAAAAGTCAGAATTCCAGCCTCATGACAAACAATGGTACAGTCCAGAGTAAAAACAAGTCAGGATTCCAGCCTCATGACAAACAATAGTACAGTCCAGGGTAAAATTAAGTCAGGATTCCAGCCTCATGAAAAACAATGGTGCAGTCCAGGGTTAAAACAAGTCAGGATTCCAGCCTCATGACAAACAATGGTACAGTCCAGGGAAAAAAGGAGTCAGGATTTCAGTCCCATGGAAAACAATGGTGGAGTCCAGAGTAAAAAAGGAGTAAGGATTCCAGCCTCCTGACAAACAATGGTACAGTCCAGGCTACAAACGAGTCAGGATTCCAGCCTCATGGCAAACATTGGTACAGTCCAGGGTAAAAAGGAGTCAGGATTTCAGTCTCAGTCTCATGGTAAACACCTAGTGCAACCACCCTGTTGCACTAGGTGGGATTCGAACCCTGATCCTACTGCATGGCAGGCAACAGTTCTACCACTGTACCACCAATTCCTTTGTACACTAGGCATTCTCGTTGCCATCACCTTGCCCCTCTGAACTTTTCAAACCATGGAATTAAAAAGCACATAGCAAACGAAGATCAAGAGACATGCTGAAGAGTTAAAAATGCCAGTAAAGAAACACTGATCACAAAAGACAGACATACAAACTCAAGGCAAAAAAATGGTAGAGTCCAGGCTAAAAACAAGTCAGGATTCCAGCATCATGACAAACAATGGTACAGTCCAGGGTAAAAAAGTGTCAGGATTCCAACCTCATGACAAACAATGGTACAGTCTAGGGTTAAAACAAGTGAGGATTCCAGCATCATAACAAACAATGGTACAGTCCAGGGAAAATTCAAGTCAGGATTCCAGCATCATGACAAAAAAATGGTACAGTCCAGGGTAAAAAAGTGTCAGGATTCCAACCTCATGACAAACAATGGTACAGTCCAGGCTAAAAACAAGTCAGGATTCCAGCATCATGACAAACAATGGTACAGTCCAGGGAAAAGTCAAGTCAGAATTCCAGTCTCATGACAAACAATGGTACAGTCCAGGGTTAAAACAAGTGAGGATTCCAGCATCATAACAAACATTGGTACAGTCCAGGCTAAAAACAAGTCAGGATTCCAGCCTCATGACAAACAATGGTACAGTCCAGGGAAAAGTCAAGTCAGAATTCCAGTCTCATGACAAACAATGGTACAGTCCAGGGTTAAAACAAGTGAGGATTCCAGCATCATAACAAACATTGGTACAGTCCAGGCTAAAAACAAGTCAGGATTCCAGCCTCATGACAAACAATGGTACAGTCCAGGGAAAAGTCAAGTCAGGATTCCAACATCATGACAAAAAAATGGTACAGTCCAGGGTAAAAAAGTGTCAGGATTCCAACCTCATGACAAACAATGGTACAGTCCAGGGTTAAAACAAGTGAGGATTCCAGCATCATAACAAACATTGGTACAGTCCAGGCTAAAAACAAGTCAGGATTCCAGCATCATGACAAACAATGGTACAGTCCAGGGGAAAAAAGAAGTCAGAATTCCAGCCTCATGACAAACAATGGTACAGTCCAGGGAAAAACAAGTCAGGATATCAACCTCATAGTTAAAAATGGTAGAGTCCAGGGTAAAAAAGGAGTCAGGATTCCAGCAATATGACAAACAATGGTACAGTCCAGGGAAAAAACAAGTCAGAATTCCAGCCTCATGACAAACAATGGTACAGTCCAGGGAAAAACAAGTCAGGATATCAGTCTCATAGTAAAAACATTGTAGAGTCCAGGGTAAAAAAGGAGTCAGGATTCCAACCTCATGACAAACAATGGTACAGTCCAGGCAAAAAGGAGTCAGGATTCCAACCACATGACAAACAATGGTAGAGTCCAGACTAAAAACAAATCAGGATTCCAGCATCATGACAAACAATGGTACAGTCCAGAGTAAAAACAAGTCAGGATTCCAGCCTCATGACAAACAATGGTACAGTCCAGGGAAAAGTCAAGTCAGGATTCCAGCATCATGACAAAAAATCGTACAGTCCAGGGTAAAAAAGTGTCAGGATTCCAGCCTCATGACAAACAATGGTACAGTCCAGGCTAAAAACAAGTCAGGATTCCAGCATCATGACAAACAATGGTACAGTCCAGAGTAAAAACAAGTCAGGATATCAACCTCATAGTTAAAAATGGTAGAGTCCAGGGTAAAAAAGGAGTCAGAATTCTAGCCTCATGACAAACAATGGTACAGTCCAGGGAAAAACAAGTCAGGATATCAGCCTCATAGTAAAAACATTGTAGAGTCCAGGGTAAAAAAGGAGTCAGGATTCCAACCTCATGACAAACAATGGTACAGTCCAGGCAAAAAGGAGTCAGGATTCCAACCACATGACAAACAATGGTAGAGTCCAGGCTAAAAACAAGTCATGATTCCAGCATCATGACAAACAATGGTACAGTCCAGGGTAAAAAAGGAGTCAGGATTCCAACCACATGACAAACAATGGTAGAGTCCAGACTAAAAACAAATCAGGATTCCAGCATCATGACAAACAATGGTACAGTCCAGGCAAAAAGGAGTCAGGATTCCAACCACATGACAAACAATGGTAGAGTCCAGACTAAAAACAAATCAGGATTCCAGCCTCATGACAAACAATGGTACAGTCCACGGAAAAACAAGTCAGGATATCAGCCTCATAGTAAAAAATGGTAGAGTCCAGGGTAAAAAAGGAGTCAGGATTCCAACCTCATGACAAACAATGGTACAGTCCAGGGTTAAAACAAGTCAGGATTCCAGCATTATGACAAAAAAATGGTACAGTCCAGGGAAAAACAAGTCAGGATATCAGCCTCATAGTAAAAAATGGTAGAGTCCAGGGTAAAAAAGGAGTCAGGATTCCAACCTCATGACAAACAATGGTACAGTCCAGGCAAAAAGGAGTCAGGATTCCAACCACATGACAAACAATGGTACAGTCCAGGGAAAAACAAGTCAGGATATCAGCCTCATAGTAAAAAATGGTAGAGTCCAGGGTAAAAAAGGAGTCAGGATTCCAGCATCATGACAAAAAAATGGTACAGTCCAGGGAAAAAAGGAGTCAGGATTCCAGCATCATGACAAACAATGGTACAGTCCAGGGTAAAATCAAGTCAGGATTCCAGCCTCATGACAAACAGTGGTACAGTCCAGGGTATAAAGGAGTCAGGATTTCACTCCCATGGAAAACAATGGTGGAGTCCAGAGTAAAAAAGGAGTAAGCATTCCAGCCTCCTGACAAACAATGGTACTGTCCAGGCTAAAAACGAGTCAGGATTCCAGCCTCATGGCAAACATTGGTACAGTCCAGGGTAAAAAGGAGTCAGGATTTCAGTCTCATGGTAAACAATGGTAGAGTCCAGGGTAAAAAAGGAGTCAGGATTTCAACCATCTATAGAGAGTACAGCCAAATGAGAAACACCCTGAAGCTGTCTATCAGGAAAGAAAAATGTCTCAAAAAATCAGGAACTTGATTACCTTCCAGGCGTATTCTGCTGAAATCAACAATCATCAAAACAAGTTGCTGTTTCTTTGGGTGGGATTTGAACTCTGATCCTACTGCATGGCAGGCAACAGTTCTGCCACTGTACCACCAATTCCTTTGTAAACTAGGCATTCTCTTTGCCATCACCTTGTCCCTCTGAGTTTTTCAAACCATGGAATTAAAAAGCACATAGCAAACGAAGATCAAGAGACATGCTGAAGAGTTAAAAATGCCAGTAAAGAAACACTGATCACAAAAGACAGACATACAACCTCAAGGCAAAAAAATGGTAGAGTCCAGGCTAAAAACAAGTCAGGATTCCAGCATCATGACAAACAATGGTACAGTCCAGTGAAAAAAAGTCAGAATTCCAGCCTCATGACAAACAATGGTACAGTCCAGGGAAAAACAAGTCAGGATATCAGCCTCAAAGTAAACAATGTTAGAGTCCAATGAAAAAAGGAGTCAGGATTCCAGATTCATGACAAACAATGACACAGTCCAGGGAAAAAAACAAGCCAGAATTCCAATCCTCATGACAAACAATAGTACAGTCCAGGGAAAACAAGTCAGGATATCAGCCTCATAGTAAAAAAAATTGTAGAGTCCATGGTAAAAAAGGAGTCAGGATTCCAACCTCATGACAAACAATGGTACAGTCCAGGCAAAAAGGAGTCAGGATTCCAACCTCATGACAAACAATGGTACAGTCCAGGGTAAAATCAAGTCAGAATTCCAATCCTCATGACAAACAATGGTACAGTCCAGGGTAAAATCAAGTCAGGATTCCAGCCTCATGACAAACAATGGTGCAGTCCAGGGTTAAAACATGTCAGGACATCAACCTCATAGTAAAAAATGGTAGAGTCCAGACAAAAAACAAATCAGGATTCCAGCATCATGACAAACAATGGTACAGTCCAGGGAAAAGTCAAGTCAGAATTCCAGCCTCATGACAAACAATGGTACAGTCCAGGGAAAAACAAGTCAGGATATCAGCTTCATAGTAAACAATGGTAGAGTCCAGGGTAAAAAAGGAGTCAGGAT
>JAZGTH010000203.1:0-85886 GCA_036877525.1 Chromobotia macracanthus | reverse complement strand
GAAAATGATTAACCTCCTGTTGTGTATCTGTGAGCATCATTTTACTCTTATGCATGACTTAACAATTTAAAGTCTTTGTCTAAGCCTGAGAAAGAAAAAACTTGCAAAATCATTATAAGAAAGTCATGCGTTGATTATTATTAATAAATTCTGTGATTTATCAATCTACCACTGTTTGTCTATTGAAAACTCCCTCATGTTAAAAATGACCATTAACAGATCATGTGTGAACAATGATCTGCATCCATGTATAAGGGATGTGGTGATAAGGCTTGACTGGAAACGGGGCTAGGAAGGACTGGCAGTGGAAGTCTGACTCCTCTGGAAGGGGTACATACTCTATGGCCCCTTGACCGAGAAAGACCGAAGCTCTAAAACAAGCATTTGTTCCATGTGTACTACCATAGACAGAACTGCATTAAAATGAGGAGGACAAGAGGCAAACTGAGCAGCCACACTCACCTTCTGCTCCTCCTACCTGGAGCTAAGCCCAGCTCATTTAGTAGATCAGCTATTAAGAAGCAAACGTTGAGCAGTGACATACTCTTACTCAAAGATATACTCAGTTACAGGACCCCATCTCTATGTTTAAATACATTACAATAAACACAAAGTTATTCAGTCTAGCACTGCAACTACCCTTACTTCACTGAAGTCTGTGCATCATGTTGTCTCATGTCCTAGCTTCGCTGCTGTCTCATCAATTTAATTCATATTTCTTAAAACATTTGTAAATATCCATTTTAATGTTCATATGAATTGATCTACTCAAGTGCACACAACAAACCACCAATCTCCAAAAGATCTAATGTCATTGGCTGGATCGACTGGATCGGCTGGATCGACCGACTCCACGGCATCACCAAAGAGGCCGGAGGGAGAGATTGGAGCGTTTAGAAAGGCTTTTTTGTCCGCCTCTCTCATATCTGTCAGCGTGAGCCATAGGTGGCGGTGTAAAACCCAGACACCATCTGCTAGAATAATGACATAAAATTAACTTTGATATTTTCAGTCTTTGCACCAGGAATTATTTATAGAGCACCATAAAAGCAAAATTCATAGTCACACAAGTCGCACTAATATTTATATATACAGTTGAAATACAACCTTGATATGACACAAAATGATTTGTGCTCACCTGCGTATTATCTTAATGTCCCCTCACAACATTAACTTAAAATGTGTCATCAAATGCAGAAGAGAAAGAAACAACAAGAGCATCCAGAACAAACACCAGCAACAGTCTCTATGAACGCATTAAGGACATTTTGCGTGTTATGGACCCTAAAACCCGCGTTAAGTGATTTCATTGAGTATCCTGTAAACAGGTAAAGGTTGATGTGTAACTTCCCTCCTCGAAACCTGATTATTCATTTCTTCTGTCCCATCAGCCGCGCACGTATTGCGCCTTTTCTCGAGTGAGACGCAAAGTTTGTGTTAAAATAAAATATAAAAATGAGAACTGCTTTGAAATGTCCTACATAACACAATACATTCTCACCTAATGCCAAAAATGATTGTAATACGATTATAATTATCAGAAACATACAAACACATAAAGATGAAATCCCATTTCGTGTCTGAGTTTCTCTTGCAGGAATAAAGCAGATAAATGATGAGTGACTGAAGAGATTTGCTCATCTTAATGAAAAGCTTTATTAAAAGTCTTACCTGCAGGATTTCCTCACACTCAGAGCTGAACACACACACGTCCCCATCAGTCTGAATGAGTGAATGTGTGTGTGGATCACTGACACAGTGAGACACTTTCCTATACACACTGAACTGACAGAGGACTCAACTGTGCCTCTGATCAGACGTGACTTACACACGACACATGACTGTCTAAAGCTTCAAACACTGAACATTTACATCAAGAGTGTGTGACATTTACAGCATGACACTGATACAAGAGCTGATAAAAACACATCACTTACAATCCATAAAGATACTCACAGAATTTAATATAAGCCTCTTTCACCTGTTAAAAGTCATTTTCAGTCCTATTCTATGAAATGGCAGATTTGATCATTTTTAAATGTTTACACTAGAAATGATTTTAAAGGGGCTACAATTAATAAATCTTAATCTCATGAGATGGTGAAAATGATGAAATCTCTCATATCGGTAGAGTAGCGCCACCTTGTGGAGGCTGTACAAAGCAGCCGCCTGTATCACTGATACACTCAGAGTTCTTCTGCAAGAGCTTCTAGAGGATGAACTGAAGTACATCTCCTCTCAACACATCTGCCTATAACACACAAACTGAATGAAGTCAGACAAGCAGCTGCAGCAGATGATGAACTACAATGATCAACAACTTTGTTCAGTCTGGATGACCAGCAGAAATATCAGGTTCAACTTAAAGAAAGAAAATTCTGGACTTACAGAGAAGATCTCACCTGTTCAGATGGACTTCTGTATGTGATCTGTTTAGTTAATACATATTCATGTTAAAATTAACTCGCCTGTAGAGGGTGATGTTGATCCTACATCGTTCACCTATAAGAGAAAAAACAAGCAGCCATCGGAAACTTTCTGGTTTCCTCCATCTCGAGGCAGCTGTTAAAGTGAAACTATTATAACAGGATCCGTTAGTGAGGAAGTAAACAACATTCAGAGAAAAAATAGTGAGTATCTTAATTTCTACTGTACTGAATCCATGAAGTTTCAGAGTTTATTAAATTAATTAACAGATTCATGTATTTCAGCTACTGTGATCAGATCAGTTCAAGATTCTTGACATTTTCATGTCTACAGACTATAAAATGTCTACAGACTATAAAATGTCTACACTGACTCTGAAAATGATCTGATTACACTTTCACTTTTATTTCACACAGTGCTTGTCTGAATCAGTTCTGCTGACTGTGAATGATTTGATTCTGTAAATGAATGATAAATCAAACTGCTTTTAATTTGTGCAGGACTGACTGTTGAAACAGAGGGAGATTTAAGAGAAATTCATTTCTGAGATGATATAAAAGTCACTGTGTGGATCAGCATCTGCTTTTAGATAACAGCATGTCCTTCAGAATGAGTCTCTCTGAAGATCATGACACAAAGAAGACCAAGAGGTGAGAGAACTTTCTTCAGGCTTCAAGTATATCAAGTAATATGTGACAAAAAGAGCTGCCTGCTTGTGTTTGAGCTCAGGCGGTTCAGGTTTATTCTTTCAGCTCTGATTATTTAGAAACTTATGTTCTTGTTAAAAGTTATAACAAGGGTCATTGCAGTAGGTTTCATTCAGTCCAAGCTGGTTTTGTTCTGGATATAAAAATAAGTCTCCAGATGTCTCCAGAAGAGAAAATTAGTTCATATTCGATCAGTTTACATTCCAGCTTACGTTATATTAGTCATATAGGAGCAGACTCCCATATAACTAGTAGAAATGTATTCTTTGTACTTTAAAGAAAACAAATTTTTTAATCTATTTACTCAACAACTCAATTCTGAGTCAGTTAAGAATCAGATATTCATATATTGTCAAAATATAATTAATTGTGATTTCTCCACATTCAGAGCTGTGTAAGATTGTACATGTTTGAAAAAGGGTTTGATTGCTGCTGTGTTTTAGTCTGTGTCAGCAAGAATCTCCTGAATCAAGCTGTGTGTCCATGAAGAGTGACGAGTCAATTGATCATCTAATAGAGTTCAGTTTGGGAGACTCTACTGCTGATCAGAGGTGTTGTTTAGTTTATATACACGTTATCTAATTTAAATATACATGTTATCTATTTACTTACTAAATACATTAATAACTATTTGTTAAATTACAGTCAAAAACAGGATGGATCAGAATCAAATAATGTAAAGAAGTTGGAATCCATTTTTAAGGTTTGTGTGTGTGTGTGTGTGTGTGTGTGTGTGTTTGTGTGTGTGTGTGTATGTTTGTGTGTGTGTAATGTTCTGGCCCAACAGCCCTTGGTACCGAGTTTGTAAAGTGTTAAGAAATGATGAATAAGCCTGTAAAATTCTTGCCCCAACTGCTCATCATTTGCAGTTTTTTATTACCCTCATTACTATAACTCCGTTTTGGGGGTACAAATGGAGGTATAGTTTTTATATGAACAGAGATATATTATATAACCTCTGTTTTGGAGGTGTGGCTTTGGGGAGCACTCTGTAGGGAGGGTGGGATCTTATGCTTCAAAGCTAGCCTGCTATTACTAGCTGCTATTACTAGCCTCTCAAAACTGCTTACCTTACCATTATTCATTTAGGCCGTGTATTAAACTATATTGTGTGTATTGATCCTTTTATTCACTCTTTGTTTTGAAGCAATATTGTTTGAATATTCATTTTGATTTCAGGAAGTTGAACACAAAATCATCTCTGTAATGAAGAATGAATTAAACAGTTTTAAGAGACTGTTGAGTCCAGATTACCCAGAATCCTCTGAGAGAGAGGAGGATGATGAAGATAAGAGTCACAGCAGAGTCAGAGAGACAGTTCTGAAGATCACACTGCACATCCTGAGGAAGATGAACCAGACAGACCTCGCAAATACACTACAGACCAGTAAGAGCTCTGGATCATCACATCATTACATATAGTGCACGTGTTATAAAATCAATGTGAAAATCAAATTTGAAAAACAAAAATTGAAACAAATTGAGATCTTTTAGAAAATGTTTAGAAAAATGTTTAGAAAATGTATGAAAATGTATTTTAGAACAATATTTTTATGTGTGTTGCTTTGAGGTAACAGTGTGCAGCAATGTAAAGAAATAAAAGAGTTTTTATTCAGATATTTGTAGTGAAATTAAAAGTGACTAAGAAATTTGGGGATCTCTAAAAATGATGTTAAACAATTTAATTACACCAGATCGAGTCATACTCTTAAACTGCTTCACTGTAGCTTTTCACTTCAATTTTTCTGTTAAATACCAAATAAATAAATGTGACATCATTATACAGATGAGCTTTATTCATTCAACTGTCACACAATGTTGCTTCTTAACAACAAATACATTTATGTAACTCCTCATAACAAATAATGTATATGAATCTAAATGTTTTACTAACTTCATTGAATAATTTTTTAATGAGCAAATCATCTGAATCATAAATTAAATAAAAAAAAATTGTAAAATATTTTAATGATTGACCGCTAGAAATAAGAATAATCACTGTTAACATTTTAATTTGCCAATATATATGTATCATGTGGCAAAGTGAAGAAAATGTGTTTGTTAGTTATGAAAGACAAAAGAACCTTATTTTTTTTAATCTGTAATGTTTCTGAGGACCATAAAAATCGTAAAAACTGATTTCTAAAATATCACATTAGATCATAAAATATTACATAAATGAACTAAAACAAAAACGAATAAGCATGTTGTTGTTTTACTCTATCAGGATCTGATCCTCCATCTTGATCAATTAATACATTATTTGTAAATAATAAATTTTGTTTTTTGATTTCTTTTTCAGAATTGATGCCTGTGTATCAACAAAAACTCAAATCCAGACTAAAGGAGAAATTTCAGAGAATTCATGAAGGAATCTCCAATCATGGAGACTCAACACATCTGAATGAGATCTACACAGAGCTCTACATCACAGAGGGAGGGAGTGGAGAGATCAGTAATGAACATGAGGTGAGACAGATTGAGACATCATCTAGAAGACCAGAGACACAGGAAAGACCCATCAAATGCAGTGACATATTTAAAGCCTTACCTGGACAAGACAAAGCCATCAAAACTGTGCTGACTAAAGGAGTTGCTGGAATTGGAAAAACAGTTTCTGTGCAGAAGTTCATCCTGGACTGGGTTGAAGGAAAAGAAAATCAGGATATTCATTTCATATTTCCACTTCCTTTCAGAGAGCTGAATTTGATCAAGCGAAAGCTCAGTCTTGTGGAACTTGTAAATCACTTTTACACAGAAACAAAAGAACTAAAATCAGCAGATTATGATGACTACAAAGTCATGTTTATATTTGATGGTCTGGATGAGTGTCGACTACATCTAGATTTCCACAACAATCAAAGTTTGTGTGATGTAACAGAATCTGCATCAGTGGATGTGCTTCTGACCAACCTCATCAAGGGGAATCTACTTCCTTCTCACCTCTGGATAACCTCTCGACCAGCAGCAGCAAATCAGATCCCTCCTGAGTATGTTGACCAAGTCACAGAGGTACGAGGATTCAATGACCCTCAGAAGGAAGAATATTTCAGGAAGAGAGTAAGTGATCAGAGTCTGGCTGATAGAATCATCACCCACCTCCAATCATCAAGAAGCCTGTACATCATGTGTCACATACCAGTCTTCTGCTGGATTTCAGCCACTGTTCTAGAGAGAATGTTGAGTGAAGCAGAGAATGCAGAGATCCCCAAGACTCTTACACAAATGTTCACACACTTCTTGATCTTTCAGACCAAACTGAAGACCAAAAAGTATGATGGGAAATATGAAATAGATTTTCATCAGGCTAGACAGAGCATTATGTCACTAGGAAAGTTGGCTTATGAGCAACTTGAGAAAGGGAACCTGATCTTCTATGAGGAGGATCTGAGAGAGTGTGGCATTGATGTCACAGAAGTGTCAGTGTATTCAGGAGTTTGTACTCAGATCTTCAGAGAGGAGTCTGGACTGCACCTGGGGAAGGTCTACAGCTTTGTACATCTGAGCATTCAGGAGTTTCTAGCTGCATTATTTAAGTTTCTGTCTTTTTCTGAACAAAACACAGGACTCTGGAATATGCTCAGGTCAGCTATGATTGATTTACTGAAGCAAGAAGTGGACAAGGCCTTACTGAGTGAAAATGGACACTGGGACCTTTTCCTCAGATTCCTTCTAGGTCTCACACTAAAGTCTAATCAGGCTCTCTTACAAGGCCTTCTAAGAAAGACAGTAGACAGCTCTCACAGTCATCAGGAAACAGCTGCTTACATTAAAGAGAAGATCAGGGAAAATCCCTCTGCAGAGAAATCCATCAACCTGTTCCACTGTCTGAATGAACTGAATGATCATTCTCTAGTGCAGGAAGTGCAAACATATGTGAGCAGAACAGGTGCCAGTCGTCTCTCTGAAGTCAAACTGTCTCCTGCTCAGTGGTCAGCTCTGGTGTTTGTGTTGCTGAACTCAGAAGAGGAGCTGGATGAGTTTAAACTGAGTAAATATGATCCATCAGAAGAATGTCTTCTGAGGCTGCTGCCAGTGATCAAAGCTTCCAGAAAAGTTGAGTGAGTATTTTACAGTGTCAAATATTATTTTTATTATTTAAGACTGTTCCAATATGGCATCAAAGATTACAGATTTTGGAGTCCTCTCTTATCTAAAAATAAGTTCAGGTCATGGATCACTCTAATATTAGATTAGTAAATATTAGATAAATTTCATACACTTGGAATTTACTGACAACTTGTGTTGGATCAGGGCTGCAGGTTAATTTGATAAGTTGATATCCACCTGAATTTGGAAACATAAGCCTGTGTAAGAAGTTTTATTCTTTCATGTAGTTAAAGAACTCTCATCTGTGATAAAGGATCTCTTGGTTTAATGCAAATAATATATATTTGGTCTGATCAGACCTGTTTCCTTTTAAGGGATCTTAACGCTTCATCATGGCATTGAAGGTATGGGAACGTTTCCAGTGCACACACCGGTGTTAAATCATGTGAAATCAAGTTTATTTATATAGTGCTTTTTACAATGGCACATTGTTACAAAGCAGCTGTACAAATGAAAAATATCCAAAGATATTTAACAGCAAAATAAAATTAAGATTTATATGAAAATGAAAATCATAGAAAATGAAAATTTTGGGAAAAAGGAAGAAAATTAAAATTAATAAAACTATTAAATGATAATGATATACAAAGCTAATGTAAGCATTCTCCTGGTAAGCAAGCCAACAGGGTGACAGTAGCAAGGAACCAAAACTCCAGTGATATATATAAATGAAGAAAAAACCTTGTGAGAAACCAGGCTTAGCAGGTGGGAACAGTTCTCTGTGTTAGTGTGAAAAGTCTAGCTGGGGGGAAATTTGACACACAAGTTAACAGGCAACCTAGTAAATGAGCATTAAATAGTCTATGTAAAATTTAAAAAGAAGTCCATCACATTATTCCCATTGCTTTTGGGTGGCCGAGGCTATCGCTGTAGACATTGTTCTATGGCGCAAAGATGATCACCTGACTGTACTGGAGCAGGGACAATTTTCAGGATGAACTAGAGTTTGGGTCGATCTGCTGGATGCTAAATCCATTCTGGAGCAAACTTAATCTGTAGCTTCCCCAGGATAAAAATCCAAAACAGAGAATAATAAGCATAGCTGCTGTTCATAACAATAAGAGCATAAAAATGTACTTTTTTTGAGGTGAAATGGAAAAACAAGTTATGAGATGCATTATGAGAACACTTGGCTAAAGAGATGTGTCTTTTATCTAGTTTTGAACTGCGAGATACATAACTCTGGACAGACTATTCCAGAGTTTAGGAGCCAAGTGCAAAAATGTTCTGCCACCTTTAGTGGACTTTACAATTCTGGGTAAAACCAGAAGTCCAGAGTTTTGTGAGTGTAAAGCATGCATTGGTTTGTAGCGTGAGAGAAGATCAGTTAAGTACATAGGGGCTAACCCGTTTAAGGCTTTATAGGTAAGCAGTAGAATTTTATAAATAACGCAGAATTTAACAGGTAACCAGTGTAGAGATGACAAAATTGGGGTTGTATGGTCTATCTTGGACCTGGTATAAACTCTAGCTGCTGTGTTTTGGACTAACTGTAGCCTGTTTATTAGCTGGACAGCTACCTAGAAGTGCATTACAATAGTCCAGTCTGGAGGTCATAAAAGCATGGACCAGCTTTTCTGCATCAGAAATAGATGTTACGCAGCTTAGTGGGGTTTCTAAGGTGGAAGAAGGCAGTTTTTATAATATAAACCACATGATTTTCAAAAGACAAGTTACTGTCTAATATAACGTTTAAGTCTTTAACAGTGTTAGATGAGGTGTTGTTACATCCTTCTAACTGGAAACTGTTATCAGAGAGCTTCTGTTTACTTGAGTTTGGTCCAATAAGTAATATTTCTGTCTTATTTGAATTTAAAAGAAGAAAAGCACCCCTCTCATTGTGATGAAGAATCAACACCATGATGCAATGTGAACGAAATATCATTCAGATCGACTTTTACTGGATCACTTGTGTTTTCATGGAGGCTTTTCAGTCTGATTGAGACATCAACCTGATAATAACCATTAAAATCATTTACCTTGTGTAACTCTTTCAGTGAGATGCTCTATATTTAGTGGAAAGATGAAGAAATCATCACACAATTGCAGTTCTCACATATCATGCACACATACACTCATACAACAGAAATGGGAAGCACATTATAAGATATTAGCAACTTTCAATATAAAAGTTTTTCAAATTCAATACAGAAAATTAAACACACAGACAATCAATACAGAGTTAAATTTCATTTAACAGTCATTTACACTTATTATCGCTCATTTGCAGCACTATTTATTTCTCTTGAATACTCTGTCTCGTGTCAGTTTGTTGTTTGAAGGTGGCTGCATTCTAGCTCTTGTTATCTTGTCTTAATGTGCTTGTGTCTTTTTGGGCTCTTTAGACAGGTTTTTGTTTGTATTTTTAGTATTATTTTTCTCTCCTGACCCTCTCCTGCCTGCAGGCTCTCTGCCCTCTGCTTCCTGTCCTGACTGCTACCATAATACAATGTCCAGCCTTGCTGCCTGTTGTTATACTAACATGCCAACAGAGGCACTCCTGCCAAATGTTCTGTTATTTACTGTGAACTCCATTTCCCAGAACTCATTGAATGTCATTTTAAATGTTATTTAATTCTGAGCGCTCTCTCTGTGTCCTGGTTTCTCTGTGTTCTTGATCATTGCCTGTGTTTTTGGATTACTTTGTTTTTTGGATCTGCCCTGTGTTCTGCATGCTTTACATTGTTGTGTTAAGTGGAGTAGATGGTACTCTAAAAGTCTAAGATATTAATAGACTTTTTTATTTTATTTACAGAATTTCTATTCATATTTGCTAATTGTGAATTATTTGTTTGAAACAGAAGCCCTAGAACATTACACTGTCTCCTACTGCCAACACATGTGGTGGTCCATAGTAATATTGTGAGCTCAAAGCCTAGTGTGAACCAATCTTGATTCTGCAAAGCTCTTAGACTGTCAGTCACCATTGATGGGAGATTGGAGTGTTCTGTTGTTTCTGTTCATGTTTTTCTTCTTCTGCTTCTGAGTAGCAGCACATAGAACTGTATGATAAAAAATTGGCACACAGATAGTGAAGAGTCTGAAATGTTACCAAAGCAAATTCAGAGTCTCTAGACTCACAGAAACAAAGAAATTATAGAAACAAAATTCTTTTTCTTGTGATTTCTTTGGTTCATACTGAGTCTAATGCAAACTTTCTCGCCATTGTGAATTTTCTAAAGAAAATTCTACCTACTTTTTCGAACTCCTACAGCATATGCCTGATTTGCACAAAACTTTGTATGTAGCATATAGAAACACCCACAAAAAAAAAAATATGGAATTTGTGTTGATAGATCATAACATTTTCATATAATGAAATAAATCATAAATTCTCAGTAGTTTTATAAAAATCATGAGACTTGTCTCATTCAATTCAGTGTGACATACAGAACTGAACAATACCCATGTTTCTGATGTCAGCAATTTTGGGCGTCTGTAATTTTGAATTATGGCAAAAATGCAGCAGATTACAATCATAATCACATATTATTTGTTGGTATGTTTCATTGGGACCATTCTTTGAGAGTACCTGACAAGTTTAACCAGTCAGCCTAAATTAACTATAATTTAAAAGTGAAAGTGTATAAAATATACAGTGTTTTTTGCTATTTTGAGACACTGCTAAACCACTTGTTTATTAACTAGAAAAGATTCAAATTAAATTGGACACATCAGTCAAACATGAATTCATGAAATATTCATCACATTACTTTAAATTTTTAAGAATTGTTCAGAAGAAAATTATTTTGTATATTCTGTGCAGGATTTCCAGCTGTGGTATTACAGCGGAAGGCTGTGCTGCTCTGGCTTCAGCTCTGAGATCAAACCCCTCACACCTGAGAGAACTGAATCTGAACTGTAATAAACCAGGAGACTCAGGAGTGAAGCTGCTCTCTGCTGTACTGGAGGATTCACGCTGTAAACTGGAGAAACTAGAGTGAGTGTTATTGTGGTATTAAAACATGTAATCTCATGTGTCAGCCCCTTTCCTAATCATATAATCTAATTATACAATCTGTGAGATATTTTATTATATATAATTAATTGGATCTTTAAAGACAAGCACACTCATGCACAAGCACAAACTCATTTACAAAACCAGATAAAAGTAAATTTAGTTTAATCTTCTTAACTGCCTGTTTATCTTTGTGTGTATGTCTGCATGTTTGTACTATTGGTGTGTTTTGTTGTTAAATGGATGAGGAATGCATATGAAGAACAGACACAGGACAAAGAGCATTCAGCCTATGATCCTTCACAGAGGAGAAAAGCAGTGACTCCTAACAGCTCACAGGCTCTGAGAGTACCTAGCAAGTTTGTCGCCCCTATTGGTCAAAGCTATAGTGACATATGTAAATTACTTTAAGATTTGATTGATTTGTGTGAGGGTTAATGGGCACATTCTATAAGCCAAGTCCATTGATACCATATATGTCATAGTTAACCATTCTTCCTGTTCGCTATTTAGATTTTTAAGAAAAAAACACTTTTTTGAGCTCTTACAGTGTTTGTCTGATTTGCACAAACTTTGCTATGTAGCATCTAGAGACACCCAGTATAAAAAGTTATAGAATTTATGTTGATACCTCTTACCGTTCTAATATACTGTGTAAGTGAATCTGAATGAGGCTGTAACTTGGCAAACCTTTAGTGTATTGACTGAAAAAACTTGTCATATGTAATCAAAGCATGACTTGAGGGTACATGTGCAGTTTCGTCACTTCAACACCTACTGGTCCAGACATATAAAAATATTTTTTGCTTATAAATTGTAAAAAGTTTAGGCTGCTTTTTCTTACTGCTTTTATCTCTTAACTGCTTTTTCTATACTCATCTTGTTGATTTTCACAAATATTTCTTTTTGTGCTCTTAGTGAGCTTGACCCTGTAATTTCTTCTTGTAGTTATCTCAGACACACATTAGTAGTATTATTGTGTGTGAATATTGATTTATAATATTACGAGTTGTGGAAAAATTCAATAGGAAAACAAAGTAACTGACTGCATATTGAACTGGTTATTTAACAAAAACTATTTACATGTTTTTCTTTTATTTTTTAATTGGTTGTTTTATTTATTTTACAATTGCAGACATTTCATAAAAGCCTATTTCCATTTATTTAGAAGCAATTCACAAAGGCAACATTTAAACTAAATGATTTATACTTTGTCATTTGAGTCATTTATTTATATACAAGAGTTTGTAACAGACAGTGTCAATGAATTTTACATTTATTTTCTTAATAGCATGCATTTCTATCACTGAGTATAGTATGAATATATCTGTAGGCATCTTCCTAATCTGACAAGCAATAACAGCTTGGTGTCATGGTTTCTCTATTGTAGATTTTAAAGCTGTTCAATGATTGTATATTATAATGGCAGATATCCACATTAAGAATGACTGTGGATGAATGTTTTCAGTTTAATTCAGTTTGACATTAAGTTTTTATTTTAATAAGCACCATTGAAAAATGTATCTCTTCCAAAAAACCTTTAGAACAGGTGAAAGTGTTAAGATATCTGGGGGTTTGGCTGGATACTAAACTGACATTTGGAACTCATATACAAAAAGTTGTTGATGAATGCAAAATAGTTTTAAATATTTTAGGATGTTTAGCTAGAGATGTCGTTCACTGCAGAGAATTGACTGTGCACTTATTAGGTCACCACAGATTATGGATGTATAGCATATGGGTCTGCAACCAAAACATTGCTGCATAAAGTAGAAATGATTCAGTCACAGACACTAACAATATGTTGTGGAGCTCTTAGGTCTTCTCCTATTCCTGCCTTACAGGTAGAAATGAATGAAATGCCTCTTGATATCAGGAAAATAAAACTATTGTTGAATTACTGGGTATCAGTAAAGGGACATAATGAAACTCATCCAATTAAAAAAGTGTTGTTAAAATGTTGGGAACATGAATCTGCCAAACTTAATATTTTTGGATGAAATGCAGAAGAGAAAGCTCTAATGAAAGGGATTATAAATGTTGAATTGAGCCCGACAGTAGTAGTGTCACCCATGTCACCATGGCTCTTCTCTTTGCCATTAGTCGATCTTAATTTGCAAAAAACGATTAATGATAAAAATAGAGTGATATCTAAGGATGCAATGGTTATGCAGTATCTTGAGCTAAATTATAGATCCATGCTTACAGTTTTCACTGATGGATCTAAAGATCCAGAAACAGGTCAAGCTTCAGCAGCAGTATATATACCACATTATCAAGTTAAAATTGGTTAAAGGGTGTCTGATCAAATTGGAGTTTATACAACAGAGATGGCAGCAATATTATTAGCTATCAGGTGGATGGAGGATTCTCGACCGATGAATGTGGTGATATGCTCAGATTCTTTCTCAGCATTATCAAGTATAATTAGTGGGAGATCCTCAAGACAGGATATTCTATATGAAATTCTTGTAAGTATGTACAGGGTTAAAACATTAGGAAGCAAGATATGTTTCCTGTGGGTTCCAGCACATGTGGGAGTAGATGGAAATGAGGAAGTGGATCATCTAGCAAAGGAGTCGTTGAAATGATCTCATATAGAAATGAATATTCTACTTTGTAAAGAAGTTAAGGCTATAATTAGAACAACTGTACAAAGTAAATGGCAAATTCAATGGAATGGGGGGGAAAGAGGAAGACTTCTGTCTTGAGTCTGGCAATTGCAGTTTATGTGAACTAGCAGAAACTGTAGAGCATGTATTAATATATTGTACTGCTTATCAAAATGAAAGGATACTTCTGGTGAAAGAGTTAAAAGAAATGGGGATGGAAAACATTACATTTAAAAATCTGTTAAATAATGGATTGGAAAATTATAGAGTATATAAAGCATTAATGACATTTTTAAGAAAGGTGCAACTGTTTAATAGGATTTAGAAGCCAATTCATTATACCAAAGAGGAAAAGAGAGAAAAGGAAAGGGGAAGGAAAAATGTTTATTTTCTTTCTTAGTCTCTCTTCCTATTCATTAATGAACCACACTCCAGCCTAGTAGGTGGCAGGAATGCACCTTTGTCTTTGTTTGCCAACCACCATAAAAAGCCAGAAGAAGAAGAAGAATGACAAGAAACAAAGGAACACAAGAGGCAAAAAACAGAACTGTGAAATTTTGAATGATGTTCAGATTATCATTCAGTTTTATATGTAATTGTATGTTTTTTCACACAATTGAACAATTGAGCATTTCTCACTGTGAGCATTACAAAGTACAGATACACAACAGGAGGTTAATCATTTTTCTGAGGTCACACAAACACACTCATCCTAAAGTTCACACAGAAATCTCAGAGATCATTCATGTTCTTCACTCTCTGCAGGCTGTATTACTGCAGTATTGGAGAGGAAGGCTGTGCTGCTCTGGCTTCAGCTCTGAGATCAAACCCCTCACACCTGAGAGAACTGAATCTGAGCTGTAATAAACCAGGAGACTCAGGAGTGAAGCTGCTCTCTGCTGTACTGGAGGATTCACACTGTAAACTGGAGAAACTACAGTGAGTGTTATTGTGGTATTAAAACATGTAATCTCATGTGTCAGCCCCTTTCCTAATCACATAATCTAATTAAACAATCTGTGACATCTTTTATTATGTATCATTTTTTGGATTTTTGAAGACAAACCCATTTACAAAAGTAGATAAAAGTAAATTCAGTTAATCTTTCAAACTGGCTATTTGTGTTTGTGTGTGTTTGTCTGAATGTTTGTACTATTGGTATGTTTTGTTGTTAAATTGATGAGAAATGCATATGGAGAGCAGACACAGGACAAAGAGCATTCAGCCTCTGATCCTTCACAGAGGAGAAAAGCAGTGACTCCTAACAGCTCACAGGCTATAAGAGTACCTGGCAAGTTTTAAGCCCCCTAGCTGTCAAAAACTATAATGATATACATGTAAATGATTTTAACATTTGATTGCTTTGTATGAGTAGTAATAAGTAGATTCTATGGCTTATGCTGAGTCCATCGATACCAAATATGTCAGAGTTAACCATTCTTCGCCATTTTGAATTTTCAGAAAAAATACTTTTCTGAGCTCCTACTGTTACAGAGGAGGTCCCTGTCCCACCTCCTCCGCACCACTAGTGAGAGCCGTCTCCAGAATATTAGCGCTATTTCGGACTACATTTCCCATAATGCCCCATACCTGGGTTTGATTACTTCCTGCTCACCTGAACTCCATTAACTCTTGTGTATATAAACCCCAGCCTCATGTTAACCCAGTGTGAAGTCTTGTTTTGCCCTGGTAGTATTACTGCGTGTGTGTGTCTACGTGGTTGTTGGCTTACCCATTGCTGATTTTGATTGATGTTTGGTGTTTTGATTGTTTGCTGCCTGCATCGACCCACGCCTGTACCATGTTTACTCTTCTGCCTTGTCTACATTGTTCTCGTTTCCTGTTGCCTAACCCTGTCTGCCTGGTTATTGAGTAAAACTGCAAATGGATGCTCGTGTGTGACCCGTCATTACACCTACAGCGTTTGTCTAATTTGCACAAAATTTGGTGTGTAGCAGCTAGAGACACCCAGTACTAAAAGTTACAGAATTTATTGCATTACCGTTCCTGTATACTGTGTCAGTTAATTTGACGGTGAGAATGCCAAAATGGATATGAGTCTGTATCTTAGTAAAAAATTTGGTGTATTGAGAGACAACTGTCTTTAAAGCATGACCTGAGGGTACGTGTGCAGTTTTGTCACATCGACACCTACTGGTCCAGACACACAAAAAATGTCTTTGCTTATAACTTATAAAAACTTCAGCCTAAAACAAATAGGCTGGTCTTTTAAGATTCCTTGAGACATGCCGAGTCAAAAGACATCCTGTTTTCCTGGGTGAGCAGTTTTAGGCCATTAGGAATTTTTTTGCAGTAGTTTATGAACACAATTGTATATTACTGTGAAACTTGGTTAGATTGGTGTTAGCTGTGATTTTAAAACTGATTTTTCTATACTCACCATTATTGATTTTCACAAATATTTCTCTTTGTGCCTCTAGTGGGCTTGACCCTGTAATTGCTGCATGTAGCTATATTTATATTTATAAACTTCCTGTGTCCTCATGGAATGGTTTATACTTTATCATTTGAGTCATTTATTTGTATACAAGAGTTTGTAACAGACAGTGTCAATGAATTGTACATTTATTTTCTTAATAGCATGCATTTCTATCACTGAGTATAATATGAATATATCTGTAGGCATCTTCCGAGATATATTCTTCCTAGATATATTCTTCCTTTATATATCTTCCTAGATATATAAGCTGTTATTGCTTGGCATCTGACAAGCAATAACAGCTTGGTGTCATGGTTTCTCTATTGTAGATTTTAAAGCTGTTCAATGATTGCATATTATAATAGCAGATATCCACATTAGGAATGACTGTGGATGAATGTTTTCAGTTTAATTCAGTTTGACATTAAGTTTTTATTTTAATAAGCACCATTGAAAAATGTATCTCTTCCAAAAAAACCTTTAGAACAGGTGAAAGTGTTAAGGTATCTGGGGGTTTGGCTGGATACTAAACTGACATTTGGAACTCGTATACAAAAAGTTGTTGATGAATGCAAAAAAGTTTTAAATATTTTAGGATGTTTAGCTGGAGATGTTGTTCACTGCAGAGAATTTACTGTGCACTTATTAGGTCAACCACAGATTATGGATGTATAGCATATGGGTCTGCATCCAAAACATTGCTGCGTAAAGTAGAAATGATTCAGTCACAGACACTAACAATATGTTGTGGAGCTCTTAGGTCTTCTCCTATTCCTGCCTTACAGGTAGAAATGAATGAAATCCCTCATGATATCAGGAAAATAAAACTATTGTTGAATTACTGGGTATCAGTAAAGGGACATAATGAAACTCATCCAATTAAAAAGTGTTGTTAAAATGTTGAGAACATGAATCTGACAGACTTAATAGTTTTGGATGGATTGCAGAAGAGGAAGCTCTAGCGAGAGGAATTATAAATGTAGAATTGAGCCCGACAGTAGTAGTGTCACCCATGTCACCATGGCTCTACTCTTTACCATTAGTCAATATTCATTTGCAAAAAACGATTAATGATAAAAATAAAGTGATATCTAAGGATGCAATGGTTATGCAGTATCTTGAGCTAAATTATAGATCAATGCTTACAGTTTACAAGAAGAATGACAAGAAACAAAGGAACACAAGAGGCAAAGAACAGAACTGTAAAATTTTGAATGATGTTCAATAGATCATCATTCAGTTTTATATGTAATTGTTTTTTTTACACAATTGAACAATTGAGCATTTCTCACTGTAAGCATTACAAAGTACAGATACACAACAGGAGGTTAATCATTTTTCTGAGGTCACACAAACACACTCATCCTAAAGTTCACACAGAAATCTCAGAGATCATTCATGTTCTTCACTCTCTGCAGGCTGTATAACTGCAGTATTGGAGAGGAAGGCAGTGCTGCTCTGGCTTCAGCTCTGAGATCAAACCCCTCACACCTGAGAGAACTGAATCTGAGCTATAATAAACCAGGAGACTCAGGAGTGAAGCTGCTCTCTGCTGTACTGGAGGATTCACACTGTAAACTGGAGAAACTAGAGTGAGTGTTATTGTGGTATTAAAACATGTAATCTCATGTGTCAGTCCCTTTCCTAATCACATATTCTAATTAAACAATCTGTGAGATCTTTTATTATGTATAATTATTTGGATCTTTAAAGACAAACACACTCATGCACAAGCACAAACTCATTTACAAAACCAGATAAACTAAAGTAAATTTAGTTTAATCTTCTAAACTGCCTGTTTGTCTTTGTGTGTGTCTGCATGTTTGTACTATGGGTATGTTTTGTTGTTAAATTGATGAGAAATGCATATGGAGAGCAGACACAGAACAAAGAGCATTCAGCCTCTGATCCTTCACAGAGGAGAAAAGCAGTGACTCCTAACAGCTCACAGGCTCTGAGAGTACCTAGCAAGTTTGTCGCCCCCTATTGGTCAAAGCTATAGTGACATATGTGTAAATTACTTTAAGATTTTCTTCCTGTTCGCCATTTAGATTAAGAAAAAAACACTTTTTTGAGCTCTTACAGTTTGTCTGATTTGCACAAACCTTGCTATGTAGCATCTAGAGACACCCAGTACAAAAAGTTATAGAATTTATTTGATACCTCTTACCGTTCTAATATACTGTGTAAGTGAATTTAAATGAGGGTATAACTTGGCAAACCTTTGGTGTATTGACTGAAAACTTGTCATATGTCATCAAAGCATGACTTGAGGGTACATGTGCAGTTTCGTCACTTCAACACCTACTGGTCCAGACATATAAAAATGTTTTTTGCTTATAAATTATAAAAACTTTAGACTGCTTTTTCCTACTGCTTTTATCTCTTAACTGCTTTTTCTATACTCATCATTGTTGATTTTCACAAATATTTCTCTTTGTGCTCTTAGTGAGCTTGATCCTGTAATTTCTTCTTGTAGTTATCTCAGACACACATTAGCAGTATTATTGTGTGTGAATATTGATTTACAATATTACGAGTTTTGGAAAAATTCAATAGGAAAACAAAGTAACTGACTGCATATTGAACTGGTTATTTAACAAAAATTATTTACATGTTTTTCTTTTATTTTTTAATTGATTGTTTTATTTCTTTTACAATTGCAGTCATTTCATAAAAGCCTATTTCTATTTATTTAGAAGCAATTCACAAAGGCAACATTTAAACTAAATGATTTATACTTTGTCATTTGAGTAATTTATTTATATACAAGAGTTTGTAACAGACCGTGTCAATGAATTTTACATTTATTTTCTTAATAGCATGCATTTCTATCACTGAGTATAGTATGAATATATCTGTAGGCATCTTCCTAATCTGACAAGCAATAACAGCTTGGTGTCATAGTTTCTCTATTGTAGATTTTAAAGCTGTTCAATGATTGTATATTATAATAGCAGATATCCACATTAAGAATGACTGTGGATGAATGTTTTCAGTTTAATTCAGTGTGACATTAAGTTTTTAAAATTAGAAGTGTTGTTTAAAAGTGTTGTTAAAATGTTGAGAACATGAATCTGCTAAACTTAATAGTTTTGGATAGATTGCAGAAGAGGAAGCTCTAACGAGAGGGATTATAAATGTTGAATTGAGCCTGACAGTAGTAGTGTCACCCATGTCACCATGGCTCTTCTCTTTGCTTACAGTTCAATGCTTACAGTTTTCACTGATGGATCTAAAGATCCGGAAACAGGACAAGCTTCAGCAGCAGTATATATACCACATTATCAAGTTAAAATTGGTTAAAGGGTGTCTGATCAAGTTGGAGTTTATACAACAGAGATGGCAGCAATATTATTAGCTATCAGGTGGATGGAGGATTCTCGACCGATGAATGTGGTGATATGCTCAGATTCTTTCTCAGCATTATCAAGTATAATTAGTGGGAGATCCTCATAACAGGATATTCTATATGAAATTCTTGTAAGTATGTACAGGGTTAAAACATTAGGAAGCAAGATATGTTTCCTGTGGGTTCCAGCACATGTGGGAGTAGATGGAAATGAGGAAGTGGATCATCTAGCAAAGGAGGCGTTAAAATGATCTCATATAGAAATAAATATTCTACTTTGTAAAGAAGTTAAGGCTATAATTAGAACAGCTGTACAAAGTAAATGGCAAATTCAATGGAATGAGGAGGAAAGAGGAAGACAACTGTCTTGAGTCTGGCAATTGCAGTTTATGTGAACTAGCAGAAACTGTAGAGCATGTATTAATATATTGTACTGCTTATCAAAATGAAAGGATACTTCTGGTGAAAGAGTTAAAAGAAATGGGGATGGAAAATATTACATTTAAAAATCTGTTAAATAATGGATTGGAAAATTATAGAGTATATAAAGCATTAATGAAGTTTTTAAGAAAGGTGCAACTGTTTAATAGGATTTAGAAGCCAATTTATTATACCAAAGAGAAAAAGAGAGAAAAGGAAACGGGAAGGAAAAATGTTTATTTTCTTTCTTAGTCTCTCTTCCTATTCATTAATGAACCACACTCCAGTCCAGTAGGTGGCAGGAATGCACCTTTGTCTTTGTTTGCCAACCACCATAAAAAGCCAGAAGAAAAAGAAGACGAATGACAAGAAACAAAGGAACACAAGAGGCAAAGAACAGAACTGTGAAATTTTGAATGATGTTCAGATTATCATTCAGTTTTACATGTAATTGTGTGTTTTTTCACACAATTGAACAATTGAGCATTTCTCACTGTGAGCATTACAAAGTACAGATACACAACAGGAGGTTAATCATTTTTCTGAGGTCACACAAACACACTCATCCTAAAGTTTACACAGAAATCTCAGAGATCATTCATGTTCTTCACTCTCTGCAGGCTGAATAACTGCAGTATTGGAGAGGAAGGCTGTGCTGCTCTGGCTTCAGCTCTGAGATCAAACCCCTCACACCTGAGAGAACTGAATCTGAGCTGTAATAAACCAGGAGACTCAGGAGTGAAGCTGCTCTCTGCTGTACTGGAGGATTCACACTGTAAACTGGAGAAACTAAAGTGAGTGTTATTGTGATATTAAAACATGTAATCTCATGTGTCAGCCCCTTTCCTAATCACATAATCTAATTAAACAATCTGTGAGACCTTTTATTATGTATAATTGTTTAGATCTTTAAAGACAAATACACTCATGCACAAGCACAAAAACATTTACAAAAGTAGATAAAAGTAAATTCAGTTAAATCTTCTAAACTGGAAGGGGCAGTTGTGGCCTACTGGTTATGAATCAGGCTTGTAATCAGAAGGTTGCTCTTGAGCAAGTCACCAAATCCCCAGTTGCTCCCCAGACACAGAAGTGTGCCGCCCACTTTTCTGTGTGTGTGTTCTAAATTCAGAGGTCACATTTCGGGTATGGGTTACCATATCTGATAAATATGTCACTCACTTCAAACTGGCTATTTGTGTTTGTGTGTTTGTCTGAATGTTTGTACTATTGGTATGTGTTCTTGTTAAATTGATGAGAATTGCATATGGAGAGCAGACACAGAACAAAGAGCATTCAGCTCACGGGTTAATGCAGGGAAGCATTTAAACATGAGTGACTAGAGTGAGTGAGATAAAGCACAAATTTCCCTCAGGGATGGAGGTAGGGGTGAACAACTGGGGCTTAAGCCTTGAATGTTTTCAGTAAAGCCCTGAATGTTTTTAATAGTATGTCTGGTATGCATCGTCACTAAGTTTTATTGCATATTAAAATAATTTCTATTAAAATCAAACCACAGATCTGCTCTCTTCTCGTCAATTTACTCTGTCCTCCTATCCTGAAAAGAACCGCCCACTATAGTTAGTAGAATTGACTGACATGTAAACTGACCAACCATCGATAAGAAGTTATAGCAGCTATACAATCCAGCCAATGACATTAGATCTTTTGAAGACTGATGGTTTGTTGTGTGCACTCGAGTAGATCAATTCATATGAACATTAAAATGGATATTTACAAATGTTTTAAGAAAAAAAGAATTAAATTGACGAGACAGCAGTGTAGCTAGAACATGAGACAGCATTATGCACAGACTTTAGTGAGGTAAGAGTAGTTGCAGTGCTAGACTGAATAACTTTGTGTTTATTGTAATGTACTTATACCAGTCACAGAACCCCATCTCTCTGTTTATGTTTGAGTAACAGTATGTCACTGCCTAATGTTTGCTTCTGAATAACATGCTTCTTAATAGCTGATCTACTAAATGAGCTGGGCTTAGCTCCAGGTATGCATGGATGCTAAAGTCTAGCCTTTTCACCACACACTTTATACATGGGTGGGGCTTTGCCCTGGATATCCACAGACCCTAGAACAGCCCCTGCTGGTAATTACACAAATATGTCGTCTACACAAGTAACAGTGTTTTGTCTTTATACCAGTAAGGCAGCATTCACACATTAGTACCAAAATACTGGTAAACTCTGTGATGTTATTAACTGGGAGTGAGCTTTAAATGACTGGTGTTGTGTTTGAAAACATGGCACGTTGTGACTTTGTATCTGAGTGTATGTGTCTGTATTTTTGTTTGTTTCTTTTCTGTGGTAAACATTTATATTCATGTAGTTGCTCTTTCATTCATTTATATTCATGTAGTTGCTCTTTCATTCATTTATATTCATTGTAGTTGATCCAATTACATCTTTATTGACTTCTACAGTTCAGTTTGGAGATAATTACTGTTGCTAGGATCTGAACACAGAGACGATACCTGCAGTTTAAAAACAGATTTTAAACACAGAAACATACTGGTAATTTAATGGTAATTTACTGGTAATACCTGTTAAATTGCCAGGACTGATTTACCAGTATTTTTGAAAAGGTGTTGTTCACACATGATCTGTTAATGGTAATTTTTAAACATGAGGGAGTTTTCAGTAGACAAACATTGATAGATAAATCACAGAATTTATGAATAATAATCAATAACGCATGACTTTCTTGTAATGATTTTGAAGACTCAAATTGTTAAGTCATGCATGAGAGTAAAATGATGCTCACAGATACACAACAGGATAGTTAATTTTTTTCTCGGGTCACACAAACACACTCATCCTAAAGTTTACACAGAAATCTCAGAGATCATTTATGTTCTTCACTCTCTGCAGGCTACGTTACTGCACTATTGGAGAGGAAGGCTGTGTTGCTCTGGCTTCAGCTCTGAGATCAAACCCCTCACACCTGAGAGAACTGAATCTGAGCCTTAATAAACCAGGAGACTCAGGAGTGAAGCTGCTCTCTGCTCTACAGAGGAACCCAAAATGTAAACTGGAGAAATTATAGTAAGTTATTGACTCAGTGCTTTTGTATATTTTACCATGTATTGAACAAGTGAGTTTTATTTTAAAACAGATCTGTAACACTGTGTCTGTCTGTCTCTTTAATTTACAGTATTTGACTTTTAACAGTTACAAACTCATGATGGAACTCCAAGAGCTTCAGCTAGTAAATCAGAACTGCTGAGTGTCCTGAACAACATGATCAGCTGGACAAACACTGATATTAATCCTGTACATTTATAAGTGATGGATTTCTGTTATCCACACAGATAGAATCTTACCTGAATATGTAGAAAAGTCTTTAAGATCTTTTGTAAATGTAATTCTACAAAAATGTCTATTTTAACTGAGGAAAAAGATAGGACACCCTAATAGCTACTGTTACCTCCTTTGGCTGAAAACTGCAGTGAGACGCTTCTTGTAGCCATCTACCAGTCTCTGACATCAGTCATCGGACTCCATTTACATCCATTTCTGCCTTCTCAGTCAGTCTTTGGTTGATTTACTAGTATGTTTTGGGTCATTGTCATGTTGCATGGTCCAGTTCTGCTTCAGCTTTAATTTTCTAACAGATGGTCTCACATGTTCTTCAAGCACCTTCTGATACACAGTAGAATTCATGGTGGATTCTATGATGGTAAGCTGACCAGGTCCTGCTGCAGCAAAGCAGCCCCAAACCATGACACTTTCATCTCCATGCTTCACAGCTGGTATGAGGTTCTTTTCCTAGAATGCTGTTTTTGGTTTACGCCAAACATGTCCTCCACCCTGGTGTCCAAATAATTCAATTTTGGATTCATCTTCAAATGTCAGTCTGGCCTTGATGTTTCTCTCAGAGAGCAAAGGTTTCCTCCTTGCACACCTCCCATGCAAGTTAAACTTGTGCAGTCTCTTTCTGATTGTAGAGGCATGCACTTTTACATCAACAGTAGCCAGAGCCTGCTGTAGGTCCTGAGATGACATTTTAGGGTTTTTGGAGACCTCTTTTAGCATCTTGCGGTCTGTTCTTGGGGTGAACTTGCTGGGGCAACCAGACCTGGGCATGTTGGCAGTTGTTTTGAAAGCCCTCCACTTGTAGATGATCTTCCGGATAGTGGAATGGCTGATTACGAGATTGAAGTGTAGTTAAGACAGAAAGATCAAACTTCTCTCTTCTCGTGGGATCAGCTGCCTGCAAAACAAAGATATTGTGTGATTTACACTCGTACGTTGTTGTTGTTAATAACTCAAGTTTGAGTTTGTCTTTGCTTTAAACCACCAAAAAATGTACTTGCTTATGATGGTATTGTCAAGGGTTTTAAAAACAGCTTGTAAGTTTGCTTAATTGTTTTTGTGCTTTTTAAATAAATTAAACTCGGTATATTATTGCTGTGCTTTATTCCTTTAAAAATTTTTTGCAGCTATAAACATACAACAAAAATATAAACGTACTTGTAATCAGAATTAAGTTTTATTTCATTAAAAATGTTTGAACAACATTTATAACAATGCTCAATTATTTAGTGATCTTTTAATAAAAAATGTCATTTTAATTATTGTAGTAGTTTTTTGGGCATCTAAAACACTTTATTTTAAAAAGATTTAACGATTGCATGAGCCTTTCTTGTTTGTATATTTTCTGTGCCACTCCAGCATAATTGCTGACCCCTGCCTGTGCCACCCCTAAGAGAAATTCCTGCCTCTGTCCCTGCTCAGAGTCTCATCATCCTGAGATTTGTGATTTATGGTGTATTTCTAACATCCACTGAACAACATAACAATAGTTAAAATTGTTTAAAAATGAGTAATTCAGTGAATCAGCAGAGGACAGAATAAATGATCTTCAAGATCTTCTCAGTGACTCTGATCAGTCTGTCATGTTATCATGAAGACAATCGACAGTTTCAACCTGACCAATGCACATTTATATATCTCAGACTGCTTTTCTGATTCTCAGTAAAATTGATTCTTGTGTGACTGAATTGTCTGCTCATAATAAACAACTTGTTTAACTTAGTTGTTCTGTTTTTAGTGATTAGTCTATGCTCAATGTGACAATGTTATGAAATGTGATGTTAGTGCCTTCTCCAGAAAGATTCATTATTCTGTCTTTGTTGGCCATAAAGCAGTAGAAACAACACAATCACTGTACTGTATAACATAAAGCTTTATTTATATAATGTTTGTTGTATAAACAACTGCACCTCAAGCATCTTAACAGTAAAAAAAACTTTATAAATGAAGGTCTACAGAACAAAGTAGCTAAACAAAATATTTATAATTTACATCCATATTATTCCATGACCCTGTTCATTTTTTTGAAAATCTCATCCATGGATTTCAGTTTTCCAAATAAGAAATAAAGTATTACGTTAATTCAGAACATCATAGGCATTATGTATTATCCCAGTTTTAATTTGCATATTTAGGATATTTATTTAAAAATTATTTAAATATGAAGTACATGTCTTCGTGTTTTTCAAAAAAGTCACTATACAGTTTAACTATATTGAAATCACCAACATCTTTTTTGTGCTTCAAGGCACAACATATAAAATCATGGCAACTCTTTGTCAGAAATGTCTTCATCAAACTGTGCACATGAATAATGAGACCACAGTGCACAGTTCTCACACTGAACCTGAAGAGTGAAAATATGAGAAATGTCATGATCATATTCAATAGTGTTCCTGTCTGACAGATCAGACATGATGTAGAGGTAATGTGTATTTGACTTTAACACATAGCCAACTCATTCTTTTTACAAAGCAAATGTCATTAGTTATGAAAGCATTTAAAGTTACAGTTAGTAAATATAGTAGTATATTATAGTAAAAAGTTTATTATAAATATCTCTGTATTAAACATCTATGAGTTTTCTTGACGGCCTTTATTGACATTGATTGTATGGGGGAGAAACGCAACACAAGTTCATGGTGGTCGTGACCATCACTCTGACAAGTATCTACAGAAGAAAGCCGTACAGTTTAAAACAATAAGAGATTGAGTAAATCATGGCAGAACAGTGGCGGCCGGTCAGTAAGTTTGTCAAAGAAGAAAGCTTTAACATGTTAAATTGAGTGAAATATACATCACAAATGAATGTGCGGGGCGCCAGACTAATGGCGTCTATTCAGTCCGTAAACTTTTGAAAAGCACGTGATCTGAGGCTGCGCTCTAATTGGCTTGTTTCAGATTGTCCTCGGGCTCGACCCGCCCACTTTTGATTTTAGCGAATCAATATAGTTTTCATATTTTTGGTCTCATGTGATTGGACGGTTCTCGGGGGTTTGTGAATTAAAACATCTCTCTGAATGGCGAGTGTTTTAAAATGTTACAGCATCGTGATAATTGGTTAGCTAGCCTGTTACTGAATTACATGAGTGAAAAATATCAGCACATAAGATGCGATTTAGGGTAAACAGACTGCTGTAAGCTACGGGTCAAAAACTAAAGCAATAGACATAGTACTGTAGACATTTGTAGTGAACTTTACTTTGAATACGTAGCTAGTCATATATTAAAATAAGTATGTAATTAATCCTAAAACAGGGTGGAACATAGGCTTATATTATAGACACTCATGCAATAGTTAGATGAGGTATTATATGCCATTGGCTTGCGTATGTTCTCTTGTCTGAATCGTGTGTCCATCTATTCAAAACTTGAATGTTGCTGGACCCAGCAGAGTCGAGTGTCATGGATCAAGACAGCCATGAGAGAGAAACACCCTTACACAGACCCTGCCAGTTTCTTAATACTGTGGCTCTTATTATGTGTCTTATATGTGTGACACACACACACAGATCACACACTCACACACAAACCTTTACACCAAACACAAAAATGCACATGCAGCATACTCTTGCAACACTTCAGCATACTTTAATTCACAAATAATTGTATATCATGAAGAATTTAAAAATCTGTTGGTACACACACAACTATTACTGCTGCTACTATTTATAGTTTTTGCTGTATATTCTATTCCCTTTTGTGCTGTTGTTATTACTTGTTTGTATTTATGTGTATTCCAATGCTGAGAACAGTCAGTAAGAAAACATTTTGCTGCAATGTTTACATCCTATACTGTGTTCATTAACTACTAGGATGTTGCTGGAATCAGTACAGCCAGAGCCCCCTGGTCAGACAATCAGACAAACAATATGTACAGCGTCAACAGAGAGAAACAAGGAGAATCCAACAGACAGAACAACATACTGTAGAGAATGACAGTAACAGCAGACAAACTACATAAACAGACAGCACACACACTTCACAACATTCACTGATTATTATTCTTTTGTTTTTACTGTAGGTGCACATTTGTTATATACGTGTGCTCTTTAATAAGTAGTAAGCATTGTTTGCCAGTCACACACATTAAATGTTTAAAAATCTGTTACATACTGTACTGTGTGCATTATTTCCCCATCTGTACACAAATAGTGAATGCGTGTGTTCATGAGTGAGTCTGTGTCGGTGTGGTAATGTGGGCTGCTGTGGCTGAATTTTTGTCCCAGTCCGCCCTGCAGACAATAATCAAAACACGCGAGTTTCGAAGTTAAAGTGCAGATCGTTATAATAACAATAATAATAGTTACAGATGTGTGACATATTAACTTCTGCACTTCAGTCTCTGCACATCCTCTCACATCCGGCAGCACAAGTTTAATTGCGGCGCTTTGACTGCTGCTGCTGCTGTCGCGAGACTCCTGCTGCGAGAGCACAACCGCGTCAGTTGAAGCCGCTTTATTGGTCGACGCCTGACCAATGAACAGCGCCAGCCGCTGCGACCTGAAATAAACATTGTTATGCATGTGTATGAGTTGTTAAAACTCCTGGACATTATTGTTATTAAATATCATTAGTGTTCATGACATTTTATATTACAGTGAAAGAGAAGCAAAGTCGTTTTATTGGTTGGAGTCAGCCTATAAAATGGGACGTTTTTGTACGCGATGACGTCACTTCATCGAGTAGATGACGTAGAAGCCTGTCATCGCGATTGAGGCGTCGAGAAATCGCAGAAGTTTTCCTTTTTAATAATTATTATTAATACAGTTTCAAAAATAAAATACTTATTACGTTTTCCTTGACTGATATACTGTATTACTGATGGCAGAAATAATGTACGTAATATAAAAAACTTTTGCCGCTGATAATTTATTAGTTGTAAAAGCTCAACATAATTCATTATTCGAGGCATTTTCTTAAATGATGTAATAAATGACGACAAGGTGATTAAAACATCAATGTGAAGTGTTGCACCGTGTTATCACACTAAATGGGCTTTATTTTGAGACAATGGCCGATTGACTGAACATCCTGTTTATTACACATCATAATGAAGTAACGTTATTCCAGAGTGTGATGTGATCTTTGTTAGCACTCCTCATGCCTTTACTTATTAAAAATACTAAAGCTTAATAATGCATTAAAATGCATTGTTAGATGTATAGGATTTACAAGTAATTTACATTTCAATAACATTCATGTTTTATATAAATATATTAATATTATCTTTCAGGAATTGTTGTTGAACCATTTATTACAACGGCTATTTTTCATATGAAATGAAACAATACTGTAAACTCACAGAACGTCAACTTAGAAAATAAATAAATCACTCAATTCTTCAAATAACCATTTGTTTCCTTTTTACTTGACTTACTAAATTAGTAAAATCAATCTTCAAACAAAGTGGTACGGGAATCACTTATATATCGTTTGCGTGTATTTCACACTTTTACATCACTTGTCATGTTTGTTCTGTCAGTTATTAAACTTCAATGGGTCCAGACTCTTACAAATATATGAAACTCAAAATAGTCCCGAAATAAATAAATAAATACGGAGCAGAGCTGAACGACGCTCGTGTGCGGTGGGGCAGTAAAACAACATCGCCGCTTCACTCTTGATAGAGTGAACAATAATGGGGGAAACGATGCTGAATCAGATACGACAAAACATCACCGTGCGGCCCCGATCTGAGTATCCGCGATGCCAGCGGAGCTTTCAGGGATTCCCGCAACCAGAAGCGCCGCCCGGATGTGGGAATCCGGTCTCCGGTTATTCCGAATCAGTTGACAATAACACGCATCACCGGCACATACACGATCACTGATGCAGGAGTTAAACAGTTTAACTTCTGTATGAAGTTACATGAACTCACTTCACTTACTATCACTGAATGAAACCTTCTCAACTGCCTCCCTCTCAGTGTTGTCCTCGTCCCGCCCCCTCTGACCAATCACATATCTCCAAACCGAACTGACATGTGAAACTGCCCAATCAGAGCCTAGCTAAACTTTATACACTATAAACAATATACAATTATGTTCATAATACACACGAGGAGTCCACATATATAACATATATTGAATAAACACAAAGATATAAAGATAATAAATATAATCTTTATATTTAAAATTATAAAAATGATCAATATTTTTTTTCAACAGGGCTACACGTATGCATGGGGATTGTCTATGAAGGCAACATTAATGTTATTGATGTTAATGTTATTGATGTTAATGTTATTGATGTTACTGATGTTAATGTTACTGATGTTAATGTTATTGATGTTAATGTTATTGATGTTACTGATGTTAATGTTATTGATGTTAATGTTATTGATGTTAATGTTATTGATGTTAATGTTATTGATGTTAATGATGTTAATGTTATTGATGTTAATGTTATTGATGTTAATGATGTTAATGTTATTGATGTTAATGTTATTGATGTTACTGATGTTAATGTTACTGATGTTAATGTTATTGATGTTAATGTTATTGATGTTACTGATGTTAATGTTATTGATGTTAATGTTATTGATGTTAATGTTATTGATGTTATTGATGTTAATGTTATTGATGTTAATGTTATTGATGTTATTGATGTTAATGTTATTGATGTTAATGTTATTGATGTTAATGTTATTGATGTTAATGTTATTGATGAGACGCCCGTGCATCCCTGTCAGGTTCATAATCCTGTGAATCTTTTTTTGGCTGTTGACGTTAATAACGTGTTATAATGTCGGTGTTTTTTCTATAGAGCTACAATTGTAATTTGTAAATAATACAATTTAAATACAATGTATTTATGTATTTGCTTTTATATTTTATTAAAGTTCTGTTTTGACTTCTATAGGTGTTTCTTTTTACTTCCAAAACATTTGGGGGAGGGGACACAACAGTACAATTCTGCTTAAGGCACCATTTGACCAGCAGCAGCCCTGTAATAAAACATACAATTGGGAACTGCTTAGAAATGTCCCACATAACATAATGCATTCTCACCTAATGCCAAAAGTGATTGTAATATGATTATAATCAACAGAAAAATATCAAACATATAAAGATGAAATCCCATTTCGTGTCCGAGTTTCTCTTGCAGGAATAAAGCAGATAAATGATGAGTGACTGAAGAGATTTGCTCATCTTAATGAAAAGCTTTATTAAAAGTCTTACCTGCAGGATTTCCTCACACTCAGAGCTGAACACACACACGTCCCCATCAGTCTGAATGAGTGAATGTGTGTGTGGATCACTGACACAGTGAGACACTTTCCTATACACACTGAACTGACAGAGGACTCAACTGTGCCTCTGATCAGACGTGACTTACACACGACACATGACTGTCTAAAGCTTCAAACACTGAACATTTACATCAAGAGTGTGTGACATTTACAGCATGACACTGATACAAGAGCTGATAAAAACACATCACTTACAATCCATAAAGATACTCACAGAATTTAATATAAGCCTCTTTCACCTGTTAAAAGTCATTTTCAGTCCTATTCTATGAAATGGCAGATTTGATCATTTTTAAATGTTTACACTAGAAATGATTTTAAAGGGGCTACAATTAATAAATCTTAATCTCATGAGATGGTGAAAATGATGAAATCTCTCATATCGGTAGAGTAGCGCCACCTTGTGGAGGCTGTACAAAGCAGCCGCCTGTATCACTGATACACTCAGAGTTCTTCTGCAAGAGCTTCTAGAGGATGAACTGAAGTACATCTCCTCTCAACACATCTGCCTATAACACACAAACTGAATGAAGTCAGACAAGCAGCTGCAGCAGATGATGAACTACAATGATCAAGAACTTTGTTCAGTCTGGATGACCAGCAGAAATATCAGGTTCAACTTCCAGAAAATTCTGGACTTACAGAGAAGATCTTACCTGTTCAGATGAACTTCTGTATGTGATCTGTTTAGTTAATACATATTCATGTAAAATGTACTCGCCTGTAGAGGGCGATGTTGATCCTACATGTTCACCTATAAGAGAAAGAACAAGAGCAGCTATTGGACACTTTTATGCTCCTCCTTCTCAGGTGAGACATAAAAGTGAAACTATTATAACAGAATCCTTTAGTGAGGAAGTAAACAACATTCAGAGAAAAAATAGTGAGTATCTTAATTTCTACTGTACTGAATCCGTGAAGTTTCAGAGTTTATTAAATTAATTAACAGATTCATGTATTTCAGCTACTGTGATCAGGTCAGTTCAAGATTCTTGACATTTTCATGTCTACAGACTATAAAATGTCTACAGACTATACAAGACAGAGTCTGTGACAATAAGGTTTAAGACATTTTCTGATTATGATTTCAGTCTTTGGTTTTGTTTTAAAAAGTTTATTTGTCACGTTTAATGATGCTAAACTATAAACCTGCACATGAGGAAGTTATGCAGTGAAGACAACAAATACACAATTATTGAACAACTGAGTTTATAAAATGATCATCTACATTAATAAAACCAAATAAGACCAAATTACAAACACTAATAATCAGATTCAGATCAGTTTTAAAAGAGTTTAAAGTACATCAGGAGAGAAACACTGGCTCTGAAAATGATCTGATTCTACTTTTTATTTCACACAGTGCTTGTCTGAATCAGTTCTGCTGACTGTGAATGATTTGATTCTGTGTGTGAATGATGAAATCAAACTGCTTTTAATTTGTGCAGGACTGACTGTTGAAACAGAGGAAGATTTAAGAGAAATTCATTTCTGAGATGATATAAAACTCATTATGTGGATCAGCATCTGCTTTTAGATAACAGCATGTCCTTCAGAATGAGTCTCTCTGAAAATCATGACACAAAGAAGACCAAGAGGTGAGAGAACTTTCTTCAGGCTTCAAATATATCAAGTATTCAAGTAATATGTGACAAAAAGAGCTGCCTGCTTGTGTTTGAGCTCAGGTGGTTCAGATTTATTCTTTCAGCTCTGATTATTTAAAAACTTTAGAAACTAAAAATTATAACAAGGGTCATTGCAGTAGGTTTTATTCAGTCCAAGCTGGTTTAGTTCTGGGTATTAAGATAAGTCTCCAGATGTTTTATTATAACACATGAAAACAGAAGAGAAAATTAGTTCATATTCCAGTTACATTATATAAGTCATATAGGAGCAGACTCCCATATAACTAGTAGAAATGTATTCTTTCTCCTTTAAAGAAAACACATTTTTTAATCTATTTACTCAACAACTCAATTCTGAGAAACAGATATTCATATATTGTCAAAATATAAATCATTGTGATTCCTCCACATTCAGAGCTGTGTAAGATTATACATGTTTGAAAAAGTGTTTGATTGCTGCTGTGTTTTAGTCTCTTTAGTCTCAGGAGATTCTTGATTCAGCAAGAATCTCCTGAATCAAGCTGTGTGTCCATGAAGAGTGACCGATCAATTGATCATCCAGAGAATTTCAGTTTGGGAGACTCTACTGCTGATCAGAGGTGTTGTTCAGTTTACAGTATGAGAAATATACGTTATCTAATTTAAATATACATGTTATCTATTTACTTACTAAATACATTAATGCATGTTTAATGTATTTTAATGTTTTTTTTAAATACAGTCATAAACAGGAAGGATCAGAATCATATAATGTAAAGAAGTTGGAATCCATTTTTAAGGTTTGTGTGTGTGTTTGTGTGTGTGTGTGTGTATGTGTGTGTGTTTGTGTTTGTGTTTGTGTATGTGTGTGTGTGTGTGTGTGTATGTGTGTGTGTTGGTGTGTGTTGGCGTGTGTTTGTTGTGTGTGTGTATGTGTGTGTATGTGTGTGTGTTGGTGTGTGTTGGCGTGTGTTTGTGTGTGTGTGTGTATTTGTGTGTGTTTGTGTGTGTGTTTGTGTGTATAATGTTCTGGCCCAACAGCCCTCTGCTACTGAGTTTGTAAAGTGTTAAGAAATTATGAATAAACCTGTAAAATTCTCGCCCCAACTGCTCATCATTTTTAGTTTTTATTACCCTCATTACTATACCTTCATTTTGGAGGTATACAAATGGAGGTATAGCATTTATATGAACAGAGGTATATTATACAACCTCTGTTTTGGAGGAGGTGTGGCTTTGGGGAGCACTCTGTAGGGAGGGTGGGATCTTATGCTAACCTCTCGAAACAGCCTACCCTACCATTAATAATTTAGGTTGTGTATTAAACTATATTGTGTGTATTGATTCTTTCATTCACTCTCTTTGTTTTGGTGCAATACTGTTTGAATATTCATTTTTATTTCAGGAAGTTGAACACAAAATCATCTCTGTAATTAAGAATGAATTAAACAGTTTTAAGAGAGTGTTTAGTCCAGATTACCCAGAATGCTTTGAGAGAGAGGAGGATGATGAAGATAAGAGTCACAGCAGAGTCAGAGAGGCAGTTCTGAAGATCACACTGCACATCCTGAGGAAGATGAACCAGACAGACCTCGCAAATACACTTCAGACCAGTAAGAGCTCTGGATCATCACATTATTACACTACAAAATGTGTTATGAAATCAATGTGAAAAGCAACTTTGATTAAAAATACAAATGGAGATCTTTTAGGAAAATATTTTTAGGTGTGTTGCTTTAAGGTAACAGTGTGAAGCAATGTAAAGAAATAAAAGAGTTTTTATTCAGATATTTGTAGTGAAAGTGAACGGGAGCAATTTAGGGATCACTAAAAATGATGTTAAACAATTTAATTACACCAGATCAAGTCATACTCTTAATCTGCTTCACTGTAGCTTTTTACTTCAATTTTTCTGTTAAGTAAATACCAAAGAAATAAATGTGACATCATTATACAGATGAGCTTTATTCATTCAACTGTCACACAATGTTGCTTCTTAACAACAAATACATTTATGCAACTCCTCATAACATACAAATAATGTATATGAATCATATTTTAATGAGCAAATCATCTGAATCATATTGTGTGATGAGTAAATTAAATAAAAATAATTGTAAAATATTTTTATGATTGACCGCTAGAAATAAGAATAATCACTGTTAACATTTTAATTGCCAATATATATGTAACATGTGACAAAGTGAAGAAAATGAGTTTGTTAGTTAAGAAAGAGAAAATAACCTTATTTTTTTAATCTGTAATGTTTCTGAGGACCATACAAAACAAAAAATATCACATAAATAAACTAAAACAAAAACGAATAGGCATGTTGTTGTTTTACTCTATTAGGATCTGATCTTCCATATTGATCAATTAATACATTATTTGTAAATAACAAATTTTGATTCCCCCTTTTCTTTTTCAGAACTGATGCCTGTGTATCAACAAAAACTCAAATCCAGACTAAAGGAGAAATTTCAGAGAATTCATGAAGGAATCTCCAATCATGGAGACTCAACACATCTGAATGAGATCTACACAGAGCTCTACATCACAGAGGGAGGGAGTGGAGAGGTCAATAATGAACATGAGGTGAGACAGATTGAGACATCATCTAGAAGACCAGAGACACAGGAAAGACCCATCAAATGCAGTGACATATTTAAAGCCTTACCTGGACAAGACAAACCCATCAAAACTGTGCTGACTAAAGGAGTTGCTGGAATTGGAAAAACAGTCTCTGTGCAGAAGTTCATCCTGGACTGGGCTGAAGGAAAAGAAAATCAGGATGTTCAATTCATATTTCCCCTTCCTTTCAGAGAGCTGAATTTGATCAAGAAAAATCTCAGTCTTGTGGAACTTTTATATCACTTTTACACAGAAACAAAAGAACTGAAATCAACAGATTTTGATGACTACAAAGCCATGTTTATATTTGATGGTCTGGATGAGTGTCGACTACATCTAGATTTCCACAACAATCAAAGTTTGTCTGATGTAACAGAATCTGCATCAGTGGATGTGCTTCTGACCAACCTCATCAAGGGGAATCTACTTCCTTCTTCTCACCTCTGGATAACCTCTCGGCCTGCAGCAGCCAATCAGATCCCTCCTGAGTATGTTAACCAAGTCACAGAGGTACGAGGGTTTAATGACCCTCAGAAGGAAGAATATTTCAGGAAGAGAGTAAGTGATCAGAGTCTGGCTGATAAAATCATTACCCACCTCCAATCATCAAGAAGCCTGTACATCATGTGTCACATACCAGTCTTCTGCTGGATTTCAGCTACTGTTCTAGAGAAAATGTTGAGTGAAGCAGAGAATGCAGAGATCCCCAAGACTCTTACACAAATGTTCACACACTTCTTGATCTTTCAGACCAAACTGAAGACCCAAAAGTATGATGGGGAATATGAAACAGATCCTCATCAGGTTAAACAGAGCATTTTCTCACTAGGAAAGTTGGCTTATGAGCAACTTGAAAAAGGGAACCTGATCTTCTATGAGGAGGACCTGAGAGAGTGTGGCCTTAATGTCAGAGAAGTGTCAGTGTATTTAGGAGTTTGTACTCAGATCTTCAGAGAGGAGTCTGGACTGCACCTGGGGAAGGTCTACAGCTTTGTACATCTGAGCATTCAGGAGTTTCTAGCTGCATTATTTAAGTTTCTGTCTTTTTCTGAACAAAACACAGAACTCAGGTCAAGTATGTTTGATGTACTTAAGCAAGAAGTGGACAAGTCCTTACAGAGTGAAAATGGACACTGGGACCTTTTCCTCAGATTCCTTCTAGGTCTCACACTAAAGTCTAATCAGACTCTCTTACAAGGCCTCCTAAGAAAGACAGTAGACAGCTCTCACAGTCATCAGGAAACAGCTGCTTACATTAAAGAGAAGATCAGGGAAAATCCCTCTGCAGAGAAATCCATCAACCTGTTCCACTGTCTGAATGAACTGAATGATCATTCTCTAGTGCAGGAAGTCCAAACATATGTGAGCAGAACAGGTGCCAGTCGTCTCTCTGGAGTCAAACTGTCTCCTGCTCAGTGGTCAGCTCTGGTGTTTGTGTTGCTGAACTCAGAAGAGGAGCTGGATGAGTTTAAACTGAGTAAATATGATCCATCAGAAGAATGTCTTCTGAGGCTGCTGCCAGTGGTCAAAGCTTCTAAAAAAGTTTGGTGAGTATTTTACAGTGTCAAATATTATTTTTATTTTTATTATTTAAAACTGTTCCAATAAGGCACCAAAGATTTCAGATTTTCTTATCTAAAACTCAGTTCAGGTCATGGATCACTCTAATATTAGATGGTACTGACAACTTGTGTTGGATCAGGGCTGCAGGTTAATTTGAAAAGTTGATCTCCACTTGAATTTGGAAACATAAGCCTGTGTAAGACGTTTTATTCTTTCATGTAGTTAAAGATTGTTGAACTCTGATCTGTGATAAAGGATCTCTTGGTTTAATGCAAATAATACAGATTTGGTCTGATCAGACCTGTTTCCTTTTAAGGGATCTTAACGCTTTATCATGGTATTGAAGCTATGGGAACGCTTCCAGTGCACGCACCGGTGTTAAAACATGTGAAATCAAGTTCAAGTTTATTTATATAGTGCTTTTTACAATGGCACATTGTTACAAAGCAGCTGTACAAATGAAAAATATCCAGAGATATTTAACAGCAAAATAAAATTAGGATTTATATGAAAATGAAAATAATAGAAAATGAAAATTTTGGGGAAAAGGAAGAAAATTTTATAAATTTTATAAATAAAAAAAATTTATAAATAAGAAAATTAATAAAACTGTTAAACGATAATAATGTTCAAAGCAAATGTCAGCAGTCTCCCGGTAAGCAAGCCAGCAGGGAGACAATAGCAAGGAACCAAAACATAACATTGCTATAAATAAATGGAGAAAAAAGCTTGTGAGAAACCAGGCTTAGCAGGTAGGGACAGTTCTCTGTGTTAGTGTGAAAAGTCTAACTGGTGGAAATTTTGCACATAAGTTAACAGGCAACCAAGCAAATGAGCATTAAATAGTCTATGTAAAATTTTAAAAGAAGTCCATCACATTATTCCCAGTGCTTTTGGGTGGCCGAGGCTATCGCTGTAGACATTGCTCGATGGCGCAAAGATGATCACCTGACTGTACTGGAGCAGGGACAATTTTCAGGATGAACTGGAGTTTGGGTCGGTCTGTTGGATGCTGAATCCATTCTGGAGCAAACTTAATCTGTAGCTTCCCCAGGATAAAAATTCAAAACAGAGAATAATAAGCATAGCTGCTGTTCATAACAATAAGAGCATAAAAATGTACTTTTTTTGAGGTAAAATGGAAAAACAAGTGATAAGCTGCATTATGAGAATGCTTGGCTAAAGAGATGTGTCTTTAATCTAGTTTTGAACTGCGAGAGCGTGACTGAGCCCCAAACAGCATCAGACAGACTATCCCAGAGTTTATAAATGCAAAAATGCTCTGCCACCTTTAGTGGACTTTACAATTCTGGGTAGCGTGAGAGAAGATCAGTTAAGTACATAGGGGCTAACCTGTTTAAGGCTTTATAGGTAAGCAGTAGAATTTTATAAATAACACAGAATTTAACAGGTAACCAGTGTAGAGATGACAAAATTGGGGTTGTATGGTCATATTTCTTGGAGCTGGTATAAACTCTAGCTGCTGTGTTTTGGACTAACTGTAGTCTGTTTATTAGCTGGACAGCTACCTAGAAGTGCATTACAATAGTCCAGTCTGGAGGTCATAAAAGCATGGACCAGCTTTTCTGCATCAGAAATAGATGTTACGCAGCTTAGCGAGGTTTCTAAGGTGGAAGAAGGCAGTTTTTGTAATATAAGCCACATGATTTTACTGTCTAATATAACGCCCAAGTCTTTAACAGTATTAGATGAGTTGACGTTACATCCTTCTAACTGGAAACTGTTATCAGAGAGCTTCTGTTTACTTGAGTTTGGTCCAATAAGTAATATTTCTGTCTTATTTGAATTTAAAAGAAGAAAGGCACCCCTCTCATTGTGATGTAGTGGGTATTAATGTCCTCCAAGCATTAACACCATGATGCAATGTGAACGAAATATCATTCAGATCGAGTTTTACTGGATCACTTGTGTTTTCATGGAGGCTTTTCAGTCTGATTGAGACATCAACCTGGTGATAAACATTAAAATTTTTACCTTGTATAATCCTTTCAGTGAGATGCTCTACATTTTGTGAAAAGAAATCATCACAATTCTTCACATATCATGCACACACATACACACACACTCAACAGAAATGGGAAGCACATTATAAGATTTTAGCAACTGTCAGAATATAAGATTTTCAAATTCAATACAGAAAATTAAACACAGACAATCAATACAGAGTTAAATTTCATTTAACAGTCATTTACACTCATTATCTCTCATTTGCAGCACTATTTATTTTTCTTGAATACTCTGCCTCGTGTCAGTGTGCTGTTTGAAGTTGGCTACATTCTAGCTCTTGTTATCTTAATGTGCTTGTGTCTTTTTGGGCTCTTTAGACAGTTTTTTGTTTGTATTTTTAGTTTTATTTTTCTCTCCTGACCCTCTCCTGACTGCAGGCTCTCTGCCCTGTGCTTCCTGTCCTGGCTGCAACCACGATCTCTATATCCAATGTCCAGCCTCACTGCCTGTTGTTACACTAACATGCCACCAGAGGCACTCCTGCCACCTGTTCTGTTGTTTACTATAGACTCCATTTCCCAGAACCTATTGTATGTCATTATCATAATCGTGTTCATCTCTGTCTATTTATACACGGTCTGCTCATTCATTCAGTGTGAAGTCTTGTTTAGTGTAATGCTGCAATTCTGAGCACTCTCTCTGTGTCCTGGTTTCTCTGTGTTCTTGATCATTGCCCGTGTTTCTGGATTACTCTGTTTTTTGGATCTGATCTGTGTTCTGCATGCTTTACATTGTTGTGTTGAGTAGATGGTACAAGATATTAAAACAGTTAGACTTAATTACATGTCATCACAGGCATGACCTGAGGATATATGCACAGTTTGCTACAGCACCACCTACTGGTCCAGAGACATGAAAAATGTCTATTTTTGCTCATAAATTCTCAGTAGTTTTATAAAAATCACAAGACTTGTCTCATTTAATTCAGTGTGACATACAGAGCTGAACAATACCCAAGTTTCTGATGCCAGAAATTTTGGGTGTCTGTAATTATGAATTATGGCAAAAATGCAGCAGTTTACAATCACAATCACATATTATTTGTTGGTATGTTTCATTAGGACCATTCTTTGAGAGTACCTGACAAGTTCAACCACCCAGCCTAAATTAACTTTGATTTAAAAGTGAAAGTGTATGAAATATACAGTATTATTTTGCTATTTTGAGATACTGCTAAACCACTTGTTTATCAACTAGAAAAGATTCAAATTACATTGGACACATTAGTCAAACATGAATTATTCATCACATTCCTTTAAGTTTTTAAGAATTGTTTAGAAGAAAATTATTTTGTATATTCTGTGTAGGATTTCCAGCTGTGGTATTACAGAGGAAGGCTGTGCTGCTCTGGCTTCAGCTCTGAGATCAAACCCCTCACACCTGAGAGAACTGAATCTGAACTGTAATAAACCAGGAGACTCAGGAGTGAAGCTGCTCTCTGCTGTACTGGAGGATTCACACTGTAAACTGGAGAAGCTACAGTGAGTGTTATTGTGGTATTAAAACATGTAATCTCATGTGTCAGCCCCTTTCCTAATCACATAATCTAATTAAACAATCTGTGACACCTTTTATTATGTATAATTTTTTGGATCTTTGAAGACAAACACACTCACGCACAAACTCATTTACAAAAGCAGATAAAAGTAAATTTAGTTAAATCTTTCAATCTGGGCTGTTTGTATTTGTGTGTGTTTGTCTCAGTATTTTTATTATCGGTATGTTTTGTTGTTAAGTTGATGAGAAATGCATATGTAGAGCAGACACAGAACAAAGAGCATTCAGCCTCTGATCCTTCACAGAGGAGAAAAGCAGTGACTCCTAACAGCTCACAGGCTATAAGAGTACCTGGCAAATTCTGGGCCACCTAGTTGTCAAAAACTATAATGACATACATGTAAATGATTTTAACATTTGATTGATTTGTATGAGTAGTAATAAGTAGATTCTATGGCTTATGCTGAGTCCAGTCCAGATATGTCATAGTTAACCATTCTTCCTGTTCACCATTTTGAATTTTCAGAAAAAAATACTTTTCTGAGCTCCTACAGCTTTTGTCCAATTTGCACAGAATTAGGTATGTAGCAGCTAGAGACACCCATTACAAAAAGTTATGAAATTTATGCCCCTTACCGTTCTTGTATACTTTAATAAATAATTTGATGGTGAGAATGCCAAAACGGATATGAGTCTGTATCTTGGTATAAATTTTGGTGTATTGAGAGACAACTGTCTTTAAAGCATGACCTGAGGGTACATGTGCAGTTTTGTCACATTGACACCTACTGGTCCAGACATATAAAAATGTTTTTCCTTTTAAATTGTAAAAACTTCAGCCTAAAATAAATAGACTTGTCTTTTAAGATTCCTTGAGACATGCTGAGTCAAAAGACATCCTATTTTCCTGGGTGGGCAGTTTTAGGCCATTAGGAATTTTTTCACAAGTGCAGTAGTTTATGAACACAATTGTGTATCACTGTGAAACTTGGTAAGTTTGGTTTTAGCTGTGATTTTAAAACTGATTTTCCTATACTTATTATTAATTTTCACAAATATTTCTCTTTGTGCCTCTAGTGGGCTTGACCCTGTAATTGCTGTATTTGCTGTATTGCTATATTTACACATTGGGATTTTTGTAACTAGGCATGAATTTCGCAGATTGAATAAGAAATTATTTTATAATCTTCTTACTGAGCTACAGGTGTAGAATCTGAATCAATGCAGTAGTTGCTGATTCAACCACTCAAACTGAATTAAGTTTGATTTAAAAGTGAAAGGGTATTAAATATACAGTGTATACACAATATATAGAGGAAGGCTGTTCTGCTCTGGCTTCAGCTCTGAGATCAAACCCCTCACACCTGAGAGAACTGAATCTGAGCTGTAATAAACCAGGAGACTCAGGAGTGAAGCTGCTCTCTGCTGTACTGGAGGATTCACACTGTAAACTGGAGAAACTATGGTGTGTGGTACCATATTAGTATTGAATAATCTATATGTGTTGAGGAGAAACACTGGTATTTTTAAAGACGAATGAAGAAAAATGTTATTTTTTGGCCTAAAGACATTTAAATCATTACAGCAGTCATTGTTAGTAATTGAGAAACAGAATATGAGAATACATGATACACACCTGAGATTCAGCAACAAAACTAAATTTGATCCTAATCCAAAAAACAAATTCTGCACTGTGTGTGTTCTGCTCTCCATCTGTTTTCTATAGATACACAAGAGAACAGAACTCACAACACCACAACCAAAATTAGGACTAAGAATTGGCCAAAAGCAGGGAGTATATATACACAAGAAGAAGGGAGTTAACTAAACAAGACACAGGCAGAGCTCATTTGTAAACAAGGCAATTAAAGAAAACTAATTAACTAGATAATGAAATCAAATAAGAACTAATAATGAGTTAAGCATGGAGCATAAGAAACAAGAAAACACACGAGACAAAGAACAGAACATTATTGTGACCTTTTGAAGGATGTTCAGATTATCATTCAGTTTTATATGTAATTGTGTGTTTTTTCAGCTGGTTTTGTCATATTTGTTCTTTTGTATATTGAATTAAAGATTAAAATTATTTAGCAGTATGTGAGAGTAAAATAATGCTTATAGATACACAAGAGGAGGTAATCATTTTTTTAATCATCACACTCATCCTAAAGTTTAAACAGAAATCTCAGAGATCATTCATGTTCTTCACTCTCTGCAGGCTGTATAACTGCAGTATTGGAGAGAGAGGCTGTGCTGCTCTGGCTTCAGCTCTGAGATCAAACCCCTCACACCTGAGAGAACTGAATCTGAGCTGTAATAAACCAGGAAACTCAGGACTGAAGCTGCTCTCTGCTGTTCTGGAGGATTCACACTGTAAACTGGAGAAACTATGGTGTGTGGTACCATATTAGTATTGAATAATCTATATGTGTTGAGGAGAAACACTGGTATTTTTAAAGACGAATGAAAAAAATATTATTTTTTGGCCTAAAGACATTTAAATCATTACAGCAGACATTGTTAGTAATTGAGAAACAGAATATGAGAATACATGATACACACTTGAGATTCAGCAACAAAACTCAATGTGAACTTAATCCAAAAAAACATTCTGCACTGTGTGTGTTTGTTAAGAGAAATGAAAGACAAGTAGATTAAAGCTTTGAATGATGTTTCGATTATCATTCAGTTTTGTGTAGTTTTATATGTAATTTTGTGTTTATTTTTCCAGATGGTCTTGTGTCATATTTGTGTGATTTTTGCACAAATTTCAGAGATCGTTCATGTTCTTCACTCTCTGCAGGCTGTATAATTGCAGTATTGGAAAGAGAGGCTGTGCTGCTCTGGCTTCAGCTCTGAGATCAAACCCCTCACACCTGAGAGAACTGAATCTGAACTGTAATAAACCAAGAGACTCAGGAGTGAAGCTGCTCTCTGCTGTACTGGAGGATTCACACTGTAAACTGGAGAAACTAGAGTAAGCGTTATTGTGGTATCAAACTGTGTCAGCCCCTAATTTAACAATTTGGGAGATCTTTTATTATGTATCATTGTTTGGATCTTTGAAGACAAACACATTTACAAAAGTAGATAAAAGTAAATTTAGTTAAATCATTAAGTCTGGGCTATTTGTGTTTATGTGTGTTTGTCTGAGTGTTTGTGCTATTGGTATGTTTTGTGAAATTGATGAGAAATGTTTATGGAGAGCAAACACAGAACAAAAAGCATTCAGCCTCTGAACCGCTCCTAATCGCTCATGTTGTGTTTTTTTTCTTCCTCTTAGAAGGATCACTCAAAGTATTCAGATTTTGATGGCAAAAGATAGACTTTATTATCAGAGATTTAAGGACGAGTCGGTCTGCAGAGCAATATCCGAGCTTCCCTTTTCAGTCCTTTATATATATTATAAATTTATTAATATAATGTAATATAATATAATATACAGTCATGTGAAAAAATTAGGACACCCTATGAAAGTCTGTGTTTTTTTGTAACATTTTTTCAACATTTTGGATATATGGATATTTAATCTCAATTTTAACAATACAGAGAGATTAAAGTAATGTATCTAAGCAATTAAAACTGAAGAGGGGATTTTCTGTAAAATGTAATTCCACAAAATGCAAATTGTAACTGAGGCAAAAGTTAGGACACCCTCACATGTATTCCCTCTTAAAATGGCTCAAATCACACACAGGTGTATCACACCAGGTTCACATAATAGTAGATCGTTACTCAGCATTTTGAATGAGGCTTGTCCTATCTAAACCTCAGACATTTAGTTTGGTGTGCTCCTGTCTGTTGAAGTGAGAGTGAGCACCATGGTGAGAGCAAAAGAGCTGTCAGAGGCCTTCAGAAAAACATTGTAGCATCCTATGAGTCTGGTAAGGGATTTAAAAAGATCTCAGAAGATTTTGTAATCAGCTATTTCACTGTCTGGAAGATTGTCTACAGGTGGAGGGCTTTCAAAACAACTGCCAACATGCCCAGGTCTGGTCGCCCCAGCAAGTTCACCCCAAGAGCAGACCGCAAGATGCTAAAAGAGGTCTCCAAAAACCTTAAAATGTCATCTCGGGACCTACAGCAGACTCTGGTTACTGTTGATGTAAAAGAAGAAAGAGACTGAAAGAGACTGCACAAGTTTAACTTGCATGGAAGGTGTGCAAGGAGGAAACCTTTGCTCTCTGAGAGAAACATCAAGGCCAGACTGACATTTGCCAGAGAGAATGTTGACAAAGGACTTCTGGAATAATGTTCTGTGGACAGATGAGTCTAAAATTGAATTATTTGGACACCAGAGCAGAGGACATGTTTGGTGTAACATGGTAAACCAAAGACAGCATTCCAGGAAAAAAACCTCATACCAGCTGTGAAGCATGGAGATGAAAGTGTCATGGTTTGGGGCTGCTTTGCTGCAGCAGGACCTGGTCAGCTTACCATCATAGAATCCACCATGAATTCTACTGTGTATCAGAAGGTGCTTGAAGAACATGTGAGACCATCTGTTAGAAAATTAAAGCTGAAGCGGAACTGGACCGTGCAACATGACAATGACCCAAAGACCCCTACTAGTAAATCAACCAAAGACTGGCTGATAAGGCAGAAATCAAGAGTCCTGGAATGGCCGAGTCAAAGTCCAGATCCGAATCCTGTTGAGATGCTGTGGGGTGCCTTAAAAAAAGGGCTGTACATGCAAGAAACCCCTCAAACATATCACAGCTGAAAAATTCTGCATTGAGGAGTGGGGTAACATTTCCTCAGACCGATGTCAGAGACTGGTAGATGGCTACAAGAAGCGTCTCACTGCAGTTATTTCAGCCAAAGGAGGTAACACTAGCTATTAGGGGCTAGGGTGTCCTATCTTTTTCCTCAGTTAAAATAGGCATTTTTGTAGAATTACATTTACAGAAGATCTTGAAAAGACTTTTCTCCAGTTTTAATTGTTTAGTTATTACTTTAACCTCTCTGTGTTGTTAAAATTGAGACTAAATAACCATATATTAAAAAATGTTACAAAATACACATGCTTTCACAGGGTGTCCTAATTTTTTCACATGACTGTATTTATATATTTGTCTGTTCCAAAGGGGGGGGGGGCAGTACATAACATACAATGAACTTACTACTTTATTTAAAAAGGTAGTCAGGGGCCTCACCACATGCATTTCTTTGAGAAGTGAATGTCTGGACATTTTTCAGCCTACATACAGATAAACAGTGACTGTAAGGGAGTACAGTCACCTTGACTAGAAGGGAGTAAAATATTCGGTCTCTGTAATCCTTTCATTCACAATAAAACAGTGTTATAAGAATGAGCGTGCATTTGGTTCAGCGCTTACCTGTGGCTGTAATCTTTTTGTAAATGTCATCAGCTCAGATACTTTGTGCATTATAGATGGTCACCCTTGGGGAGAGGTTAGGCTTAGCACTTACACCCAGTGTATGGCTCATGTTTATTCATCCTCTTCATCCTCATTTGAGGTGCTTCAATCCTCAGTCAATGTTTGTGAATACAAACTTGATGATATATGTATCCTTACTATCTACTAAAATTAGTTTCTCATCTAAGCATCTTTACTTCATTTGCTAAACTGTGGCTTTTATAACTACAGACTTTAATATATTACTTAATTGCTTAGATGATGTCCAATAGTGCTTTCTTCCACTTGGACTGCCTTTGGAGTACCTGCCACAGCTTTGTAGGGTCCCTCTCACCTGGGCTCCTTTCTCTTTCCCTGTAAATAGATATTGCTTTATATATTGCAGTTAGTGTCTTCATATAAGACCTAAATTCAATTTGCAATTACTCCGGGGGGGTCCTTTGTAGGACCCATGCAATATGGCACAGGCATGGGTTGACCTGTAAGCATTTCATGCGGGGTTAAGTGCGTGCCCTGTTAGTTTGCATGCAATAGCTATTAAGTACAAGAGGTAAAGCATCAACCCAGTTTAGTACTTTCACAGATTTTGTTAAGTTTGGCCTTGAGGGTACCATTTATTCTTTCTACCCTCCCTTGTGATTGTGGATGATAAACACAGCCTAGTCTTTGTTTTATTCTCAATTACTGCAGTATTTGCTTTATAGTTTTCTGAATTAATGCTGATCCATTATCTAAACTTATTTCCGATGGAATTCCAAATCTGAGGATTACTTCTCTTCTGAGAAATGTAATTACTGTTCCTGCCCCCTAATCTGCTGATGGTACTGCTTCTACACTAAATCTGCTAAATCTGTCTGTTACTACCAGCATATACCTTTTGTCTTGAATTTGCTTTATTATATCCACATAATCCATCACCAAGTGCTTGAATGGTCCTTCTGGTTCTGGTATGTGCCCTATTGGTGTCAATGTCCACGCTGTTTTGGGCACAAATTTCACATGATGACAAAAAATAATCTACCATTGCATGTAAATATGGCCAATATCCCTGTTGTTTAATTTATCACCTCACCCTGCACAATGGTCAAACCCACAAGCGTCTGCAAGTCAAATGTTTAAAAGTGAGGCTGGTGCAACGACTTGTGCTTCATGTGAACGCCAAATATCTTTCTTGGCCCCTCTTTGGTGCCACATAGCCTTTTCATCATTGACCCTAAATCTTTTGTTTCCCAGTTTTTCCCTACATATAAAGATACATGTGAACAGAATCTGCTGCAAATTCACTTTCAGTTATTTTATAGCTGCTCCTTGTTTACTGTTATGATGTACTGTGTGATCAGTTCAACTTTCTGTCCTTCAGTTTCTTTCTGCCACTTCTTTTCCCCCATTTATCAATTATCTGTCTCACATCATTTTCTGTCTTCCCTATCCAGTACACGTTTGCTTTTGAGTTCCTGTTCCTTTCATGTCTATATACACTCCTTCTGGAGAGCACCATATTTGTAGCCCTAATTTACATAATGCATCTCTCCCTAACAAATAAACAGGAATCTTACTTGAAACTAGGATAGGTATGGTCACACTTTTATTTTGGTTGTAGACAAACTGGAGCAGTCATAGGAATTAGCTGTTTTTGTTCCAAGAATCCTATTGTCTTTGCAAATTTTCAAGCTAGCAGGATAGTTGGTGGTACATTTACAGGAGCTATCACTGACATTTGCTCTGACTCTTCTTTCTTTACTGAGGCTTGAACCTTTTTCTCATGTTTATTTGTTAGTTCTTCAAGCTGAGTCAGTTTTCTTTGTAGCTCTTTTTCTCGGTTCATTAGCTTCTGTTCATTTATTCTGTTTTGCTTTACTGCATGAGTGACATGGTCAAAAAACTCCTTGTGTGTTTTGGAGTTCAAGCCAACAACATCTTCCAGTTTGCTCTTTACAGGCACAGCCTGTCTAAACAATGTGGCCAGCAATGGGTCTCCTTCTGAATCCTGTTCAGTTTCTTGCTTCCATTTTTTTCACTTGCCTCTGGGCGTATAAGTTGGGTTTTCTGTTTTCCTCAGCTTTAATGCTTTAGGGTCTACTCTGGTTGGTTACAGTGGATACACACTGGCCCAGTGTGCCTTCCACACTGCATCAAAAACTGTTCCGTCCATGAGATGCGTATTTACAGCTCTGGTTAGGTCAGACGCATGAAAGATTTCTTCCATTTTTGCTCCTCCTACAATTTTTGCATTAAAGTGCTTTAATGTCCCCCACAGTTAAAAGTTTGCCCATTGTTTCTTCCTCAAACATTCAAGGTTCTGTGTGGTCCAAGACACATACTGTCCTTGTACTCCTTTAATTAAAATTGGGAATTATGGAGAATTGAGAATTTTGTTTGTCTTCTCTGTGTCCAACTTCCTTAATCAGATGGTAACTCCTCTTCATCATTCCTTTCTCTGTGGTCTAACAGTCTACTTCTAGTTCTCAACAATTTATCAGTGGCATTTATTGATTTTTCTGTTCCTTTAACTTTTTTATCTTGCTTCTGCTTCTCTTTCCTCTTCCTCTCTTCTATCTTCTCTATCTGCTCTAATGTGGAGAGGAAATGTTATCTTTCCTTCATCTGTTTTTTTTATTTTCTCTCATGCTGTTCTTCACTTCTTTGTAGAAATCTAAAGGCATGCTTCTCTTACTTTCTCTCCTGTCCCTTTTCTGGTCTTACCTCCAGCCTGGTTTGCCTTTCTTTTTCTAACACTGCTTGTCCCTCCATCTGCATTTCTCCTAAAACTTCTTCAGTTCTCTTGAGTATTGGGAACCTTCTGGGGGCACATATGGAGGTGGTTTAGCAGAATCCTCTTTTTTCTTTCCCTGGCCAGTACATTCCATGCATTAAATTTACTACATTATTTATTTAAAAAGGGAGTCAGAGGCCTCACCACATGCATTCTTTTGAGAAGTGCATCTCTGTTAAAATAAGTGGTTACCATAAATGGTTATATTCCCTAACTATACTATACAGAATATAAACTATATTCATTTATATTCTGATTAGTGAACTATTCCACACTCGCAGGTTAATGCAGGGAAGCATTTAAACATGAATGACTAGAGCGAGATCAGGTACAGATTTCCCCCAGCGCAGTGCTAGGGGTGGGCTCCTGGGGCTTAAGCCCCAAATGTTTTCATTAGTATGTCTGGTATCATCACAAATCTCTCTGGTATTCATTAGTATGTCTGGCATCATCACAAAGCTTTATTGCGCATTAAAACAATTTCTGTTAGAATCGAGTGTGACTGTTCAGTTTGCCTCTTGTCCTCCTCATTTTGATGCAGTTCTGTCTATGGTAGTACACATGGAACATATGCTTGTTTTAGAGCTTCGGTCTTTCTTGGCCAAGGGGCCATAGAGTATGTACCCCTTCCAGAGGAGTCAGACTTCCACTGCCGGTACTTCCTAGTACCGTTTCCAGTCAAGCCTCATCACCACAGCCCTTATGCATGGATGCTGCAGTGTAGTCTTTTCATCACACACTTTATACATGGGTGGGGCTTTAACTGCTCTGGACTCCAGGAGGTTCTTTAATGGGATATTGGAGTGTTCTGTTGTATCTGTTAATGTTTTTTCTTCTTCTTCTGCTTCTGAGTCTATGGCAGCCAATGATATTGTAGGAAGTTATGAAGTTTGACACACAGATAGTGGAGAGTCGTGGTGTTTCCATAGCACATTTGGAGTCTCTACCTCATACACTCTAGCACCACCAACAGCTCAAAATTTCACTCATGTTTTTGCTAATAACTTTTGATTTGTAAGTCATAGAAATACAATTTTTTGAACTCCTCCTACAGCATTTGTCTTATTTGCAGAAAACTGTGTATGCAAGCATGCAGAAACACCCACAACAACAAATATGGATTTTGTGTGAATAGACCGTGTCAACGAATTTTACATTGAATATGCAAAAATGGATGAGAGGCTGTATCTTGGCAAAACTTTGCTGTATTGACTTAAACTTATTCATATTTTATTTAAAGTGTATTTCATGTATTCTGACACATACATGAATGTCTCTGTGCTAAGCCTGGATATCAACTGACCCTAGAACAGCCCCTGCTGGTAATTACACAAATATGTCGTCTACACAAGTAACAGTGTTTTGTCTTTATACCAGTAAGGCAGCATTCACACATTAGTACCAAAATACTGGTAAACTTTGTGATGTTATTAACTGGGAGTGAGCTTTAAATGACTGGTGTTGTGTTTGAAAACATGGCAGGTTGTGACTTTGTATCTGAGTGTATGTGTCTGTATTTTTGTTTGTTTCTTTTCTGTGGCAAACATTTATATTCATGCAGTTGCTCTTGACACAACATCACCATATTAGATGACTTCAAACTGAACTGTAGGAGATAAATGCTGTTGCTAACATCTGAACGCAGAGACAATAACTGCGGTTTAACAACAGTAATGTTTACACAAATGGAAACACAGATGTCTGTGTGAAGGATGTGGTAAATTCACTGTTTACATGGGAAAGTGTTTTAGGAAAGTGTTTTGAACAACTTTAATGAAGAGACACAACGTGTCATCTTTGTGAGAATGTTATGATTGACCCAAAGCAGACTTCTTATGTTAGTGTGCTCATACTGGTAATCCTATTCTGTGTTCACACATAGAATCATACTGGTAATTTAATGGTAATTTACTGATAATATCTGGTTAATTTACCAGTGACCACATTTTTGAAAAGCTCTTGTTCACACATGATTTGTTAACAGTAATTTAACAGTGTATGTGTGAGAGTGTATTTGTGAATAGGTTTAGCATTAAAGAATTTATTACTTCCCACTCAGTATGCATTTAAATTTAGTATTTAGTGAGATAAACATGAGGAAGTTTTCAATAGATAAACACAGTGGTTGATTGATAAATCACAGAACTTAAAAAGCAAATATTTTTCAAATTCTTTCAGATATTTTTGTTTATATTTTTACTGGACAGGTAATTCAGGAGTGTTATATTCCACATATTAATAATACTCACAATACATGACTATTTAACGCATTAATGCATGACTAATTTTTGTAATGATTTTGCCAATTTATTTTTCTTCAGTCTGGGGTTTTGCAATATTGGAGAGGAAGGGCTGTGCTGCTCTGTTTTTTATTTTTTGTAAGTTTTGTGTTGGCCAAAACAGCATATTAAATGGTAATTTAAATTTACATTTTTCATACCATATTTGCAATGTTTGGCACAAAATGAAAATTATAATTCAGTAACAAATTACATTTGTCATTTCTAAGGTGAATAAAATAATGCTCACAGATACACAATAAGAGGTTTATCATTTTCAGGTCACACAGACACACTCATCCTAAAGTTTACACAGAAATCTCAGAGATCATTCATGTTCTTCACTCTCTGCAGGCTGAATAACTGCAGTATTGGAGAGGAAGGTTGTGCTGCTCTGGCTTCAGCTCTGAGATCAAACCCCTCACACCTGAGAGAACTGAATCTGAGCCGTAATAAACCAGGAGACTTAGGAGTGAAGCTGCTCTCTGCTGTACTGGAGGATTCACACTGTAAACTGAAGAAACTATGGTGTGTGGTACCATATTAGTATTGAATAATCTATATGTGTTTTGAAAAAACACTGATATTTCTAAAGATGAATGGACATTTTTTGTGGCCTAAAGACTAAAGATTTAAATCATTACAGCAGTCATTGTCAGTCGCTGAGAAACAGAATATGAGAATACATGATACACACTTGATTTAGCAACATACTTTAGTGTCATCTTAGTCCAAAAAACATTCTAAACTGTGTGTGTTCAAGAAAGAGGAAAGGCAAATAGATTAAGCTTTGAATTATGTTGAGATTATCATTCAGTTTTGTACTTTTAAATGTAATTTCGCGTGTCATTTTTGTGTGAGATCTTTCTTGTTCTTCACACTCAGGCTGTATAACTGCAGTATTAGAGAGAGAGGCTGTGCTGCTCTGGCTTCAGCTCTGAGATCAAACCCCTCACACCTGAGAGAACTGAATCTGAGCAATAATAAACCAGGAGACTCAGGAGTGAAGCTGCTCTCTGCTGTACTGGAGGATTCACACTGTAAACTGGAGAAATTATAGTAAGTTATTGACTCAGTGCTTTTGTATATTTTACCATGTATTGACCATGTAAGTTTTATTTTAAAACAGATCTGTAACACTGTGTCTGTCTGCCTCTTTAATTTACAGTATTTGACTTATAACAGTTACAAACTCATGATGAAACTCCAAGAGCTTCAGCTAGTAAATCAGAACTGCTGAGTGTCCTGAACAACATGATCAGCTGGACAAACACTGATATTAATCCTGTACATTTATAAGTGAAGGATTTCTGTTATGAATATCCACACATATACAAAGCACTTCTTGTTGAACTGAAATAATTGTACCTTTGAAACCCATTACAAAAATAACAATATTGTATCTTGAAATCAGCTGATTAGACATTAGTTGTGAATCACTGTAAAGAAGAAAAATATTTGCTTTATATGTCATAATGTTGTGATTTATCAGTAATCAGCAGCCTGTTTGAGATGCGGCTCACAGGAAGCAATCAGAGGAGTGAAGTAAGTGCAGTTAAGACAGAAAGATCTCACTTCTCTCTTCTCATGGGATCAGCTGCCTGAGACAAAGATATTGTGTGATTTACACTCAAGTGCTTTGTTGTTAATAACTCAAGAGTTTGAGTTTGTCTTTGCTTCAAACCACCAAGAAATGTATTTGCTTATGATGGTGTTGTCAAGGGTTTTGAAAACAGCTTGTAAGTTTGATTGATTGTTTTTGCGCTTAAAATAAATTAAACTTAGTATATTATTACTGTGCTTTATTCCTTTAAAAATTGTTTGCAGCTTTAAAAATATAAACATGTACTTTAAAAAAAGAATCAAGTATTATTTCATTAAAATGTTGGAACAACATTTATAACAATGCTCAATTATTTGGTGATCTTTCTAAAAAATTAATGATTGTAGTAATTTTTGGAGCATCTAAAGCACTTTCTTTTATGAAGATTTAATGATTGCATGAGCCTTTCTTGTATGTATAATGTTTCTTGTGCCACCCCTATGATAAACTGGCTCAGGGGCTCATCATTCTGAGATTTGTGAGTTATGGTGCATTTCTAACTTCCACTGAACAACATAACAGTGGTTAAAATTGTTTAGAAAATGAGTAATTCATTGAATCTGTAACGATGAGACCGAGGCAGTAGGATTCATGTGCAGCGATTTATTGAGAATCAACACAACAGGCAGGGTCAGAAAACAGCAAACAGATATATAAAGGGCAAGACAAATCAATAACAGTAATCAGGCAAGGGTTTGAGGCAGCAAACAATCAAACACGGTATAAACAATCCAAAGTAATAACAAGTAATCCAACAAACAGGGAAAAACACTCAGAAATGTTAGCCAGGACAACTTGCAAGAGTTCACATGAGACTTATATAGCAGTACAAACAAGAAACAGTAGTGGATGTAATCAGCCCCAGGAATGTGGCCTTATGGGAATTGTAGTCCTGTTGACAACTAGTATTCAGGGGACCGCGTCCTCTGGTGGTTCAGAGGAGGCGGTGCGGGAGCCTCCATCGTAACAGAATCAGCAGAGGACAGAATAAATGATCTTCAACATCTTCTCAGTGTCTCTGATCAGTCTGTCATGTTATCATGAAGACAATCGACGGGTTCAAGCTGACCAATGTCATGTCATCTGTATACTTCAACAAACAGAAGAGAGTCTTGAATCTGTAGTTCATTAATGTGCACAGAAAACAGAGCAGGACAAGTTGAGTAAATGTGATGTGAGAACAACCACTGAGATCACAGGAACCTCAAAATATTAAATTGATGGGAAGGCACAAAATATCAAACGCTCACATAACCAAACAATCACATAACCATTACAAAACTCTTTATTACATTAAAACATACTAAAATGGTGACAACATCAGTAAGGAAAGTCCTTGACTCAGTATTGTTGACCAGTTCTGTCCATCTGCAAATATCAATATTTAATAATATAATATAAAAATATATATAAAAAAATAATATATTGAGTGTACAGAGTAAAATCACAGAGTAACTGTGACTCCTCCAAAGTTTCATTTATCCGCCATTACTGCCGGTCACGAACATCGACCGCCGCGGCGTGTTTACAAGAGAAATTGCGCTTCTGCTGGATGTTAAAGTAAGTAAAGTTTCAGAGTCTCAGTTTTCATTTTCATAATGTTCACCTCTGTTTTTAGCTCAGATCATTTTGCCAAGTTTTTCTTGAATATTAGAGAGCGATTGGAGATCGCTTTCTCATGTTGACGTGAGAACTAAGTTATCTTGAAAGCAAATAACATACAGATTACAAACGTTAATTGACAAGTGAAACTAGATAGCTGCTTATCAAATGTTTGTCCACAAAAATATGGTGAATATTGTGCACCACATGTACCTGACTGAGTATAAGTTAAATTAACGACGATTATTGTTTCTGATAGGAATGTAAGATATTTTCATCATTTAACAGGGGCTGCATGTTAACATGTTAATATGTTAACATTAACATGTTACAGGGGCTGCATGTTAACATGTTAATATGTTAACATTAACATGTTACAGGGGCTGCATGTTAACATGTTAATATGTTAACATTAACATGTTACAGGGGCTGCATGTTAACATGTTAATATGTTAACATTAACATGTTACAGGGGCTGCATGTTAACATGTTAATATGTTAACATTAACATGTTACAGGGGCTAGTCTGAGATTTCATTGTCGTCTAAATCTAAATGTTGGCGTTTCAATTCATAACTCAAGACTCACTGTCTGAACACAACTGTTGCTTCACTGTATTGCATGCATTTGTAATATGTAAACTTTATTACTGAAATGCTGGGAAGTATTTACAAGAACAATATTTCATTTCACTTCCACCTCAGTGAAAGGAGAAAGAGGGAAATAAACACGTAAACATTAGAATTGGGCCGTTAAAGCAATATAATGTTAATATAATATAGCCTACAATTACACTATATACATTAAAAAATATAAACCAAGCATCTTTATGTTTACCCTATGTAAATAAGAGGCTGCATTATAACTTATTTCCACAAATTTTCATATTTTAAAAATGAGATCCATCATTTTGAGTTAAAAAGAAATTCATTTTAATTGCGTGTCTGTCTTCCTAGTTTTTAACAGATGTAAATAATCACATAATAAATAGGATATTAATTTCCTATTAACTTAAATCTTATTAAATTAAAAATGAATTTATTTGTATTATTCCAAGAATAGCATTATTACACATGAGCAGTGCGTTACCTCGTTCGTAGGATCACAGAACTCACTCCTCTTACGTGAATAAATCACCATCTGAATGCATGAGATTCATCACTGAGGTGCCATGCAGATTTATTTCACATGAGAAACAATTACTGTCCAAATATAGAGATATTGAGCACCCTGCCTTAACAGAACTATTGGACAGTTATTACACATTAAAAACACATTTGTGAACAGAGATAATTCATGTTGTGTAGTGCACTAATGAATGTTCTTCTCTTAATCTGACTCTGAGTGTTATTGCCTTATGTTTAACTTTGTCTTTTCGGTTCCTTAAGGATGCAAACCAACAATGTTGTCAGAGTAAGACAGCAAGAAATATATTTTTTCTTCAAAACATTTTACATTTCAATCATTTCTGGAATGTGGTAAGAGATAAACTTTAACGTTGTTATTATCATAAATACTTTTCCCTCTGAATATTATTTAATAGTATTATATTAAGTGTATGATTGTATATTATGGGGTTAAAAAATAACTGTTGTAGTTCCTTTGGCATTGCTGGCCTTTTGTCAATTTTTCATTGGTGTGTCTTCCTTCAGTTGCCAAGAAATTTGATCTGCCTACAATGGATGTTACAAGTTCTTAATTTTAGGGCTTTTTCAGGGTAAAATATGATTGGTATAATTCAGAGGAATAACTCTGGATAGAGTTAGTTATTCTTTGTAGTTCACTCATAATTGATGATAAACAACTCTGGAGGGGAAGTAAATTGTGGTAGAGCAAATTTGACGTTCCTCTGAACTAAAATAAAGAAAGGAGCAGAGTCAATTTCGTGTAGCTCTGAACTGAGTAAAATAGTACAAGAGTTAATTTAAAAAAACACTAAATAGAGTCAAATATAACAGGAAAGAGTAAAATATTAACACTAAATTGAGCATAATTAACTCCGGAAAAAACTCTATCAAAAGAGTAACTTCAGCTCTTTTCAGAGAGGGACCAAATGTTATTTCTTCAATTTCAGTAAATTTTACTCAAATTTTAAAATTTTACAAAATTGACTGTTATACATTGCGAACATTGTTGCTATTGCAGTCAGAAATCTTGGGTGTGCACCCTCACAAATGACGTGACCCTCAAGAGTAATCCATCGTTCAATGCAGGTCTCTGACCTCCCTGAAATGATATAAAAATCCTCAATTAGGATCAAGTTCTCATGATGTCTTCTTTCCCAGTTATGCTCAAAGTAATATTTTACACATGAATGAAAATGTGCTGACAATTCACTTATGTTACTTCTCCGCTTAGTTATTCTCGGCGGCAGCGTAACCACTCGTTAATTCATGTTCGTGGGAAGGATGAGCCGGACAAAGTTACCGTTGCATGTCGTTCTTTTATTCATATTCTTGTCGTCAGGTTCACAGTGCAACAGCTCCCGGGTGGACGTACTTAACTTGTTTTTTTAAACAGAGCAAGAACGAACTTTTTCCCCAATCTCGCCTGCACAGCACACAGTGAGCGCACATCACATCAGCACGTTTTTTTAACTAACTACAATCCCCCAATACACTTTGCGGTGGACTACAACACCCGTAGACAGCGTTCTTAAAGCAGCCACTTCTACTATATTTCCCCTCTCTTGCAACACTACCCCCACTCTGGATGGTGATTAAACTTAACACCACTCCAGCACCATCACATGACTGACACCAACATATGTGACAAACATTAGCATTAGTTTACATTAGCACTAACATTAGTTAATTAAACATTAACAAAGATATCATCATAGATTCACAGTGTTTTTAGAAGGTAGAATACATTCAACACAATGTCTACCCATATTTCTTTCTTTTATGTTGGTTTCTCTTTTTTTCTTTTCACAGTCCTTAGGCAGCTCCACTGTCAAAGCATACAGTCCATATAAGCAACTCCGCTCAATGGAGGCACTGGCCAATATATTCCAATCCCACGTGTCGGGGTAAACAGTCCATAAGGTTGAAGGATAGCACGGTGCTAGGAGGGGTTAAAGTATGGCTTGTAAAGGCATCCTTTTGTTGAAGCATTACGTCCCAACATGACTAGTGAGGCAGTTAAGTCCAGCAAAGTGACCGGCTGACTTCTCCACTAATGGCCTGCAGAAGGGAAGAGGTTAATAACAGTCATTGTATACAAATGAAATAAATCAGGCGCAATTAAACATACACTTGGCTTGTTTCCTTAACAGCAAATAGTAAACAAAATCCACCCGGGTTACAAAAAGGGAGCACATAAAATGACATGCATAGATTCTCTTTTTTTTTTTTTTTTTTTTGAACAACAGTAGAACAATAACAAATTGTCAAAGTGTTCTTTTTGGCTCTTTTTTTTCTCTCAAGTAGTTTAATAATCAATCAGTCCAGTCCCCAAATCTCCTTGGTGGTCTCCTGACCCGTTGCGGCCTGCCCCTCATTTGGCCGTTAACAGTCCCTGTTAAATCCTGTTGCACCGTGCTACCTCCATTCCACTGAACATTCTCTGTGTCCTGCTCTGTCATCAACATACCGGCGTCATCCATGAGAGGCATGCTGTCTGGACTACCAGAATTTCCGGTTTCCTCCGTGAAGAGACGAGACAAATCCAAGTGAAGTTCAGCTTCATCGGTTTCCAGGTTTGGGGCAGGAACTTCCTGAGGTTGCCAGAGCCCTGAGTCTTTAAACACCCAGCTGTTATCCAGGGGTTGCCGTGAATGAAAAGGTTTGAGCTTGTCATGGTGAACAACTTTTACTTTGGTCCTCGGGTTTCTTTGGATCCGGTACACTAAATCATCCAGATTTCCCAGGATAAAGTAAGGACCATCGTAGTTGGGGAGAAACTTCCTGATTTTGTTTTTCACTCGCTTCGTTCCCTTGACAAGGTGCCACACTGCGTCACCCACCTTGTAGCATGTCCTGGCTGTTCTCTTGTTATATTGCTTTTTAGCACGCTCCACTGATTGGCCCAGCGCATTCCTTGCAATTTGATGTGCCAACTCCAACCTTCCTCTCATCTGAACCACATATTGGGGGATTGTTTGAGTCAGTGTGTCATTTGGGGGCCTTCCTGCGACCAGGTCAATGGGCTCCGTTATCTCTCGTCCAAAGAGCATCATGTTTGGGGTAAATCCAGTTGAACTGTGCTTGGTCGCTCGGTAAGCCATCACAGCATAGGGGATCATAAGATCCCACTCCCAATGACATCGCTCAGAGGTCGTGGCTAGGATCTTCTGCAGAGTGGCGTTAAATCTCTCGACCTGGCCATCTGACTGAGGCCGGAACGGTGTTGTACGGGTCTTGTCAATATCGAGCAGCTCACACATTCTTTGGAAGACCTCTGATTCAAAATTGGTGCCCTGGTCACTATGGAGGGTAAGCGGTGCCCCATAACGGCAGACCCATTCAGCAGCTATAACCTCTGCTACAGTGACAGCCTGGTCGTTGGGCAGGGGGTATGCTTCCACCCATTTGGTGAAATAATCTTGCACTACGAGAATGTAACGATTAAAGCGTTCTGTTTCATTCATGGGGCCCATCAGATCAACAGCAATTCTTTCCATAGGAGCACCCACTCGCACGGTACCCATTGGTGCCTGGGGCCTCTTCAGTGGTCGAGCCTTTGCAGCGCAGCTGGTGCAGGTGCGGCACCAAAGTGAAACATCTTCTCGCATTTTGCACCAATAGTACCTGGTCTGCAGCCGAGACAGCGTTCGCTCCACCCCAAAATGTCCACCTACAGGGCCTTCGTGCATCTGGAGCATGACATTTTCCCTGTAAACTCGTGGCAGGACAATCTGGGGGTAAAACTCAGGCCCTTCATTCACGTAGAAACGTCGTACCAGAATGCCATCCTTTAGGTATAGTCTCTGCCACTGACTCCAGTAGGCTTTTGTTGCTGGGCCGTTGGGTGACACATCTTCCCAGGAAGGCCGTTCCTCACTTTCCCTCATCCACCTCTTGATGGGAGCTATGTCAGGATCAGCTGCTTGGGCAGCCCGCAGTTCATCAGTAGTCCACCCGGAGAATGGAGTTGTATTGGTGGTATTGGCAGGTTGCACTACCCCCACTTGACAAGACTCCGGGGTAACAGCCGCAGGTACATTATTTACGGGTTCGCCATTGAAGTCACACTGGACTGCCTGGTCACAGAGCTGAGGACTGCTTAGGATGGGATTCTTAACGTTGCAGGGGCAAGTAGCACGGCATGGCCTACGGGAAAGCACATCAGCGTTTTCATGACAGCGCCCAGGTCGATGAACAACTTTGAAGTCATACTCCCCAAGTTTCTCGAGCCATCTGGCCAGCTGTCCCTCCGGTTCTCTCATCCGTATTAGCCACTGTAGGCTACTATGGTCGGTTCTTACAGTGAAGGATCTACCCAGCAGGTATTGCCGGAAATGGGTTGTGAATTCTACTACCGCTAAAAGTTCCCGCCGGGTGGTGCAGTAGTTCTGTTCAGTTGATGTCAAACTCCGACTTCCATAAGCTAGAACGCGTTCCTCTCCTTGCTGCAACTGAGACAACACAGCCCCAATTCCGAAATTGCTGGCATCCGTATCCAGAATGAGATCGCCACTGTCCATAGGATAGCCAAGGATGGGGGCGGTCGTGAGCAGTTCCTTTAGCCTGTCAAAGGCCTGTTGGCTCTCAGAGGTCCAGTGAAATCGGGCGTGTTTTCTTAATAGGTTGTGAAGGGGCTTTGCAACTGTGGCAAAATCTTTGACAAACCGTCTGTAGTAGGATGCGAGACCCACAACCTGTCGGACTTCATTAACGCTCATGGGCTGTGGCCACTCTCTGATTTTTCGCACTTTCTCAGGGTCAGTGGCTATACCATGCTCTGAGACGATGTGGCCCAGGTAGACCACCTGGCGGCGGAAGAGACAACACTTGGCAGGTTTCAATTTCAGGTTAGCCTGGCGCAGCCTTTCAAACACCTGGGCCAGGCGCTGGAGCATTTCATTTACGTCCTTGCCCAGCACAATGATGTCATCTAAATATACTAGGCAGATCTCCCACTGCATTCCCGCCAAGACGCGGTCCATTAAGCGTTGGAACGTTGCTGGAGCGTTGCAAAGGCCGAAAGGCATAACGTTCCACGCAAAGAGCCCCTTCCTGCTACAGAACGCAGCTGCCTGTCTCGCCTGTGGGGTCAACTCCACTTGCCAGTACCCGGAGGCCAGGTCCAATGTGCTAAACCACTTTGCTGTAGACAGGGTGTCTAGTGTGTCTTGGATTCTAGGAAGTGGGTAGGCGTCTTTTATAGTGCGCTCATTTAGTGCCCGGTAGTCTACACACAGTCGGTATGTTTGGTCTTTCTTTTGCACCATTACGAGGGGTGAAGCCCAGCAGCTATTACTTGGGGAGGCTAGGCCAGCATCAAGATTCTGTTGGATCTGTTCATCGGCACTCTGCTGTTTCTCAAACGCCATCCTCCGTGGTTGCTGCTTCACAGGTGGGCCAGGCCGGGTTTGAATATCATGTTGGACAAGGTTTGTGCGGCCGAGGTCTGTGGGTCCAGTGGAGAAAACATCGCCATATGCATGAAGCAGCTCTGCAAGCTCGCACTGTTCTGCCTCCCTCAGATCCCTTGCACTCGCTGCATACAACTGCTGTAAGTGACTTGAGTCTGTTGGGGGTAGCTCTGCGGTGGAGGTCTGAACCACATCGGCAGGCTGGAGGATTCCGGCAATTACTCCCTTCTTCACCTTCACAGCAACAGTACCTGGGTTAAACAGTCTAACAGGAACTCGGTTACTTGGCTGGGCACCTATTACAATCCTCGCCACCATCACCTGATGCTTCTCCGTGAAGCCTTTAGTTGGACTCAGCATGACACTGCCCTGTACCTCCTCCCGGAAATGTGCATTGCCCGGAACAATGTATTCACGTCCCGCTTCAAGGACAGCTGTGCGTGCTATGCGGACAACATGAACTCGGGGTTTGTTCTTTGGATTAAAATATGGAATCTGCTCACCAAACAGTACAATCTTCTGACTGCCGAAATCAAGGCGTGCCCGTGCCTGCTCCAAGAATGGATGTCCCAGAATAGCCTCAGTGCTTTCGGCTACATCTGCTACAATGAAATTAACACTGACGGTTTGGGTCCCAACTTGCACTGGAACATCAACTTCCCCAAGGACATTGACATTTAGGGGGCTTATTCCCTGTAGGGCCTGTACAGTGGATAATTTGAGTGGGGGCCTTACATCGGCCTTGATGGTCTCATAACAGAGCCGGGGTAACACGCTCCTCCTGGCCCCACTGTCCAACAGGGCACAGACTTCCATGTCATACAACAGCAAATGAATGCACATTTCCGGCCCACTCCCCTTGACTCTGAGAACTGTGGAGGTAGGCTGGGTCTCTGTAGGCCGAGAAAGTGCTGAGGTCGCTCGTTCCAGGTTAAGCAGGGGTGAAGGACAGTTCCGCCTCATGTGACCAATGCCCTGGCAGTTGTGACAAACAATTTCTTCCCAATTAATTTTATTCCTTGTGTTGAATTTTTGTGGGCGAGGTTTGAATGCTGCTTTTGAATTTTTCTGCCTCCACGCATGGTTTGACGGCACCGAATTTTCCTCATCACTTCCACTCTGGTCTGGACATTCACGCACTGCTGCTGCTCTAGTCCTTCGTTCCATTGGTCTTACAGCAGATTGCATAAGTTGTGTTACACTAGTGGCTGTACGACGTGTGGTTTCATACCTGTGTGCGATTTCATAGGCACGGGCCAGGGTACGTGGTCGCTCCTCCAGTAGTCTTTGCACGATATCAGCATCTCCCATGGCGTTGGTGAACACCTCAACACTAATGGAGTCCTGTTCTCTTTCAGAGCGATCTGCATAAGCAATGGAGACCTTTTCATAAATATCGTCCCTTAGCACATGGAGCGGCTCACCTGCCCTGCGGACCCTCTGCCTCAGCTCTATTCCAATGGCAGCAGCGTGTTCAGATGAAGGGCCATATGCAGCTTCCACTTCCTCTACTATGCGAGCATAACTCCAACGGCCGGACCTGGGGTTTTTGTGAATCACTGAACCGGCTGCACCTACTAGACAAAATCTCATCTGCACAGTCATTGTCCTTTCAGACCAGTGGTTAGCTCTGGCACAATCTTCAAAGCGGTTTAGGAACTCTCTCCAAGAAGTAGAGCCATCAAACTGACCTGGACGAAGTGTGGGGATCCTTTCTCTGTGATCACTGCTCTCCTCCCCACTGTCTGATGACAGGTCACAGAATGCCCGTCGTTGCTTTCTTACACGCTGGCTGGATCTGGAAAGCTCTGGTAAACAACACTCATCAACACCAGAATAGACAGCGTTACCTCCATCCTCACGAATACTATGCTGAGCTGCACAGACATCATGCTTACAGGGCTGGCGATTTACTGTGGGTGTGCCTTGAAGCATCCTTTTGGCTGTTAAATCTGTGCAAATTGAATGTGAGTAGTTTAAGTTTGCTGGAGTATTTTGTGTGTAGCACTGTGTATCAATTCCACTGTCATATACACGCCCATTTTCCACCACACTAATAAATGGATTAGTCTCTCTCACTGTTTGCTGCGATATGTGTGGCTCATATAAACAGCTGGGCCTGCTCATTGAAACAGATGCTGGACACGGGGTAGAACTGCACTTAAATGGATTGTTATTATTATCAGTCTTTGACATTTGAGCATCCATTTCATTAAGCCAGTCAACAAATGATATATGTGTTCGTTTTTCTTCATTCTCTGTCCTTTCCAATATTGAAGGATTCCACATACTTCTCGTGTGAGAATGTGTACTCACTATCTGCGCTCTCTCCCGAGCGTTCGCCATTTTCCTGACAACGTCTGCTTCGGTCCACAAACAGTCCACAAATGTCCGTACAACTCACCATCCGCCGAACGGATCCCGGACGAGCCCCCAGTGTTACTTCTCCGCTTAGTTATTCTCGGCGGCAGCGTAACCACTCGTTAATTCATGTTCGTGGGAAGGATGAGCCGGACAAAGTTACCGTTGCATGTCGTTCTTTTATTCATATTCTTGTCGTCAGGTTCACAGTGCAAACAGCTCCCGGGTGGACGTACTTAACTTGTTTTTAAACAGAGCAAGAACGAACTTTTTCCCCAATCTCGCCTGCACAGCACACACAGTGAGCGCACATCACATCAGCACGTTTTTTAACTAACTACAATCCCCCAATACACTTTGCGGTGGACTACAACACCCGTAGACAGCGTTCTTAAAGCAGCCACTTCTACTATATTTCCCCTCTCTTGCAACACTTACTTTCACACTTATAGTTTTTTTTGTCTGAGTAGCGACCTCTTCACTGTTTGAATAATCCTCCTGCATAAACTTACACCTACATGTAAACCTCGATTAAACACGAGTAGGATTTTTTTGCGTGATGTAACTTAGTGAGTAACATTATTAAGTATCTGGTATCTAAAATTAGCGTCATGAATCAGAAATAGATGTAGATTTAAGGGTTTCTACAAAATAAAAGAGAGCTTATGTGGAAGTGGTACCTTTATAAACAAGCAAAGTATATTCGCTGTAATAATCGGAGGTCGGAGAAAACTAACTTAGCAGAATGACTGAAAAACTGCCTGCAAAACGTGGGAAAACAACGAAATAACAACAAAAAGACAAAGTTACCTTGACCTGTGTCTTTAAAACAACGAGATGAAGGGAAGAGGCGAGCTGTGATGTTTTCTCGTTTACAGCCGAAAAGAGACAAAAAACACCCGCATGCTGCCAACGGGTTCACTGTTAATGCTGTAAATGTACAGCGAGTGGTTTTTCTATGGGACTGTGGCTGTTCATTTACACAATTAAACTGTCTATTGAAATCACAGTATTTAACTGTTGAAATTGGCTGTTTTTTACAGTGTGATGCGCCGTTTTAATGACGGACAAAATGCACATTTTCACACATTCGCTGCTCAAAAAGCCCGTAACTGCATTTGAGTTTGACACAAAGCGACTGATCCTCACCTAGAGAAAATATATTTCTAAGAAATGTCTTCTTTCATTTATGATTGCTCTGTTGATACACTTTATTAACATTTAATCATATATGTGGTCGCAGCATGAATGAATGTTTACGCTGTTAATATTAATACAATATTAATATGTATTCACTACAGCTGCTTTCTGAATCTTGTCTTCTATACTCTCCGCTCGTCTTCACATGTATAAACGCAGTAAATCATGGTTTTATTACAGTAATGTTGTAGTAACTAAAAACATTACAGAATCAGATCACTGTGAAATCTTTATATTTTATCATGCAGAATGCAGCGCTTCTCACAGCTGTGAAATATACTTGCGGTGGTAGAAAGTATTGAAACCCACCTGTTACCCACGGCACAAAAAATAACAAATAATGTGACTTTTAACAATATGTTTATTTATTAAAATTCATTTTGATTACACAATATATTTCACAGATTGAACTCTACTTCTCACATGGGAAGAGTAAGACAAGACCTGCAGATTTGACAAAACATTCCTAAAAAAAGTGTCAATTCTTACACTAAAGCGTTTATTACACATTTACAAAATAGATTTAATAAAATAAATACAATATAATCATAAAAATAAAAGTGACATTACAGCCAAAAGCTAATCACAGCCAGTTCTTAAAATGTGGACTTTTCAGCCAGTCAGGGTTGCATGCAGAGCTGTGATGTTGGGATCTGAACATTATGTGTTGATATTACAGCATTTACATCTTGCTCTTTGCGTCGTCAAACAGCGTCTCTCTCTCTGTGAATGGGACACTTTGCTGCTTGATCAGCTGCAGCTTCCTGCGTCACACTGACGTCACTGCTGCGTCATCTCCCTCACACTCTCACTACTTAAAGCAGCTGGAGCTGAAAATAACCTCAATCATAGTTCAGTCTCTGCGTTTTGTTTCATTGTTCACTGCTGTTGTAATTTCACGTCAAATGAAGTATGACACAATCCTAATGAAGGCTTCAGCATTTATTTCCTGCTATTTCACGCTAAACGCTTAACGTTGTCTAAGTTATCTGTGGTGCTGTTGTCCCTTCCTCATTTTCTTACATACTCACATCTGCTGCTGAGTAAATGAAAGAGAAATAGTTCACTAACCTTAACTAAAGTTAGTAGTCTTTGTCTTTCTAACTGTCATACACCCAAAATAGTAGTTCCCGCTTTCATAAAGGCTAATGCAAAGTTACGAGCTCCGGACATTACTGGAAAAATACATCGTGGTCGATTAATAATTCAGTTTCTTATTTTATTAACTCGTTCACTCGTTTTGATTGAACTGAAATAAGGGAATGAATGAGTAAAACGAGGCTATATATGAAATATATCTATATTTCCCGCATGTCTTCGTGCTCTTTATAAAGCTACTACCAAAGTCAAAACACAACGAGAGAAAAAGTTAGTTAATCGAAAAGTGTAAGAGGACAATAATAATAATAATAAAGACAAAAATGTGTCTTCAGATAGACTTGGACGGGTAGGTGAAGTCTGTGTGTGGGAAGCACTGCAGAATGTAAAGTATATATGAAACCCTGTATATCTATATTATCTATATTATTATGATGGCTGTTATTCATTATTGAGACTGTTATTTTGTGTTATTTATTTGTTTGTTAAGGTCTGTGCACGGCCCTGGTTTACACAGAAGTGTTTGTGTGAGTGTGACTGACAGAGGACTCAACTGTGCCTCTGATCAGACGTGACTTACACACGACACATGACTGTCTAAAGCTTCAAACACTGAACATTTACATCAAGAGTGTGTGACATTTACAGCATGACACTGATACAAGAACTGATAAAAACACATCACTTACAATCCATAAAGATACTCACAGAATTTAATATAAGCCTCTTTCACCTGTTAAAAGTCATTTTCAGTCCTATTCTATGAAATGGCAGATGTGATCATTTTTAAATGTTTACACTATAAATGATTTTAAAGGGGCTACAATTTTGCGCATATTTTTATTGTCCTTTAATACAAATTTGGGATGTTAATGATAAATCTTAAAGATAAATCTTAATCTCATGAGATGAGAAAATGATGAAATCTCTCATATCGGTAGAGTAGCGCCACCTTGTGGAGGCTGTACAAAGCAGCCGCCTGTATCACTGATACACTCAGAGTTCTTCTGCAAGAGCTTCTAGAGGATGAACTGAAGTACATCTCCTCTCAACACATCTGCCTATAACACACAAACTGAATGAAGTCAGACAAGCAGCTGCAGCAGATGATGAACTACAATGATCAAGAACTTTGTTCAGTCTGGATGACCAGCAGAAATATCAGGTTTAACTTAAAGAAAGAAAATTCTGGACTTACAGAGAAGATCTTACCTGTTCAGATGGACTTCTGTATGTGATCTGTTTAGTTAATACATATTCATGTAAAATGTACTCGCCTGTAGAGGGTGATGTTGATCCTACATCATTCACATATAAGAGAAGAACAAGAGCAGCTATTGGACACTTTTATGCTCCTCCTTCTCAGGTGAGACGTAAAAACGAAACTATTATAACAGGATCCGTTAGTGAGGAAGTAAACAACATTCAGAGAAAAAATAGTGAGTATCTTAATTTCTACTGTACTGAATCTGTGAATTTTCAGAGTTTATTCAATTAATTAACAGATTCATGTATTTCAGCTACTGTGATCAGTTCAGTTCAAGATTCTTGACATTTTCATGTCTACAGACTATAAAATGTCTACAGACTATACAAGACAGAGTCTGTGACAATAAGGTTTAAGACATTTTCTGATTATGATTTCAGTCTTTGGTTTTGTTTTGAAAGTTTATTTGTCACGTTTAATGATGCTAAACTACAAACCTGAACATGAGGAAGTGATGCAGTGAAGACAACAAATACACAATTATTGAACAACTGAGTTTATAAAATGATCATCTACATTAATAAAACCAATTAAGACCAAATTACAAACACTAATAATCAGATTCAGATCAGTTTTAAAAGAGTTTAAAGTACATCAGGAGAGAAACACTGACTCTGAAAATGATCTGATTCTACTTTTTATTTTACACAGTGCTTGTCTGAATCAGTTCTGCTGACTGTGAATGATTTGATTCTGTGAATGAATGATGAAATCAAACTGCTTTTAATTTGTGCAGGACTGACTGTTGAAACAGAGAGAGATTTGAGAGAAATTCATTTCTGAGATGATATAAAAGTCACTCTGTGGATCAGCATCTGCTTTTAGATAACAGCATGTCCTTCAGAATGAGTCTCTCTGAAGATCATGACACAAAGAAGACCAAGAGGTGAGAGAACTTTCTTCAGGCTTCAAGTATATCAAGTATTCAAGTAATATGTGACAAAAAGAGCTGCCTGCTTGTGTTTGAGCTCAGGTGGTTCAGGTTTATTCTCTCAGCTCTTTAGTTTAGAAACTTCTTGTAAAAAATAACAAAGGTCAATGCAGTATGTTTTACTCAGACCAAAGCTGGTTTAGTTCTGGATATAAAGATACATCTCCAGATGTTTTACTGTAACACATGAAAACAGAAGAGAAAATTAGTTCATATTCCATCAGTTTACATTCCAGGTTATATTATATTAGTCATATAGGAGCAGACTCCCATATAACTAGTAGAAATATATTCTTTGTACTTTAAAGAAAAACAAACATTTTAATCAATTTACTTAGTTCAATTCTGAGTCAGTTAGGAAACAGATATCCATATATTATATATATCAAATATAATTCATTGTGATTTCTCCACATTCAGAGCTGTGTAAGATTGTACATGTTTGAAAAAGTGTTTGATTGCTGCTGTGTTTTAGTCTGTGTCAGCAAGAATCTCCTGAATCAAGCTGTGTGTCCATGAAGAGTGACGAGTCAATCTCTCATCCAATAGATTTCAGTTTGGGAGACTCTACTGCTGATCAGAGGTGTTGTTTAGTTTACAGTATGAGAAATAGACATGTTATCTATTTTTTTAACTAAATACATTAATACATATTTAAAACAAGAATGTTTTGTTAAATTACAGTCAAAAACCAGATGGATCAGAATCATATAAAGTAAAGAAGTTGGAATCCATTTTTAAGGTGTGTATGTGTGTGTGTGTGTTTGTGTGTTGTATTCTGACCAAACAGCCCTCTGGCACTGAGTTTGTAAAATGCTGAGAAATGATGAATAAGCCTGTAAAACTCTTGCCCCAACTGCTCACTTTTTATTAGCCTCATTACTATACCTTCGTTTTGAAGGTATACAAATGAAGGTATAGTTTTTATATGAACAGAGGTATATTATACAACCTCTGTGTTGGAGGAGGCGTGGCTTTGGAGAGCACTCTGTAGGGAGGGTTGGGTATTATTCAAAAGTTAGCTTGGTATTACTATCCTTTCGAACCTGCCTACCCTACTATTAATAACTTAAGCCATGTATTAAACTATATTGTGTGTATTGATCCTTTCATTCACTCTCTTTGTTTTGGAGCAATACTGTTTGAATATTCATTTTGATTTCAGGAAGTTGAACACAAAATCATCTCTGTAATGAAGAATGAATTAAACAGTTTTAAGAGACTGTTGAGCACAGATTACCCAGAATCCTCTGAGAGAGAGAAGGATGATGAAGATAAGAGTCACAGCAGAGTCAGAGAGGCAGTTCTGAAGATCACACTGCACATCCTGAGGAAGATGAACCAGACAGACCTCGCAAATACACTTCAGACCAGTAAGAGCTCTGGATCATCACATCATTACATATAGTGAATGTGTTATGAAATCAATGTGAAAATCAAATTTGAAAAACAAAAATTGAAACAAATTGAGATCTTTTAGAAAATGTTTAGAAAAATGTTTAGAAAATGTATGAAAATGTATTTTAGAAAAATATTTTTAGGTGTGTTGCTTCGAGGTAACAATGTGCAACAATGGAAAGAAATAAGAAAAGTTTTTATTCAGATATTTGTAGTGAAAGTGACTAAGCAATTTGTGGATCACTAAAAATGATTTTAAACAGTTTAATTACACCAAATCAAAGCATATTCTAGACTGCTTTACTCCTAGCTTACTTTTTTACTTAAATTTTAGTAAATAAAGTAAATACCAACGAACGTGACATTATATGTGACATACGGATGAGCTTTATCAATTAAACTGTCACACAAATTATTAAAACTGATTTCTAAAATATCACATGAAAAAGCATATTGTTGTGTTTTTCTATCAGGACCTGATCTTCCATGTTGATTAATTAATATATTATTTGTAAATAGCAAATTTTGATTCCCCCTTTTCTTTTTCAGAACTGATGCCTGCGAATCAACAAAAATTTAAATCTAGACTAAAGGAGAAATTTCAGAAAATTCATGAAGGAATCTCCAATCATGGAGACACAACACATCTGAATGAGATCTACACAGAGCTCTACATCACAGAGGGAGGGAGTGGAGAGGTCAATAATGAACATGAGGTGAGACAGATTGAGACATCATCTAGAAGACCAGCGACACAGGAAAGACCCATCAAATGCAGTGACATATTTAAAGCCTTACCTGAACAAAACAAACCCATCAAAACTGTGCTGACTAAAGGAGTTGCTGGAATTGGAAAAACAGTCTCTGTGCAAAAGTTCATCCTGGACTGGGCTGAAGGAAAAGAAAATCAGGATGTTCATTTCATATTTCCACTTCCTTTCAGAGAGCTGAATTTGATCAAGAGAAATCTCAGTCTTATGGAACTTGTAAATCACTTTTACACAGAAACAAAAGAACTGGAATCAACAGATTATGAAGTCTATAAAGTCATGTTTATATTTGATGGTCTGGATGAGTGTCGACTACATCTAGATTTCCACAACAATCAAAGTTTGTGTGATGTAACAGAATCTGCATCAGTGGATGTGCTTCTGACCAACCTCATCAAGGGGAATCTACTACCTTCATCTCACCTCTGGATAACCTCTCGACCAGCAGCAACCAGTCATATTCCTCCTGAGTATGTTGACCAAGTCACAGAGGTACGAGGGTTTGATGACCCTCAGAAGGAAGAATATTTCAGGAAGAGAGTAAGTGATCAGGGTCTGGCTGAATCGTCACCCACCTCCAATCATCAAGAAGCCTGTACATCATGTGTCACATACCAGTCTTCTGCTGGATTTCAGCCACTGTTCTAGAGAGAATGTTGAGTGAAGCAGAGAATGCAGAGATCCCCAAGACTCTTACACAAATGTTCACACACTTCTTGATCTTTCAGACCAAAATGGCGACCCAAAAGTATGACGGGAAATATGAAATAGATTTTCATCAGGCTAGACAGAGCATTATGTCACTAGGAAAGCTGGCTTATGAGCAACTTGAAAAAGGGAACCTGATCTTCTATGAGGAGGACCTGAGAGATTGTGGCATTGATGTCACAGAAGTGTCAGTGTATTCAGGAGTTTGTACTCAGATCTTCAGAGAGGAGTCTGGACTGCACCTGGGGAAGGTCTACAGCTTTGTACATCTGAGCATTCAGGAGTTTCTGGCTGCTTTATTCAAAATGCTGTTCTTTTCAAAACAAGAATCGGGACTTAAAAATGTGTTCAGGTCAACTATGACTGATTTACTAAAGCAAGAAGTGGACAAGGCCTTACAGAGTGAAAATGGACACTGGGACCTTTTCCTCAGATTTCTTCTAGGTCTCACACTAAAGTCTAATCAGACTCTCTTACAAGGCCTCATGAGAAAGACAGTAGACAGCTCTCACAGTCATCAGGAAATAGCTGCTTACATTAAAGAGAAGATCAGGGAAAATCCCTCTCCAGAGAAATCCATCAACCTGTTCCACTGTCTGAATGAACTGAATGATCATTCTCTAGTGCAGGAAGTGCAAACATATGTGAGCAGAACAGGTGCCAGTCGTCTCTCTGGAGTCAAACTGTCTCCTGCTCAGTGGTCAGCTCTGGTGTTTGTGTTGCTGAACTCAGAAGAGGAGCTGGATGAGTTTAAACTGAGTAAATATGATCCATCAGAAGAATGTCTTCTGAGGCTGCTGCCAGTGGTCAAAGCTTCTAGAAAAGTTTGGTGAGTATTTTACAGTGTCAAATATTATTTTTATTATTTAAAACCGTTCCAATAAGGCATCAAAGATTACAGATTTTGGAGTCCTCTCTTATCTAAAACTAAGTTCAGGTCATGGATCACTCTAATATTAGATTAGTAAATATTAGATAAATTTCATACACTTGGAATTCACTGACAACTTGTGTTGGATCAGGGCTGCAGGTTAATTTGAAAAGTTGATCTCCACTTGAATTTGGAAACATAAGCCTGTGTAAGACGTTTTATTCTTTCATGTAGTTAAAGATTGTTGAACTCTCATCTGTGATAAAGGATCTCTTGGTTTATTATAAATAATATAGATTTGGTCTGATCAGACCTGTTTCCTTTTAAGGGATCTTAACGCTTCATCGTGGCATTGAAGCTATGGGAACGCTTCCAGTGCACGCACCGGTGTTAAAACATGTGAAATCAAGTTCAAGTTTATTTATATAGTGCTTTTTACAATGGCACATTGTTACAAAGCAGCTGTACAAATGAAAAATATCCAACGATATTTAACAGCAAAATAAAATTAGGATTTATATGAAAATGAAAATAATAGAAAATGAAAATTTTGGGAAAAAGGAAGAAAATTAAAATTAATAAAACTATTAAATGATAATAATGTACAAAGCGAATGTTCAGCAGTCTCCTGGTAAGCAAGCCAACAGGGTGATAGTAGCAAGGAACTAAAACTCCAGTGATATATATAAATGGAGAAAAAACCTTGTGAGAAACCAGGCTTAGCAGGTAGGGACATTTCTCTGTGTTAGTGTGAAAAGTGTAAAAAGTCTAACTGGTGGAAATTTTACACATAAGTTAACAGGCAACCAAGCAAATGAGCATTAAATAGTCTATGTAAAATTTTAAAAGAAGTCCATCACATTATTCCCAGTGCTTTTGGGTGGCCGAGGCTATCGCTGTAGACATTGTTCTATGGCGTGAGGGTGATCACCTGACTGTACTGGAGCAGGGACAATTTTCAGGATGAACTGGAGTTTGGGTCGGTCTGTTGGATGCTGAATCCATTCTGGAGCAAATTTAATCTGTAGCTACCGCAGGATAAAAGTCCAAAACAGAGAATAATAAGCATAGCTGCTGTTCATAACAATAAGAGCATAAAAATGTACCATTTTGAACCATTTTTTTGAGGTGAAATGGAAAAACAAGTTATGAGATGCATTATGAGAACACTTGGCTAAAGAGATGTGTCTTTAATCTAGTTTTGAACTGCGACAGCGTGACTGAGCCCCAAACAGCATCAGGCAGGTCCTAAAAGCATGGACCAGCTTTTCTGCATCAGAAATAGATGTTACGCAGCTTAGTGATGTTCTAAGGTAGAAGAAGGCAGTTTTTGTAATATAAGCCGCATGATTTTCAAAAGACAAGTTACTGTCTAATATAACGTCTTTAACAGTATTAGATGAGGTGTCGTTACATCCTTCTAACTGGAAACTGTAATCAGAGAGCTTCTGTTTACTTGAGTTTCGTCCAATAAGTAATATTTCTGTCTTATTTGAATTTAAAAGAAGAAAGGCACCCCTCTCATTGTGATGTAGTGGGTATTAATGTTCTCCAAGCATCAACACCATGATGCAATGTGAACGAAATATCGTTCAGATCGAGTTTTACTGGATCACTTGTGTTTTCATGGAGGCTTTTCAGTCGGATTGAGACATCAACATTAAAATCATTTACTTTGTATAACTCTTTCAGTGAGATGCTATACATTTAGTGGAAAGATGAAGAAATCATCACACAATTGCACCCACACCAAAAATTATGGAATTTGTGTTGATAGATCATACCATTTTCATATACCCCGTCAATAAATTTTACAGCGAAACAAACAAGAATAGATATAAGCTGTATCTTGGCAATGCTGTGGTGTATTGACATGAAACTTTGTACATGTCATCACAGGCATGACATGAGGATATATGCACAGTTTGCTACAGCACCACCTACTGGTCCAGAGACATGAAAAATGGCTATGTTTGCTCATAAATTCGCAGCAGTTTTATAAAAATCATGAGACTTCTCTCATTTAATTCAGTGTGACATACAGACCTGAACAATACCCAAGTTTCTGATGCCAGAAATTTTGGCTGTCTGTAATTCTGAATTATGCAAAAATGCAGCAGTTTACAATCACATATTATTTGTTGGTATGTTTCATTGGGACCATTCTTTGAGAGTACCTGACAAGTTCAACCACCCAGCCTAAATTAACTTTGATTTAAAAGTGAAAGTGTATGAAATATACAGTATTATTTTGCAATTTTGAGACAATGCTAAACCACTTGTTTATTAACTAGAAAAGATTCAAATTAAATTGGACACATCAGTCAAACATGAATTCATGAAATATGAAAACATGAAATATTCATACACATTATAAGTTTTTAAGAACTGTTCAGAAGAAAATTATTTGTATATTCTCTGCAGGCTGTATGACTGCAGTATTGGAGAGGAAGGCTGTGCTGCTCTGGCTTCAGCTCTGAGATCAAACCCCTCACACCTGAGAGAACTGAATCTGAACTGTAATAAACCAGGAGACTCAGGAGTGAAGCTGCTCTCTGCTGTACTGGAGGATTCACACTGTAAACTGGAGAAACTAGAGTGAGTGTTATTGTGGTATTAAAATATGTAATCTCATGTGTCAGCCCCTTTCCTAATCACATAATCTAATTAAACAATCTGTGAGACCTTTTATTATGTATAATTATTTGGGTCTTTAAAGACAAACACACTCACGCACAAGCACAAACCCATGGCTCTGAGAGTACATAGCAAGTTTGTCTTATATGTAAATGATTTTAACATTTGATTGATTTGTATGAGTAGTAATAAGTAGATTCTGTGGCTTATGCTGAGTCCATTGATATCAAATATGTCATGGTTAACCATTCTTCTTGTTCACCATTTTGAATTTTCAGAAAAAAATACTTTTTTGAGCTCCTACAGCGTTTGTCCAGTTTGCACAAAATTTGTACACCCAGTACAAAAAGTTATGAAATTTATACCCCTTGTTAACTGTGTCAATTAATTTGATGGTGAGAATGCCAAAATGGATATGAGTCTGTATCTTAGTAAAAAATTTGGTGTATTGAGAGACAACTGTCTTTAAAGCATGACCTGAGGGTACATGTGCAGTTTCATCACATCAACACCTACTGGTCCAGACACACAAAAAATGTTTTTGCTTAGAACTTGTAAAAACTTCAGCCTAAAACAAATAGACTGGTCTTTTAAGATTCCTTGAGACATGCTGAGTCAAAAGACATCCTATTTTCCTGGGTGAGCAGTTTTAGGCCATTAGGAATTTTTATGCAGTAGTTTATGAACACAATTGTGTATCACTGTGAAACTTGGTAAGATTGGTGTTAGCTGTGATTTTAAAACTGATTTTTCTATACTCACCATTATTGATTTTCACAAATATTTCTCTTTGTGCCTCTAGTGGGCTTGACCCTGTAATTGCTGCATGTAGCTATATTTATATTTATACACTTCCTGTGTCCTCATATACCAAATGGCCTAAAAACACACTAAATGGTGTTTTTATTTTGATTAAAAGAGTTTTCTGTGAGGGTTAGGTTTGGGGTTGGGGAAGTGGATAGAAAGTTTGGTTAGCTCAGTATAAAAATCATTATGTCTACAGAGTGTGTGTGCGCGTTAACTGATCAAGACAGGTGGAGCTCATTTGTAACAAAGGCAATTAATGAGAACTAATTAACTAAATAATTAACTCATAAGAACTAATAATGACTTAAGCGTGAAACACCAGAAACAAGGGAACACAAAAGACTAAGAACAACATTATTGTGACACTTTGAAGGATATTCAGATTATCATTCAGTTTTATGTGTAATTGATTTTTTTAGATGGTTTTGTGTCAAATTTGTAATTTTGTACATTTAATTAAAGTTTGAAATTATTTAGCAGTGAAACACTGATACTTTTCAAAAGACAAATGAAGAAAAATGTTATATTTTTTGGTCTAAGGATATTTACATCAGTTATTGTCAGTCAATAAGAAACAGAATCTGAGAACATGATACACACTTGAGATTCAGCAACAAAAACTGAAAGTGATTTTAATGAAAAACACATTCTGCTCTGTGTGTGTTCAAGAAAGAAAAATAAAAGACAAGTAGATTAAAGCTTTGAATGATGTTCAGATTATCATTCAGTTTTATGTGTAGTTGTTGTTTATTCAGATGGTCTTGTGTCATATTTGTATGAATTTGCACATTGAATTAAAGACTCAAATTATCAAGCTGTGTGTGAGAGTAGAATAATGATCACAGATACACAACAGGAGGTTAATCATTTTTCTTAGGTCACACAAACACACTCATCCTAAAGTTCACACAGAAATCTCAGAGATCATTTATGTTCTTCACTCTCTGCAGGCTGTATGACTGCAGTATTGGAGAGGAAGGCTGTGCTGCTCTGGCTTCAGCTCTGAGATCAAACCCCTCACACCTGAGAGAACTGAATCTGAGCTGTAATAAACCAGGAGACTCAGGAGTGAAGCTGCTCTCTGCTGTACTGGAGGATTCACACTGTAAACTGGAGAAACTAGAGTGAGTGTTATTGTGGTATTAAAACATGTAATCTCATGTGTCAGCCCCTTTCCTAATCCCATAATCTAATTAAACAATCTGTGACATCTTTTATTATGTATAATTATTTGGATCTTTAAAGACAAACACAATCACGCACAAGCACAAACCCATTACTCTGAGAGTACATAGCAAGTTTATCGCCCCCTATTGATCAAAGCTATGATGACATGTAAATTATTTTAAGATTTAATTGATTTGTGTGAGTGGTAATGAACACATTCTATAAGCCAAGTCCATTGATACCATATATGTCATAGGTAACCATTCTTCCTGTTCGCCATTTAGATTTTTAAGAAAAAAACACTTTTTTGAGCTCTTACAGTTTGTCTGATTTGCACAAACTTTGCTATGTAGCATCTAGAGACACCCAGTATAAAAAGTTATAGAATTTATGTTGATACCTCTTACCATTCTAATATACTGTGTAAGTGAATCTGAATGAGGCTTTAACTTGGCAAACATTTGGTGTATTGACTGAAAACTTGTCATATGTCATCAAAGCATGACTTGAGGGTACATGTGCAGTTTCATCACTTCAACACCTACTGGTCCAGACATATAAAAATGTTTTTTGCTTATAAATTGTAAAAACTTTAGACTGCTTTTTCTTGCTGCTTTTATCTCTTAACTGCTTTTTCTATACTCATCACTGTTGATTTTCACAAATATTTCTCTTTGTGCTCTTAGTGAGCTTGATCCTGTAATTTCTTCTTGTAGTTATCTCAGACACACATTAGTAGTATTATTGTGTGTGAATATTGATTTAGAATATTACGAGTTGTGGAAAAATTCAATAGGTACCTGACTGCATATTGAACTGGGCTATTTAACAAAAATTATTTACATATTTTTCTTTTATTTTTTTATTGGTTGTTTTATTTCTTTTACAATTGCAGACATTTCATAAAAGCCTATTTCCATTTATTTAGAAGCAATTCACAAAGGCAACATTTAAACTAAATGATTTATACTTTGTCATTTGAGTCATTTATTTATATATACAAGAGTTTGTAACAGACCGTGCTGAAAAATTTTACATTTATTTTCTTAATAGCATGCATTTCTATCACTGAGTATAGTATGAATATATCTGTAGGCATCTTCCTAATTTGACAAGCAATAACAGCTTGGTGTCATAGTTTCTCTATTGTAAATTTTAAAGCTGTTCAATGATTGTATATTATAATAGCAGATATCCACATTAAGAATGACTGTGGATGAATGTTTTCAGTTTAATTCAGTGTGACATTAAGTTTTTATTTTAATAAGCCCCATTGAAAAATGTATCTCTTACAAAAAAACCTTTAGAACAGGTGAAAGTGTTAAGATATCTGGGGGTTTGGCTGGATACTAAACTGACATTTGGAACTCGTATACAAAAAGTTGTTGATAAATGCAAAAAAGTTTTAAATATTTTAAGATGTTTAGCTGGAGTCGTTGTTCACTGCAGAGAATTTACTGTGCATTTGTTAGGTCCACCACAGATTATGGATGTATAGCATATGGGTCTGCATCCAAAACCTTGTTGCATAAAGTAGAAATGATTCAGTCACAGACACTAAGAATATGTTGTGGAGCTCTTAGGTCTTCTCCTATTCCTGCCTTACAGGTAGAAATGAATGAAATCCCTCTTGATATCAGGAAAATAAAACTATTGTTGAATTATTGGGTATCAGTAAAGGGACATAATGAAACTCATCCAATTAAAAAAGTGTTGTTAAAATTTTGGGAACATGAATCTGTCAAACTTAATAGTTTTGGATGGATTGCAGAAGAGAAAGCTCTAATGAGAGGGATTATAAATGTTGAATTGAGCCTGACAGTAGTAGTGTCACCCATGTCACCATGGCTCTTCTCTTTGCTTAAAGTTCAATGCTTACAGTTTTCACTGATGGATCTAAAGATCCGGAAACAGGTCGAGCTTCAGCAGCAGTATATATACCACATTATCAAGTTAAAATTGGTAAAAGGGTGTCTAATCAAGTTGGAGTTTATACAACAGAGATGGCAGCAATATTATTAGCTATCAGGTGGATGGAGGATTCTCGATCGATGAATGTGATGATATGCTCAGTTTCTTTCTCAGCATTATCAAGTATAATTAGTGGGAGATCCTCAAGAGAGGATATTCTATATGAAATTCTTTTAAGTATGTACAGGGTTAAAACACTAGGAAGCAAAATATGTTTCCTGTGGGTTCCAGCACATGTGGGAGTAGATGGAAATGAGGAAGTGGATCATCTAGCAAAGGAGGCGTTGAAATGATCTCATATAGAAATGAATATTCCCCTTTGTAAAGAAGTTAAGGCTATAATTAGAACAGCTGTACAAAGTAAATGGGAAATGCAATGGAATGAGGAGGAAAGAGGAAGACTTCTGTCTTGAGTCTGAAATGCAGTTTATGTGAACTAGCAGAAACTGTAGAGCATGTATTAATATATTGTACTGCTTATCTAAATGAAAGGATACTTCTGGTGAAAGAGTTAAAAGAAATGGGGATGGAAAATATTACACTTAAAAAAATGTTAAATAATAGATTGGAAAATTATAGAATATATAAAGCATTAATGACATTTTTAAGAAAGGTGCAACTGTTTAATAGGATTTAGAAGCCAATTCATTATACCAAAGAGAAAAAGAGAGAAAAGGAAAGGGGAAGGAAAAATGTTTATTTTCTTTCTTAGTCTCTCTTCCTATTCATTAATGAACCACACTCCAGCCTAGTAGGTGGCAGGAATGCACCTTTGTCTTTGTTTGCCAACCACCATAAAAAGCCAGAAGAAGAAGAATGACAAGAAACAAAGAGAGGAAGGCTGGGTCTTAGGTCACACAAACACACTCATCCTAAAGTTCACACAGAAATCTCAGAGATCATTCATGTTCTTCACTCTCTGCAGGCTGTATTACTGCAGTATTGGAGAGGAAGGCTGTGCTGCTCTGGCTTCAGCTCTGAGATCAAACCCCTCACACCTGAGAGAACTGAATCTGAACTATAATAAACCAGGAGACTCAGGAGTGAAGCTGCTCTCTGCTGTACTGGAGGATTCACACTGTAAACTGGAGAAACTACAGTGAGTGTTATTGTGATATTAAAACATGTAATCTCATGTGTCAGCCCCTTTCCTAATCACATAATCTAATTAAACAATCTGTGACATCTTCTATTATGTATCATTTTTTGGATTTTTGAAGACAAACCCATTTACAAAAGTAGATAAAAGTAAATTCAGTTAATCTTTCAAACTGGCTATTTGTGTTTGTGTGTGTTTGTCTGAGTATTTGTACTGTTGGTATGTTTTGTTGTTAAATTGATGAGAAATGCATATGGAGAGCAGACACAGAACAAAGAGCATTCAGCCTCTGATCCTTCACAGAGGAGAACAGCAGTGACTCCTAACAGCTCACAGGCTATAAGAGTACCTGGCAAGTTTTAAGCCCCCTAGCTGTCAAAAACTATAATGACATATATGTAAATGATTTTAACATTTGATTGCTTTGTATGAGTAGTAATAAGTAGATTCTATGGCTTATGCTGAGTCCATCGATACCAAATATGTCAGAGTTAACCATTCTTCGCCATTTTGAATTTTCAGAAAAAAATACTTTTCTGAGCTCCTACTGTTACAGAGGAGGTCCCTGTCCCACCTCCTCCGCACCACTAGTGAGAGCCGTCTCCAGAATATTAGCGCTATTTCGGACTACTTTTCCCATAATGCCCCATACCTGGGTTTGATTACTTCCTGCTCACCTGAACTCCATTAACTCTTGTGTATATAAACCCCAGCCTCACGGTAACCCAGTGCGAAGTCTTGTTTTGCCCTGGTAGTATTACTGCGTGTGTGTCTACGTGGTTGTTGGATTACCCATTGCTGATTTTGATTGATGTTTGGTGTTTTGATTGTTTGCTGCCTGCATCGACCCACGCCTGTACCATGTTTACTCTTCTGCCTTGTCTACATTGTTCTCGTTTCCCGTTGCCTAACCCTGTCTGCCTGGTTATTGAATAAAACTGCAAATGGATGCTCGTGTGTGACCTGTCATTACACCTACAGCTTTTGTCTAATTTGCACAAAATTTGGTGTGTAGCAGCTAGAGACACCCAGTACTAAAAGTTACAGAATTTATTGCATTACCGTTCTTGTATACTGTGTCAGTTAATTTGACGGTGAGAATGCCAAAATGGATATGAGTCTGTATCTTAGTAAAAAATTTGGTGTATTGAGAGACAACTGTCTTTAAAGCATGACCTGAGGGTACATGTGCAGTTTCGTCACATCAACACTTACTGGTCCAGACACACAAAAAATGTCTTTGCTTATAACTTGTAAAAACTTCAGCCTAAAACAAATAGACTGGTCTTTTAAGATTCCTTGAGACATGCTGAGTCAAAGGACATCTTATTTTCCTGGGTGGGCAGTTTTAGGCCATTAGGAATTTTTTTGCAGTAGTTTATGAACACAATTGTGTATCACTGTGAAACTTGGTAAGATTGGTGTTAGCTGTGATTTTAAAACTGATTTTTCTATACTCACCATTATTGATTTTCACAAATATTTCTCTTTGTGCCTCTAGTGGGCTTGACCCTGTAATTGCTGCATGTAGCTATATTTATATTTATAAACTTCCTGTGTCCTCATGGAATGATTTATACTTTATCATTTGAGTCATTTATTTGTATACAAGAGTTTGTAACAGACCGTGTCAATGAATTATACATTTATTTTCTTAATAGCATGCATTTCTATGACTGAGTATAATATGAAAATATCTGTAGGCATCTTCCGAGATATATTCTTCCTAGATATATTCTTCCTTTATATATCTTCTTAGATATATAAGCTGTTATTGCTTGGCATCTGACAAGCAATAACAGCTTGGTGTCATGGTTTCTCAATTGTAGATTTTAAAGCTGTTCAATGATTGTATATTATAATAGCAGATATCCACATTAGGAATGACTGTGGATGAATGTTTTCAGTTTAAGTCAGTGTGACATTAAGTTTTTATTTTAATAAGCACCAATAATAAATGTATCTCTTACAAAAAAACCTTTAGAACAGGTGAAAGTGTTAAGGTATCTGGGGGTTTGGCTGGATACTAAACTGACATTTGGAACTCGTATTCAAAAAGTTGTTGATGAATGCAAAAAAGTTTTAAATATTTTAAGGTGTTTAGCTGGAGATGTTGTTCACTGCAGAGAATTTACTGTGCACTTATTAGGTCCACCACAGATTATGGATGTATAGCATATGGGTCTGCATCCAAACCTTGTTGCATAAAGTAGAAATGATTCAGTCACAGACACTTAGAATATGTTGTGGAGCTCTTAGGTCTTCTCCTATTCCTGCCTTAAAGGTAGAAATGAATGAAATGCCTCTAGATATCAGGAAAATAAAACTATTGTTGAATTACTGGGTATCAGTAAAGGGACATAATGAAACTCATCCAATTAAAAAGTGTTGTTAAAATGTTGGGAACATAAATCTGCCAGACTTAATAGTTTTGGATGGATTGCAGAAGAGGAAGCTCTAGCGAGAGGAATTATAAGTGTAGAATTGAGCCCGACAGTAGTAGTGTCACCCATGTCACCATGGCTCTACTCTTTACCATTAGTCAATATTCATTTGCAAAAAACGATTAATGATAAAAATAAAGTGATATCTAAGGATGCAATGGTTATGCAGTATCTTGAGCTAAATTATAGATCAATGCTTACAGTTTACAAGAAGAATGACAAGAAACAAAGGAACACAAGAGGCAAAGAACAGAACTGTAAAATTTTGAATGATGTTCAATAGATTATCATTCAGTTTTATATGTAATTGTTTTTTTTACACAATTGAACAATTGAGCATTTCTCACTGTAAGCATTACAAAGTACAGATACACAACAGGAGGTTAATCATTTTTCTTAGGTCACACAAACACACTCATCCTAAAGTTTACACAGAATTCTCAGAGATCATTCATGTTCTTCACTCTCTGCAGGCTGAATAACTGCAGTATTGGGGAGGAAGGCTGTGCTGCTCTGGCTTCAGCTCTGAGATCAAACCCCTCACACCTGAGAGAACTGAATCTGAGCTATAATAAACCAGGAGACTCAGGAGTGAAGCTGCTCTCTGCTGTACTGGAGGATTCACACTGTAAACTGGAGAAACTAGAGTGAGTGTTATTGTGATATTAAAACATGTAATCTCATGTGTTAGCCCCTTTCCTAATCACATAATCTAATTAAACAATCTGTGACACTTTTATTATGTATAATTATTTGGATATTTAAAGACAAACACACTCATGCACAAGCACAAACTCATTTACAAAACCAGATAAACTAAAGTAAATTTAGTTTAATCTTCTAAACTGCCTGTTTGTCTTTGTGTGTGTCTGCATGTTTGTACTATGGGTATGTTTTGTTGTTAAATTGATGAGAAATGCATATGGAGAGCAGACACAGAACAATTCAGCCTCTGATCCTTCACAGAGGAGAAAAGCAGTGACTCCTAACATCTCACAGGTTCTAAGAGTACCTAGCAAGTTTGTCGCCCCCTATTGGTCAAATCTATAGTGACATGTGTAAATTACTTTAAGATTTTCTTCCTGTTCGCCATTTAGATTAAGAAAAAAACACTTTTTTCAACTCTTACAGCATTTGTCTGATTTGCACAAACTTTGCTATGTAGCATCTAGAGACACCCAGTATAAAAAGTTATAGAATTTATGTTGATACCTCTTACCATTCTAATATACTGTGTAAGTGAATCTGAATGAGGCTTTAACTTGGCAAACCTTTGGTGTATTGACTGAAAACTTGTCATATGTCATCAAAGCATGACTTGAGGGTACATGTGCAGTTTCGTCACTTCAACACCTACTGGTCCAGACATATAAAAATGTTTTTTGCTTATAAATTATAAAAACTTTAGACTGCTTTTTCCTACTGCTTTTATCTCTAACTGACTTTTAACTTTTTTCTATACTCATCATTGTTGATTTTCACAAATATTTCTCTTTGTTCTTTGTGCTCTTAGTGAGCTTGATCCTGTCATTTCTTCTTGTAGTTATCTCAGACACACATTAGTAGTATTATTGTGTGTGAATATTGATTTAGAATATTACGAGTTTTGGAAAAATTCAATAGGTACCTGACTGCATATTGAACTGGGTTATTTACCAAAAATTATTTACATGTTTTTCTTTTATTTTTTAATTGATTGTTTTATTTCTTTTACAATTGCAGACATTTCATAAAAGCCTATTTCCATTTATGTAGAAGCAATTCACAAAGGCAACATTTAAACTAAATGATTTATACTTTGTCATTTGAGTCATTTATTTATATATACAAGAGTTTGTAAAAGACCGTGCTGAACAAATTTTACATTTATTTTCTTAATAGCATGCATTTCTATTACTGAGTATAGTATGAATATATCTGTAGGCATCTTCCTAATATGACAAGCAATAACAGCTTGGTGTCATAGTTTCTCTATTGTAGATTTTAAAGCTGTTCAATGATTGTATATTATAATAGCAGATATCCACATTAAGAATGACTGTGGATGAATGTTTTCAGTTTAATTCAGTGTGACATTAAGTTTTTATTTTAATAAGCACCATTGAAAAATGTGTCTCTTACAAAAAACCTTTATAACAGGTGAAAGTGTTAAGGTATCTGGGGGTTTGCTGGATACTAAACTGACATTTGGAACTCGTATACAAAAAGTTGTTGATAAATGCAAAAAAGTTTTAAATATTTTAAGGTGTTTAGCTGGAGATGTCGTTCACTGCAGAGAATTTACTGTGCATTTTTTAGGTCCACCATAGATTATGGATGTATAGCATATGGGTCTGCATCCAAAACCTTGTTGCATATAGTAGAAATGATTCAGTCACAGACACTAACAATATGTTGTGGAGCTCTTAGGTCTTCTCCTATTCCTGCCTTACAGGTAGAAATGAATGAAATCCCTCGATATCAGGAAAATAAAACTATTGTTGAATTACTGGGTATCAGTAAAGGGACTAAATGAAACTCATCCAATTAAAATTAGAAGTGTTGTTTAAAAGTGTTGTTAAAATGTTGGAAACATGAATCTGCCAGACTTAATAGTTTTGGATAGATTGCAGAAGAGAAAGCTCTAATGAGAGGGATTACAAATGTTGAATTGAGCCCGACAGTAGTAGTGTCACCCATGTCACCATGGCTCTTCTCTTTGCTTACAGTTCAATGCTTACAGTTTTCACTGATGGATCTAAAGATCAGGAAACAGGACAAGCTTCAGCAGCAGTATATATACCACATTATCAAGTTAAAATTGGTAAAAGGGTGTCTGATCAAGTTGGAGTTTATACAACAGAGATGGCAGCAATATTATTAGCTATCAGGTGGATGGAGGATTCTTGACCGATGAATGTGGTGACATGCTCAGATTCTTTCTCAGCATTATCAAGTATAATTAGTGGGAGATCCTCAAGACAGGATATTCTGTATGAAATTCTTTTAAGTATGTACAGGGTTAAAACATTAGGAAGCAAGATATGTTTCCTGTGGGTTCCAGCACATGTGGGAGTAGATGGAAATGAGGAAGTGGATCATCTAGCAAAGGAGGCGTTGAAATGATCTCATATAGAAATGAATAATCCACTTTGTAAAGAAGTTAAGGCTATAATTAGAACAGCTGTACAAAGTAAATGGCAAAGTCAATGGAATGAGGAGGACAGAGGAAGACTTCTGTCTTGAGTCTGGCAATTTCAGTTTATGTGAACTAGCAGAAACTGTAGAGCATGTATTAATATATTGTACTGCTTATCAAAATGAAAGGATACTTCTGGTGAAAGAGTTAAAAAAAATGGGGATGGAAAATATTACATTTAAAAATCTGTTAAATAATGGATTGGAAAATTATAGAGTATATAAAGCATTAATGAAGTTTTTAAGAAAGGTGCAACTGTTTAGTAGGATTTAGAAGCCAATTCATTATACCACAGAGAAAAAGAGAGAAAAGGAAAGGGGAAGGAAAAATGTTTATTTTCTTTCTTAGTCTCTCTTCCTATTCATTAATGAACCACACTCCAGCCTAGTAGGTGGCAGGAATGCACCTTTGTCTTTGTTTGCCAACCACCATAAAAAGCCAGAAGAAAAAGAAGACGAATGACAAGAAACAAAGGAACACAAGAGGCAAAGAACAGAACTGTGAAATTTTGAATGATGTTCAGATTATTATTCAGTTTTATATGTAATTGTTTTTTTCACACAATTGAACAATTGAGCATTTCTCACTGTGAACATTACAAAGTACAGATACACAACAGGAGGTTAATCATTTTTCTGAGGTCACACAAACACACTCATCCTAAAGTTTACAGAGAAATCTCAGAGATCATTCATGTTCTTCACTCTCTGCAGGCTGAATAACTGCAGTATTGGAGAGGAAGGTTGTGCTGCTCTGGCTTCAGCTCTGAGATCAAACCCCTCACACCTGAGAGAACTGGATCTGAACTATAATAAACCAGGAGACTCAGGAGTGAAGCTGCTCTCTGCTGTACTGGAGGATTCACACTGTAAACTGGAGAAACTAGAGTGAGTGTTATTGTGGTATTAAAACATGTAATCTCATGTGTCAGTCCCTTTCATCACATAATCCAATTAAACAATCTGTGACATCTTTTATTATGTATCATTTTTTGGATCTTTGAAGACAAACACACTCACGCATAAGCACAAGCCCATTTACAAACGTAGATAAAAGTAAATTCAGTTAAATCTTTCAAACTGGCTATTTGTGTTTGTGTGTGTTTGTCTGAGTATTTGTACTATTGGTATGTTTTGTTGTTAAATTGATGAGAAATGCATGTGTAGAGCAGACACAGAACAAAGAGCATTCAGCCTCTGATCCTTCACAGAGGAGAAAAGCAGTGACTCCTAACAGCTCACAGGTTATAAGAGTACCTGGCAAGTTTTAAGCCCCCTAGCTGTCAAAAACTATAATGACATACATGTAAATGATTTTAACATTTGATTGATTTGTATGAGTAGTAATAATTAGACTCTATGGCTTATGCTGAGTCCATCTATACCAAATATGTCAGAGTTAAACATTCTTCGCCATTTTGAATTTTCAGAAAAAAATACTTTTTTGAGCTCCTACAGTGTTTGTCCAATTTGCACAAAAGTTTGTATGTAGCAGCTAGTGACACCCAGTATAAAAAGTTACAGAATTTATGCCCCTTACCGTTCTGTTTTACTGTGTCAATTAATTTGATGGTGAGAATGCCAAAATGGATATGAGTCTGTATCTTAGTAAAAAATTTGGTTTATTGAGAGACAACTGTCTTTAAAGCATGACCTGAGGGTACATGTGCAGTTTCATCACATCAACACCTACTGGTCCAGACATATAAAATGTTTTTGCTTATAACTTGTAAAAGCTTCAGCCTAAAACAAATAGGCTGGTCTTTTTAGATTCCTTGAGACATGCTGAATCAAAAGACATCCTGTTTTCCTGGGTGGCAGTTTTAGGCCATTAGGAATTTTTTCAAGTGCAGTAGTTTATGAACACA